>WAAF01007078.1:0-279647 GCA_013400475.1 Tricholaema leucomelas
CCACGGTCAAATGCCGCTTGCGGTCAATACGTCGTTTGCCCAGGAGCTGGCCTCAAGCTCTTTCTGCTCTATGGCAGAAGGCAGTAGAGAATTACAAAGAGGCATTGAGCATTTACTCACAGAGTATTATTATTACCCTTGTGGGGGGCCAGCCACAGTCCAGACAGTGCCCAAATGCTTTCAGGGGACTCTTGTTGGACATTGAGGCTTGAATCTTCCCAGCTTCTGGGGACAGGATGCAGACGATCTCTGACCTTGTCTCCTGGCTTCTTCTGGATGATCTGTGTATATGTCCAGGAATTCCAGGCAGGACCTTCAGGTGCAGAGGCAGATGTTGTGCAGTCTCAGCACCATGTCACACTGGCCACACAGACCGATCGTGTGCAGGCATCCTGGGTCTGCTCCTGGTAACTGGTGGCAGTGGAGTTCACCTGGCAAGCAATAAGGCAGTGTGCAGTAGCAGCAGGGCTGGGCACAGCAGAGAGAGCAGGCAAAGAGCAGGGAAGCAAAGCAGGGAAGCAAAAGCAGGTTGTTCACCTGCATATGTCCTTTTATCAATGTGGGCTGAGAGCCTTTTATCAATGTGGGCTGAGGCCTTGGGCGAGCTGCTCTAGTGGGAGGTGTCCCTGCCTGTGGCAGGGGGTTGGAGCTGGATGATCCTTGAGGTCTCTTCCAACCTAAACCATTCTATGATTCTATGATTAATTGCCCTTTGGACACAAGAATAGCCAATCAGGATGGCAGTTAGCCAAACTGTACTGTATTAGGCAAAGCCACCAGTTCCCTTTTCCCTAATTTGGGAAAAGCACAGGCCTTGCACTAGGCAGGCACAAGCTAAGTGTGTGTACCTTACACCACAGGACCCTGGGCAGGCCAGACTCAGTGGCTCCAGGTACTTTGTGTCTGTTTCCTGCGATTGCCTCTCTGGTGGAGCAGAAGAACATGCCTAGGCAAGGCAGGACATGTGTAAGCCTATTTTGTGCCTATCAGGCGTACCACAACAGATACCACACCTGAGAAGGAGAGATTGGCTGAGTGAATCCTCACAAACACTAACATTGTGTATCCTGGGACAGAATTTTGTTGTCTTGTTTGTGGAGTGGGCCCTGAACCTAGAGTAAGTCACACCTGTATAGCAGCTGTGCTTACATGCTGATTTCTGTACATCTCTCTTTCTTTTGGCAGCCAGTGACTCAGTCTCAGAATGACCTCACAACCTCTTAAAACTAGAGTCAGTGTTAATATTGAGAATAAGATATTAAGGGGAAAAGAGTTTTAGTTGGTGTACAGTGTGCTGTGGAGAGCCTCACTATATCTTGATGTTCTTCTGTTCTTAAGAAATTCTTCAGAAAGAGTTGTCACATCCCTCAAATCCCAGACAGATTCTCCTTAGAGAGTATCATGCCTTTCTGAAAATCTAGTATTTCTTAAATATAGTCTCTCTGTATGAAATTGTAACAAATCACTATATTTAAAAGTAATGTATGGCCAGTGGTCACCAGGCTTAAAAACCTTGGTGCTAATATTTTTTTGTTCATTAATAGAATCACAGAATCAACCAGGTTGGAAGAGACCTCCAAGATCATCCAGTCCAACCTAGCACCCAGCCCTATCCAGTCATCTAGACCATGGCACTAAGTGCCTCATCCAGGCTTTGCTTGAACACATCCAGGGACTCCACCACCTCCCTGGGCAGCCCATTCCAAAGGCAAATGACTTTTTGGCAACACCAATTCATCCTCAACTGTTCTTTCCATTTCTGTTTCTTTTTTTTACCTTTTTTTTTTTTTTTCACATTAGCATCTTATTACATTGATCCAAATGAATTCAATAAATTGATATTCCTATATCCAAATCAGCACATAATGTGTAAAATTGTTGCAAGCTACACAATCATAGAATCATAGAATCAACCAGGTTGGAAGAGACCTCCAAGATCATCCAGTCCAACCTAGCACCCAGCCCTATCCAGTCATCCAGACCATGGCACTAAGTGCCTCATCCAGTCTTCTCTTGAATATCTTCAGGGAGGAGGTATTTGCTAGAACTACAGTGTTTAGAGGGATCAAAGTCTATAGGCAGCAGCTTTTGCCAGTATAGTGAGGTCCAGTGAAGGCTGTGACTAGAAGCATAAACTTGTTGGTAACTGCCTTTGCTGCTGCCTTTGCACTAGTTGTTGCACATGGGAAAGAAAACTCTATGTTCTTGTTGTGTGGGCTGGAAATATTCAGTGCCTGCGTGTTCTCAAGTGGGTATTTACTCCTTACAGGTGGCTATTTTAATAATTTTGTTGGTTGAGGACAAACAGCATTTCCATGATTATTGTCCTAGCATTCTGCTGTAGTTGAAATGCTTCCAGGTTTTTATGTGGTATTTTGGCTAATGTCTCTCCTCAGATTAAAAAGCCAAGCATTTATGATAAAAATAGATATATTAGCCTGAGACATCGAAGAACACTTTCATCTTTTCTGAAGTCCATATCACACCAGTATTTTTCTGAGATCAACCAATATCCTGTGCTTGAACTCTCAGCACAAATTCTTGTTTATTCCCTCTGGGCAGCATGACCTTACACATTTTCAATATTACACTTCACTCTACTATTGCTATTTTATCCTCCTAAGCTCCCCTGTTACTTTATGCAGAAGGATTGCTTTCTGCACTGACACTGCCTCATTGACATTTCATGTTTCATAAGAAAAATTAATGAACATATTGCCAGGACTCTTGTAAAATAAGTCCTCTCTTCGGTTAGATATTTCCCCTAGTGGCAGAGTGAGAGATGTCTTCCCTTTCATAATACTATTTCTGGTTTAGTCTTCTACCTTCTATCTAACCATTAGTTTAGTTCTCTAGATGATACTAATATAAATAATCAGTTGTAGAAATAAAGATTACTTATACTATGTGATCAGATGTTTGGTCCCATTCTGTTAGATTTGCAAGCATGTACAGGTGCATAATGCAGTTCTCTCAAATTCTGAAGCGTAGTTTTCCTTTTACAGTAGCTTTTAAAAAGTTTCCTGTCCTCTCAGATTGTCTGATTAGCTCTATACACTTCTGAAGCAGTCATAGAATCATAGAATAAAGCAGGTTGGAAGAGACCTCCAAGATCATCCAGTCCAACCTATCACCCAGTCAACTAGACCATGGCACTAAGTGCCTCATCCAGGCTTTTCTTGAACACCCCCAGGGACAGTGACTCCACCACCTCCCTGGGCAGCCCATTCCAATGCCAGTCACTCTCTGGGAAGAACTTCCTCCTAACATCCAGCCTCGACTTCCCCCAGCACAACTTGAGGCTGTGTCCCCTTGTCCTATTGCTGGTTGTCTGGGAGAAGAGACCAACCCCCACCTGGCTACAACCTCCCTTCAGGTAGTTGTAGACAGCTTGGTTAGTACTGGAACTCTTCTTTGCAAATACATTTCATGATTTGGGATTCAGATTCTTGAAGAACTTTAAGCAGAGGTAGAAGAATCCCTCAAACATGTAACATCATAATAAATTTCCTCAGTTCATTGCAGCTGAATTTCATGGACTAATTCTCTTTATTCTTTAGTATCTGTCTCTTGAAGTGAAAAACTTTAGTAGAAAATCTGTTTTTATTTATTCCTTCATAATGAACTTGTGATTGTTTTATTAACGATTACAGCTATACACAAGGCTGAAGGAATACTGTCAGGTTGGCAATGCATACTTCGAATGTGAGTCACATCTAAGTCTTTACTCCTGTAATCTTTTCTTTCTCCTCCTTCTTCCTTTCTCCCCCTTCCTCCCCCTTTCTCCTTTTTCTCCCTTCCTCCTTTCTCTCCCTCCTTCCTCCTCCCTTTCTCCCCCTTCCTCTTCCCTTTCTCCCCCTTCCTCCTCCCTTTCTCCCCCTTCCTTCTCCCTTTCTCCCCCTTCCTCCTCCCTTTCTCCCCCTTCCTCCCTTCTCCCTTTCCCTTTGTTTTTTCCTCTCACTAACTTTTCCTCTCTCAGAGCTATGCTTTGCTTTGGACAACTGATGGTCCTCTCTCTTTTTATAAAAAAATAGCTGTTTTAAAATGCTGGACTCAGGTTTTTAGCAAGCTTGTACAGCAGACATAAGCTCTGTATGTACCAGATAGTATTTCAGTTTGAGACTACATGCAGTTGTCATGGTGCTAATAATGTTTCAGCAGAAGAAATTTAGATGTGAAGTGGCAAAGCAGACTAAAATCCACTTGCTCATTTCTATGACCTGAAATTTCTGTATAGAGAGTTTTTTTTTTCCAGAAAGTATTTAAAAATCTGTTTCCACAGCTTGTTATGTCATACTATGAGAAAAGTACGTATGAGAACATGTTGATTTTAGCAACAGCCATCCTCTCAGGAGGCATCATTCCCAGCATCTTATTAGTCAGAATGTCAGCAAAGGTCTGTGGAAATGATTCTGATTTCCTCATATAGCACTGATATAATGCTAGTAAATTCAGATGTGAAGAGTGGTTGACTGCAGCAGACTTTCCCTGTATGTCTGAAACAGCCAGAATTTTGATTGTGTTTTGTGTGCCCTTCAGTGTCCATTCCTGAGATGCGGTGGTAGGTTGTGATGGTTCCTAACATCCAGCCCGTACCTCTCCTGGCACAACTTGAGACTGTGTCCCCTTGTTCTATTGCTGGTTGCCGGGCAGAAGAGACCAACCCCTGCCTGGCTACAGCCTCCCTTCAGGTAGTTGTAGACAGCAATAAGGTCATCCCTGAGCCTTCTCTTCTCCAGGCTAAACAACCCCAGCTCCCTCAGCCTCTCCTCACAGGGTTTGTGTTCCAGGCCTTTCAACAGCTTCCTCACCCTTCTCTGGACACGTTCCAGCACCTCAACATCTCTCTTGAATTGAGGGGCCCAGAACTGGACACAGTACTCAAGGTGCGGCCTGACCAGTGTTGAGTACAGGGGCAGAATAACCTCCCTTGCCCTACTGGCCACACTGTTCCTGATCCAGGCCAGGATGCCACTGGCTCTCTTGGCCACCTGGGCACACTGCTGGCTCATCTTTGGCCTACTATCTACCAGTACGCCCAGGTCTCTTTCTTTCTGGCTGCTCTCCAGCCACTCTGTCCCCAGAAAATTCTATTTTATTATCATTATCTGCTGTCAGGGAGTAATTATGTACAAACATCCTAGTGTAAAAACTTATAAATTAAAAGCATTCTCATTACTTTAACTTGCTTCAAGGGAAATACTTTTCTTTGTGTTACACATACGTAACTTTCGTACCAGAGAGGAGTATCAGTGCATTACACTGTTTTTAAGTCTGCATGAGTGGCTATGTGTTAAGAAGGTCTAGTAGTTGTGATAGGTCAGCCTGAAGGCTATCCTTCAAACACCTGTAAGACTGCATGAAGATCTTTGTGTGTTTGTTTCCCTCTGTATAAACGAAGAGCCTGAGATAAAGATTACCATTGCTGTGCAAATATTAGGTCTCACTGAAAGTAAAAGCTTTAAATCCCGTGGCATTGGTGCTCTGCTGACGAAAGACCACCTCTAAAGATTGTGAAAGGATTGGCCATTTCTTTTTCTGTGTTAGGAATGACCAAAGATTGCAGCCTTTTCTCTTCAGACACCAAATTTACATAAAAGTGGAGAGGTGGGAGCTAGGAACCTACTTAAACTGACAACTGTTCTTTGGGCTAAATAAGGCTTTCATGTTCTGTTGTTTCTATATGGCCAAATTCCACCACAGAAGTAGGCAATGAATTTGCCAGTTCTCCCTGAGGTTTCAATCTTACTTTGAGCATTAGCCTGATAAAAGAGATCAGCAAACACTTATTTTAGCCACATCCAGTTAAGCCTGTATTTCTTTTTATATCTGCTTTATAAAAACAGAAGAGAATGTATTTAAGTAAAGCAAAGTTCCTTCCCTGGTATGACTTCAATATGTTCTCATGTTAGAGACTTGATGATTGTCTTTAGATTTTTGGGCAGCTGAAGTAGCGTGAGGAACAGAGTAAGTCACTCTGCTGATCTCCTCTTTGGAAAGACTCTAAATATTCATATCCCTAAAGGAAAGTCGTCTTTAGAGCTCAGATGAGGAGCACCCCTCAGCTGCCTGTATAGCCAGCACTTTGTAGTAGTGTGGATGTTTCAGCTGAAGATTAGCTTTAAGTATCACTCTGAAAGTCTGCCCTTTGGATCTCATTTGGCTGTTGTAATAATGTAGGTTTTTTTTTCCTATGTGTTTTACATCCTCAGTGTGAGAGAAAACAAATAATAATAATTAGTAATTTTCCATTTCCTCTCACCTCCTCAGCCAAAAAATTGAACTTTGTATTCCAGAGTCTCTTAAGAGTGACCTTTCTGGCACTTTGTACAAGACAAACAATGAGAAACCGATAATTGTCAAAGCAAGTAAATTCCAATGATGATTATTGATCTGAAGAAACTGAGATGCCAGCAGTCCAGTGTCTCCCATATCTCCCTTCAAGACAGATCTTTTACTCTAGCATCATTAAGCCTAGATCACATCTTGTGGTATTACAGTTATATTTTTACACAAGTAGAGGAACTATAAAGATGATCTGTGAACAGAAATGTATTAAACGTGTCCAGAGAAGGGCAACAAGGCTGGTGAAGGGCCTGGAACACAAACCCTACGAGGAGAGGCTGAGGGAGCTGGGGTTGTTTAGCCTGGAGAAGAGGAGGCTCAGGGGTGACCTCATTGCTGTCTACAACTACCTGAAGGGAGGTTGTAGCCAGGTGGGGGTTAGCCTCTTCTGCCAGGCAACCAGCAACAGAACAAGGAGACATAGTCTCAAGTTGTGCCAGGGGAAGTATAGGCTGGATGTTAGGAGGAAGTTCTTCACAGAGAGAGTGATTGGCATTGGAATGGGCTGCCCAGGGAGGTGGTGGAGTCACCATCCCTGGAGATGTTCAAGGAAAGCCTGGCTGAGGCACTTAGTGCCATGGTCTAGTTGACTGGCTAGGGCTGGGTGCTAGGTTGGACTGGATGATCTTGGAGGTCTCTTCCAACCTGGTTGATTCTATTCTAAATTCTAAACCCATATAATGTGTGGAGGGATTTTTGCTAACAGGACATGAATTGATAAACATGAGTGCCCATGCTGGGAAGTGTCCTTGAGTCCATCTTGGACTTAAGATACCAGGCGGTGGGTGGCACGCCCCACATGCAGCTGCAGGAGGTAGAGTGCCAGCTTCAAGGGAGCAGGGCAGGCCAGCCATAGGGGGCTGATTCTGCAGGATTGTAACCTATATGTACTGTGCATGTAACCCTGGACCAATCTGTGCTTTCCACATGTACCAATCTTAAACTAAGTTAGCTGCGCACACCTCTTCCAAGCAAGCATATAACTGACTGTGACACAGAAATAAACCAGAGAACAACCATCTAACCACACTGGTGAATCAAGAGTCGTCTTACCCCAAGTGCAACGCCAGCAATAATGGGTTGAAAGTGTACTTTGAATGTTTTAGTAAAGGCCAGCAGAGTCCTTGGGCTATGCATCCATCATAAAATCATGCTAGTTTAAAGTACCGGGTAATGTTCCCCAGGGTCTTGCCTGGAACTGAAGACATCCTATGTTGTCTGCTAATATGGTTCAGGTTATCACTGAAGAGTTACTTAGAATGCTTTAAAATCAGGACAGTCCAAAGGTAAGACTTAGGAGTATTTTAAAAGCTGTTAAGTAAAAAGGAACAGAAGATTTTGTCTTCTAAGGTTGTGCTTGTCTTGTAAAAGGAGTTTTCACATTATGGTAATCTGCATTTGTCCTTTGCAGGGGAGGAGCTGTGCACTGGCCTTATTTCAGGCTGCTCCTTGGAGTGTTCCTTCGGCTTCCAGACTGATGTCCACAACTGTGAGATCTGTCAGTGCCGACCACGGCCTAAGAAGTGCAAACCCATTGTATGTGACAAGTACTGTCCCTTTGGATACTTGTACGTATTCTCATTCTGAAAGCATATTTAATACAATCCCTGTACTTGTTGGAAATACACAAAATCCAGGCAAAGCAGGGAGAAATGTAGAAAGCTGAAAATTACATTATTTGATGTGAGATTAAAGTATTCTTCAAAATAGATTTTGATCAACAGATTAAGGAACAATGTCTCCAAAACCAGTGGCAGATTATAAAAGCAAAGTAGTGCTTAAGTTTTTTGAAGAGTATTTGATGAGCAAAACAAAAAAAGCTGCTTAGAAGTAACATCTCTTGCATGTTGCTCTTTGAAATTCAGTTTGCATGATCTTCTGGGATGCTGCTCATTTTATAGCCTGTTTATTAACATTGTTTTTTAATATTTCAAGGGAGTTTTGTGTTACTATGACAGCAGACTAGTTTTAGTGAGGCATTTCTGATAGTTACTTTACAAAGTTTGTGAAGAACAGTACTGTCTCTTATTAAACTTTTGGTAAATGTGTTCAAAACTTGTACTGTTGCTGGAGCTGATTCCCCATAAAAGAAAATATTTGCTTTATGTATTCATTTGTGGAACAGGTGACAAAACCAGGGCAACTCATTTGTCACAGAGAAATTTCTTACTAATCAATGTGATGGGTGCTATATATATTTCACCAATACATTTGCTTTTTAATGGGTCCATGCCATGTTACTGCCTGGTTTTCACAGCACTTTCATTTCTACCTCATATCAGAGAATCTTCAGATAATGTTCATATGAATCATAGAATCACAGAATCAATCAGGTTAGAAGAGACCTCCAAGATCATCCAGTCCAACCTAGCACCCAGCTCTAGCCAGCCATCTAGACCATGTCTCTAAATGCCCCATCCAGTCTTTTCTTGAACACCCCCAGGGACAGTGACTCCACCACCTCCCTGGGCAGCCCATTCCAATGGCAAATCACTCTCTCTGGCAACAACTTCCTCCTAACATCCAGCACTTTTAACACAAAGATGCTTAGACCTCAGATGAATTTTCAGTGTCAATCATGTGTCAAGGATAATCTGTTAAAGGATACACATTTCAGGCACAAATCCCAGTTATTTTCTAAACTATTGGAAGAAGCAGCCAATGTCTAAGAAATTGTGTGTTACTGTAACATAAGAGTAGGATAAAAGTGGAAAAATAGTAGTTGAAGATATTGAAGAAGAGAATAATGAGACAGGCTTACATTCCTAGATTTACTAGGCTTAGTTAGTGTGCCTGAGTAGGACCTGAAATTACAGTGTAGTAGGCTTTAAAATGGAAATCATCTCTTCAGACCTTCAAAAATTGAAAGCATCTTGAATTTAGTGAACAGGAAGAAAAATGGTATACAGATTCAAGTCAAAATGCATAAGTGTTGAATCTTGCAAATTTCAACCATTCTTTTGATGTCCTAAATGTGATCAAACAACACCTTGATCAGTATGAGATCTGGAACATCCAAGGCATGCTGTCTGCCCTATTGTACCATATCCTACTCAAAGGAGATAAGGGAAGCTGGTGAAAACATTACACAGATGAGGACTGCTCCACAGGCTACCAGTGAGTCATACAGCTCATCTTCAGATAGAAAGCATTAGCCCTTACATATGACTCATTTAGTATATTGACCTGAAGAGAAAAATTACAGATTTCTGTATGTTTTCTGTACTTAGATATTCTGAAACACAGTTTCTTTCTTTCTACTTTTTTCTTACTGAAGTCTGCATTAAAAAGTTTTATTAGAAAACCTATGTGAACTATGTAGCAAAAGCATTTCAGAAATGACAACAAATATTTATGGGCAAAGTATGGTAGCAGGGAGTAAGAGAAAGGTGGTTGAAAAGTAAGTTGATATCAAGATGATGCCGGTGTTTTAAGAACTTGATCTCTCCTGATCTTGCCCTTGCATTTTTGTACATCTGGATAAAGAAAAGAAACAAAACGCAAACCTTTAACAAGCTATTTGGAAAATAATATTCAGCTTAAATTCCATCCTTAAATATAGAGTGTCATTTAATTATACATGATACTTGGCTTGTATTTTTAAATGATCAGTGCTTACTAACTGCTAACACAACTGCAATTGAAAAAAAAAATGGAAATGAGCACCCTAAGCTTGTCAGTGTCTACCAAATAGATTGCATCAGTTTAATGCAGTCTGCTGTAAATGAGATTCACTCCCGGTTCAGATTGAGTGAAAAAATCAAAACCAAAAACTGTTATGGTTGAATTGAGCAGCAGAACCACTAAGGACTAGAGGTGCACAGCACAACTGCAACCCTCACCACCTCTCCTCCTGGGTGGGACAAGGAGAAAGGATTCAGGAGGCAGATGAGATAACAGAAAACCCTTGTGAGTTGAGATAAGGGTGCTGGTTTGAGGCTAATTGGAATATTTTAATGGCTATGAAAAGAAGGTGGTGTCTATACTACCTGTTCGTTCTGCTGAGACATATAGAACTATGGATCCAAAGATAGGAGAGTCTCTGCCTGGATGTTGCACTGTTAACTCTTCTGCCTGAACCTGCACATTTCCAACTAATCATTCTGCTTCTAACACCCCTTGCTGACCTTTCCAGCTCACCCTACAATTAACAGAGATTCTGTGATAAGGGAAAGGGTGGAAGGAAAGTGAAGGAGTGATTGGAAGCCCCTCCTGGGCACGCTGGCTGCTGGGAGGGGTTTCAGTTTTCTGTATTACTTTTAACTTGTATGTTCCTGTATACAGTTGTAAATATCTGTAATATATTGTATATATCTGCTTGTAAATTGTGCTAAGCTGTAAATATAAAGCTTCATTCCTTAACTTTCATCTGGCTGAGTTAGTCTGAATTAATATAATAGGGGGGCAGGAAACTCCAAAACCACAACAATAAGGAAACTGTTACTGTATGTCTGCTATCTTTTATATGAGTTACTTGTGTTCCACATGCTAGTTTTCAAATAAGCTCTGTATTTAATTGTTTCACATTTTCAGAAGTCTGTCTGTAGCAGGAGAGGAAATGTACTGTACTTCAACTTCCCTTGGAGATAGAAAGTTAGCAGTACCTTGTGTTATAGAAACATAGTAATTATAACAGACTCCCACTTAGCCCTCCAATTTCTTCACATTTTTAGAAGCTTTTCTTTCTAATTTGCATTTGAAAAAAACAAAGAGTCTCAATAGTAGTCAAAGCATCTATGTCTATATTATTCACTATGGTTTGAAAGTACCAAATGCAGAGATTTTGTCAGTCAAGTGGAGGGAGCACGTGCCAGGGATGGAGACTTGTACACAGACCTACTCAACCTAATTTTCTTTATTTGATCAATCACTTCTTTAGGGCATGCTTTTTCTGTAGAGCTTCTGACATGTTGATATTTCAAGTGAACTGCTGACCTTTTACAAATTATTTTGGTCATCTAGGAAGAACAAGCACGGCTGTGAAATCTGTCGGTGCAAGAAATGCCCAGAACTGCCTTGTGGTAAAGTCTGTCCGTTGGGCTTCCAGCAGAACAGTCATGGCTGTGTTATCTGCAAGTGTAGAGGTAGGTGCTAGTGCAATACCAACTCTTCATTACAACTTGTTATCAAAGCAGTTGCAAGCTAAAGTAGAAGTAAAGGAATACTGCACAGAATATGTGAAGTATGTTGTTTTGCAGATGTTTATTATTATCTATGTTCATTTTAGCTTCCAACAGAACACCTCAGCTCCACTTTCATCTCCCATTACAAAGTCACAAAAAACACTTTGTTACAATTAATAAAAGTTAGATCACGCTCTTAACTAACTACTAGTAATAAGCTAGTTGAGAATTGGTTTGGGTTGTTTTTTTTTAGTAGGAGCATTCATTTTAGCTTCTTCACCACCAGTATTTTCTTTACAAACTCAAGTTTTGGATTTGGTAGGTGCTTTGTACACCACTTAAAATTAGAGTGCTGTTTCTTGGGCACTTTTCAGGCAGTCTCAAGAAACAATGAGCAGAAAGAGTGCTTACCCAGGAGGAAGGACTGGGTATTCTTAAGCTAAATGGCTCATATATGCTACATCCCAAACTTGTAACCGCCAAGTTCAAGGTGGAGATTGAGATAAGATGTTCATAGGTTATGTGCTGTAGTTTTGTGCTGCTTTTAACATGTCTTCATGTGTTTTTTATTTGTGTTTTGTATTAGTCCAGATACTAGACTTCCTTCATTGCTCATTTCCATGTGTTGCATTAAGTAACTTTTTGTTCATGCTCAGCCTGACTACTCTTTCATGCTTATTTTCTTCCATTCTCACTGGTGTGTTTTGATTTATAACTATAGGGAAGAAAGTTTTAAGTGTTTTCTGACTACTTTGTGTAATGACTTCATTCTTAACTTTTTTTAGCAGCTGTTTCTTTTTGCATTTTTAAAACTATAAAATGCAAGATAAAGTATGAAAATGTGGAATTGGAACAAAAGTGTTAAAATTTCCTGAAGTCACTGCTCCAAAAATTTTGACTCAGAATTCCTAAGAGGAAGGGGTCAGTAAAGTCCATGCCCATTAGTTAGCTCCAGTTCTAAATTGCTTCTGCCAGAAATAACTTATATTAGGATTAATAGAAGTAGAACCATGGAAGTACAGGGCTGGAGTAGCCCTCTGTAAAACCGAGAGTCCATTTCTTTGACTCGCATAGAGAAGACTGTATCTGGATAATCCTTGACAGATGTTTAAGATTTAATCTATTAAGGATCTCCACTCTTAAACAAAAAAGTCCTAAAACAAAACAGACAAAAAAAAAGCACAATTAACTAAACATAAAACCTTAACCCTCTCTTAACGTTTTGCTGTGTTTGCCAAAATGTAATATTTTAAATCAGTTTTTCTAACATTTTGGTCTCCAGTTCTGTAAACTGAACCAGTTACTTCTTGTCCTAAGCTCTCCTAAGCCCAGCAGACATATGGAGCAGCTGAACACCATTCCCTTTAGAAGTCTCACAATATTTAACAGGTTGCATTTGACCCTCTTAAACGTGTTGTGGGTTTTTTTTTCCCTAAGTCAAATAAACCCAGATATTTTGGTTTCTCATCACAAGCAAACCACTGAATGTTGGAATTTAGCAGCAGCAAAACCCCCTAACTAGCAGAATAGTAGTACTGCATTTCAATTTGGGCATTTGGTTTCTTTTTTTTTTTTTAAGTATTACCTCTTGTACTAATTTTAATTAAAAATGGAAAAGGGAAAACCATCTCTGTTTGTGAAGTTGATTTTGAATAATTACCTACATGTTTGGTTTGTTTTCTCAACATTTTGGAGTATACTTTATAATATTTCAGGGAAAGTCTTTTATTACATCAGATACTTTGCTTACTAAGAGGAAGCTTTTGTGTGTCAATAATCATTTTTAATACAGGACAATGTTGCCATGTAGTTAATTCAAATGGGAATTAATATATACGTTCTGATACCGAAATATAGAACTGTAGTAACTGAGTGTTATATTCTTCATTGTATTTCTCTTTCTGCAGTAGGCCAAAATCTGTTTTAAGAAGTATTTTATCTTATGCTATGGCTTTTCTTCTTAATTCACAAAATGGGATACTAACACAGTTTCTGTGTGTTGGGTTCTTGCTCTGCTAACATGCATCAAACTAACTTGGTACCATCTGCTGATAGATCTGACACAGCTGAACAAGTGATAACTTTAACATGTTAAAAATAAATCATCCAAAAAAAACCTTACTGAAATTACATATAAATGTTAGCACTTTTCATGTGGCATCCTTTTTTAAACAGAAAATGAAATAAACAGCTGAATAGAAACAAACTTATCCATGTGTATCAGCAAAACATGGTTGACATACTACTGAGAACAAACCGATCCTCGATCTTTCATCATCATGGTGACGTGGGTTCAGATTCAGTCTGCAGATTGACAAGGAATGTATTAAGGATGAATCCTGCAGTACTAAATAACCCCTTAAGATACAAATGAGACTTCATCCACCCTAGACCAACTGCTTGTGTGTTCTGGCAGAGCAGCTGTCCAAGCTACTGTATTCTCATCTCAGTTAAAGCTAACAGTGAGGAATAAAATTACCAGAGCAGTTATCTTCCAGACATCTCATTTATCATAGTAATGTAAACAAATAATTTCTTGGAGATAAGTGTTTTATTAAATATTTCCAGCATCTAGCATGAACCCCTTAGAACCTGGTTACAATTTTTCATCATTCGTGATACAAAATCACTTTCAGCTCTTGTAAATGCTGTAGTATTCTAATTGCTATCAGATACTCCTATTATCAATTATCAAATACACTAATTTTTAAATATTATATTTTAAATATTCTTCATGCTTTCTGTTATTTCCTTCCATTGCATTTCTTGTCTTTTCTTTTTTTTAATGCATCTCTGTATGATGAAAAACAGTATAGGTGCACCGGAAAGAAGTGATGATACTTTCCAAGGAAAATATGTTCTGCTACATACTGCCACCCTTTATTATACCCTTTAATTATTTCATGTGTGCCATTACTTTTATTTCTAAGTGATAAAATTAATCATCATTCAGCATTTTATCTGTGCTTTAAAAATGAAAGCAATCCAGGCACGAAATTGGGGTGGTTTTGTTCCCAAGCAATGCACACTTAACAGGACGCTCCATTTTCCTTTGGCAACCAGCAATAGAACAAGGGGTCACAGTCTCAAGTTGTGCCGGGGGAAGTATAGGCTGGATGTTAGGAGGAAGTTCTTGACAGAGAGAGTGATTGGCATTGGAATGGGCTGCCCAGGGAGGTGGTGGAGTCACCCTCCCTGGGGGTGTTCAAGAAAAGGCTGGATGAGGCACTTAGTGCCATGGTCTAGATGACTGGATAGGGCTGGGTGCTAGGTTGGACTGGATGAGGTCTCTTCCAACCTGGTTGATTATATGATTCTATGATTTTTTTGCAGAGGCAACTGCTTCTCTTATGCCTCCTGTTAAAACAGGCTCTTGCCTGTCAATGGATGGACGTCGACATGAGAATGAGGAGAGCTGGCATGATGGCTGCAGGGAATGCTACTGTCACAGTGGACGGGAAATGTGTGCCTTGATCACCTGCCCTGTTCCTAATTGTGGCAACCCCACTATATATCCAGGGCAGTGTTGCCCATCATGTCCAGGTAACGTGCTTTCTTCTGTACATTTTATTATTTAGGTTTCATTTCATGTGTTTTCTCTTTCCAAATATGTGAAAATAATCTCATGCATCATTCAGTAATAAGTGTGTGTGTGTATATATATATAAAATATATATATATAGGTGTGTGTATATATAATACAAATATATAATATGACATGACCAGTGGCTTTAATTAAGATCTGGTGTGAAAAACAGGAATGTAAATATTTAAAGATAGACATGTTTTGGGTCCAAGCACATAAAACTTTAAACTAGAATAGAATAGAATAGACAATATAATAGAATAATAGACATGTTTTGGGTCCAAGCACATAAAACTTTAAACTAGAATAGAATAGAATAGACAATATAATAGAATAATAGACATGTTTTGGGTCCAAGCACATTAATCTTTAAACTAGAATACAATAGATATTTAAACTAGAACTATAATAACAAATTTGTACTCACATACAATGTTGTTACCTATAGTAGTAAATATTGTAATAAGCTGCCAAATTTCCTCTTTTTTAATTTGCAGTGCAGTTTTATGAATCTCCTGAACTATGTTTGACCTCTCCTCAAAGGAGTGCACATTTGCACAGATGTCTTAAGTAATTGAACATTACGATTCTGTGTTCTGAGTGCAGGCTCCTGTAGGGTACGTTAATGCTTTAGGTAGGGAGATCAAGTACAATTAATGTTGCATTCCAGAACAATTTCAATAAGTGTTAATACAAAAAGCATCTATGAAAGATGTTAGGGTGGGGATAGAGTATATGATTAATGCCCTCTGTCTTCAGATTGATTCCTACAGTATTTTATGTGTTAAGCGGTTTAATTTGTAATGTGAATATATTGTCTACTACTTTATTGGAAATCCTACAAGTAAGAACAACAAGGCTTGTGCTGCTTATACTATTATGTATATCAAAACAGTAAGAGAGTACTGCCAAGATATAAGAAATTTGGAACTGTTCAAAAAGAACAGGAAATCCCAGGGGCAAAATAAGCAGCCTTTCTGAAAGTGATGGTGTATACTGTGTAGAACCTAAGATAACCGATCTCCTTAGGCAAATAGTGATCTCCAATCCAGTTCATACCTTGTGGTAAATGGAAAAACATAGACCCCAAGAAGATGCAGGACTCCAAAAGGTCGGTCTGCCTTTCAGCCTTTCCCAGTCTGCACCACTCTCCTCCCCTCAAGTACTGAGACCAGGCACACAGTGGCTTTGGTTCCCGTGGTTCCACAGCCAGCCGTGGTGTTGCGTTGGCATTGACTTTCATGGAGCCAGACCTGTTTTCAGTACCAACTAGTTGCTGAGGCCCAAACTCTTAGTGTTTAGTATCTTAGTAATGATAGTCATTAATGACATTTTAATCTGAGGTTGAAGCACTAAGGAGTTATGCACACTATGGGAACCATTCTTGACTGCCTTGATTCTCTCCTGATATTGACTGTCTGGTTAGTCTAACAGGGCATTTAGACCATTAGAAGATTTTTAAAGGGAAACTTTGTGATTTATCAGCTCGGAGTCTATTGGGTTTTTGCCACAGCCATCTGCTGTGTTGGTCCATATGCCTCCCATCAGATACTGTCATTCTTTCCTTCTGTTCCCTACACATGCACATCCACAGTCTATATTAAATAGTACCATTCTCTCCCCCATGAAACCTCACTGTGAAGAAGGAAGGGGAAAAAAAAAAAGAGAGAGAGAGAGAGAACAACAGCAAACAAAAGATTCAGTTGTGAATATTGTTCAAGGAAGAGCAGTGTTGAGTTTTGATTCCAGATGGCAACTAAGCACTTTGTAGCTGATGGGGTGAGGAAGAGAATCAGAGCAAAAGAAAAGTAAAACCCTTGATTGAGATAAGGAGAGTTTAATAACTAAATTAAGCATAATAAAACACAATAAAATAATAATAATAGTAAAAGAAGAGAAAAAGTAAAATCCATTAAAAGCAGTGGTGCACAATGAAATTGCTTGATGTCTGCTGACCAATGCCCAGACACTCCCTCAGCAGTGATTGTCCTTCCTCCAACTGACCCCTCCACTTTGTATACTGAGCATGACATCCTATGGTATGGAATAGATATTTTATCTAGGTCATGTCAGCTGCCCTGGCTGTGATCCCTCACAGCTTCTTGTACATACTAGGAGAGCACAGGAAAATGTGCAAAAGTTGAAGCCTGCAACTCAGGGTAAGAACCACATAGCAACAACAGAACAAGGAGCATGTTATCAACATTGTTATCATAGACAGATCTGGACTTCCTAAATCCTGAGCAAGAAGTGCAGGAGCTGCACTGATGCTAATATTTAGCAATCAAACTGTGATCAATGCAAGTTTTTTTTTAGATGGCAGTTGTTGTCTGGCATTTCTATGTCACAGATTGGCTTTTTTTCTGAAATGCCAAGAAGGCTTTAAATTATCTTTGATTTCTATTAAGTAGCATTTATTCAGACTGATTCTCTATTTATTTCTTGGTTGTATTTTTCCCATTTCCCATGAGATGCAAGTGACACCAAGGTGAAACACCTTCAGTAAAACCACATATATTAAAGAACAGTCTGGATGCATTCCAGTGTGATCTGCTCTAGGTGATCCCGCTCTGGCAGGGAGGCTGGACCAGATGATCTTTCGAGGTCCCTTCCAGCCCCTGACATTCTATGATTTATAGCTTGCTTTGTTATTCCTAACATTTTCAGCAGTAGCAGAACATGTCCAGAGAAGGGCAACGAAGCTGGTGAGACACCTGGAACACAAACCCTATGAGGAGAGGCTGAGGGAGCTGGGCTTGTTTAGCCTGGAGAAGAGGAGGCTCAGGGCTGACCTCATTGCTGTCTACAACTACCTGAAGGGAGGTTGTAGACAGGTGGGGGTTGGTCTCTTCTGCCAGACAACCAGCAACAGAACAAGGGGACACAGTCTCAAGTTGTGCTGGGGGAGGTATAGGCTGGATGTTAGGAGGAAGTTGTTGGCAGAGAGAGTGATTGGCATTGGAATGGGCTCCCCAGGGAGGTGGTGGAGTCACCATCCCTGGGGGTGTTCAAGAAAAGCCTGGATGAGGCACTTAGTGCTATGGTCTAGTTGACTGGCTAGGGCTGGGTGCTAGGTTGGACTGGATGATCTTGGAGGTGTCTCCCAACCTGCTTGATTCTATGATTCTATAAGTTATTAACTTTGAGTACTTTCATTAATCATAAGCATCGCAGTTGATTTTGCTTGTCTTCCAATTCTGTTTCTCCCAGATGAAATAATTGTGCAGAAGCCAGAGCTCACCAGTCCATCGATCTGTCATGCTCCTGGTGGGGAGTACTTTGTAGAAGGAGAGACTTGGAACATTGATTCTTGCACGCAATGTACATGCCACAGCGGACGTGTCCTGTGTGAGACTGAAGTCTGTCCACCTCTTCTTTGTCAAAATCCTACGCGCACACAAGATTCTTGCTGTCCACAGTGCCCAGGTATTTACTGACAACCAGCTTCATCAGAGTTCTTTCTTCATCTAAGATTGTATGGTGGGAATATATTGAATGTTTCGGTATGTGTACAGTTACTGTGGTGCATTTAGCAGCTTGAAGTAAGAGTCTGCCACCCTCTATTTCAAAGAGGAAACCTGACTGTGTGCAAGAGATATATTGTATATGTAATGGGTAGTTCTGGCCCTAAAGCTTGAAGATCTTTGAAGACAATTTAATAATATAAGGGTTGCATGAGAACCAGAATCCTTAGTTGGAGAGTTTATGAAATATGCACTGGCTCATTTATGGAAACGTGCACAGTTAGAGAAACTTGGAGAGTAATCAAAGCACTGGTCAGGTACAGGTTCATTTCTTTTCCTTTCTACATGCCTTGGTTTCTATGAACCTCTTTGTTACTATTATAGCTGTTTGGGATTTGTTCTCAAAAATACTTTGCATTGCTTTTACTTTCACCTGTTATAATTTGTGACTGATTTGAAGGCAACCAGGTAATATCAAAGCATTCCAGCCCAGTGACTCTGCCAGATTCCTCCTACACTGCTTTACAGTGTCAAGAAGGCAACAGGATTTGCTTTCCCCTGAGGAAAGATATGCAATTATAAATGAATGTGGAATCCTATTTTTTATAGCAAATGGAGAGTTTATTGTTGTCAAAATCAAGTCCAAACCTGTGAATTTTATCATAGAATCACACAGAATCACAGAATGGTAGAGGTTGGAAGAGACCTCAAAAGATTATCTAGTCCAACATCCCTGCCAGAGCAGGATCACCTAGAATAGGTCACACGGAAACACTTCAAGGCAGATTTTTAATATCTCCAGAAGAGGAGATTCCACAACACCCCTGGGCAGCCTGTTCCAGTGACAATCATCCTCACAGTGAAAGAAATTTTCCTCATGTTTCTATGGAACTTCCTATGCCTCATCTTATATCTTGTTGCCCCTTGTCATTGGGCATCACCAAGAAGAGCCTGGCTCCAGCCCCTTGGCACATCACCCTTTACCTATTTATAAACATTAATGAGGTCACACTTCATTACTCTTCTCCCAGTTAAAGAGCCCCAGCTCCCTCAGTCTCTCCTCATAGGGAAGATGTTCCACCCCTTAATCATTTTTGTGGCTCTGCACCGGACTCTTTCAAGCAGTTCCCATAACTGCACGGAATATTCCAAATGTGGCCTCACCAGGGCAGGAATGGAGAAACTCAACTCTCCAGCCTAAGTCTCACTGAAAGACAGCACAACCCTCTGGTGTGGCAGCCACTCCACCCAGCTTTGTGTCATCAGCAAACTTGCTGACAATGCACTCTGTGCCCTCATCCAGGTCATTGATGAATATATTGAACAGAGCTGGTCCCAATACCAACCCCTGTGGGACTCCACTAGTTACAGGCCTCCAAATAGACTCAGGCCCATTGACCACAACTCTCTGACTTCTTTCCCTTCAGCCAGTTCACATGCATATCACTACCTGATCATTCAGACCACACTGCCTCAGTTTAATTGCAAGGATGCTGTAAGAGACTGTCAAATGCTTTACTGAAATCAAGGTGAAGCACATCCACTGCTCTTCTATCATCTATCCACCTGGTTATGTTCTCATAGAAGGTTATCAGGTTGGTCAAACATGCCTTCCCATTTGTAAAACCATGCTGACTGCTCCCAGTGTCCTTCTTGTCATATGGGTAAGCACAGTGCTGAGGATAAGTCACTCTATTATCTTTCCAGGGATGGAGATGAGGCTGACTTGCCTGTAGGTACCCAGGTCCTCCCTTTTTGAATATTGGAGTGATGTTTGCCCTCCTCCAATCCCTAGACACCTCTCCTGTTTGCCATGACTTAATGAAGATGATGGAGAGTGGTCTGGCGATGGCCTGTGCCAGCTCCCCTTGACCACACATACATTTTTACCTCCTCCTGTTTATATGCATTGTTGTACAGGCATTGCAGGGAGCAGGCTGAGCATGCCCATTCTGCCCTGGCAAGGTGGGAGGCCTTCTGGTCTGCATTAATGCTAGAACACTGCCCCAGTGCTGCAAACACAGCAACAACTCCTACCCCTTCGAGTCTAGTTTAAAGCTCTATGAATGAGCCATTTAGACTCACTCAGAAAGTACTTGTCTTTACTAAAACAAAAACCTAAAAATGTTACTTCAGGGGAAAAAGAAATCAGGTTTCGCTGCTTTTTCTACAGTCTATTTGTTGTGTTTTTAGTGGGACTCTTTTGACAAAATATTTTTGGCTAAAGAAGGAGTCGAGATAGTTCTCTTGACATCCATTTAGAATCACAGAATCAACCAGGTTGGTAGAGACCTCCAAGATCATCCAGTCCAACCTAGCAACCAGCCCTAGCCAGTCATCTAGACCATGGCACTAAGTGCCTCATCCAGGCTTTTCTTGAACACCTCCAGGGATGGTGACTCCACCACCTCCCTGGGCAGCCCATTCCAGTGGCAAATCACTCTTTCTGGCAAGAACTTTCTCCTAACATCCAATCTAAACCTCCCCCGGCACAACTTGAGACTGTGTCCCCTTGTTCTTTTGCTGATTGCCTGAGAGAAGAGACCAACCCCCACCTGTCTACAACCTCCCTTCAGGTAGTTGTAGACAGCAATGAGGTCCCCTCTGAGCCTTCTCCTCTCCAGGCTGCACACCCCCAGCTCCCTCAGCCTCTCCTCATAGGCTTTGTGTTCCAGGCTGTCACCAGCCTTGTCGCCCTTCTCTGGACACATTCCAGAACCTCAACATCTCTCTTGAATTGAGGAGCCCAGAACTGGACACAGGACTCAAGGTGTGAGATGCTCTGGACATCATTTTTTTCATTATAAATCACAGTGAACATTTGCTTAGCTTCAAAATACTGTTTGGAAGAGCAGATCTTTCCTCACTGCCTACATAATGTACTTAGTCTCTTTAACTTAACAGAGCTAGATTGAGAACCTGTTATGAGTGCCCTTATGAATACTTTGGGTTTTTTTCTCTTTTTCTTATGTCCCCTGCACACACAGTCACATTTCTTGATCTGTAATGTCTGTGAAGATACATCTTCAGTGCAGAAATAGATCTCCCCCTTGTGCAAGCAGGAGAAATAAAACAGAACCATAGGCATCAAGCTGAAGACTAAAGAAGTTTTCAATTTGTTTCTCAACAACTTATAAGTAGTTTATATAAGTCCACTAGTGAAAGCAAAAGCAGCATAAAAGGTGTTTCACTTTGTATCATTCAAGTATTTGAACTGACATGGCAGAAGCTAGGATTCAAGTTTTAGATCTAAAATTTATTCTCTCTAATTTAAAGTGAATTCCTATTTAGCATTCAGGTCAGAGCACTCAGTGCTGCTGATGGGCTGCTTCTGTTGGTGATTGCTGTTTCACTTTGCTTTCCTGTTTTCTTTCTGTTTTGTTTTTTTTTTCCTTTTTTTGGTAAACTCAATAAAAGCCTACATAAACTTTATTCTAGAGCACTTCATAAGATCCTCAGCACATGTAAGGACCAAAGAGGCATAAGGTTCTGTCCTTCTAGTTCTTCTAAAGCAGTGAGTCAATGTGTTACAATTCCAAGAGTGAACATTCTGTGGAGGAAACATGAAAGACTAGACTAGACTAGACTAGACTAGAATAGAATAGAATAGAGCAGGTTGGAAGAGACCTCCAAGATCATCCAGTCCAACCTAGCACCCAGCCCTAGCCAGTCAACTAGACCATAGCACTAAGGGCCTCATCCAGTCTTTTCTTGAACACCCCCAGGGACAGTGACTCCACCACCTCCCTGGGCAGCCCATTCCAATGCCAATCACTCTCTCTGTGAAGAACTTCCTCCTAACATGCAGCCTATACCTCCCCCGGCACAACTTGAGACTGTGTCCCCTTGTTCTGTTGTTGGTTGTCTGGGAGAAGAGATTGTGAGTTAAATAACTTAATCTGTTTTTATTTACAGATGAGCCTCTTCATCCCTCTTCATCAAGCAATGAGAGCATGCCCAGCTATTGCAAAAATGATGAAGGAGATATTTTTCTGACAGCTGAGTCCTGGAAGCCCAATGTCTGCACTAGCTGTATTTGCATGGATGGTGTGATTAGATGCTACTCAGAGTCTTGCCCACCAGTATCCTGTGAGAAGCCTGTTTTGAGGAAGGGACAATGTTGTCCTTACTGTATTGGTAAGCAAATAAATATATTTGATAACTTGCTGTTCCCTTTTTGGGAATAAGAGAAGTTTTATTTACAAATTAAAAGGTTTTCCCTGTTTCAGGGAGGTTCAATTTGTGCCTTCAGTTGAAATGGAGAGTGAAATCTTCACAGGAAGGTTTTTGAGGATAATGATTTGTGGTTTTGAGGTAAAATTGCAAGATATAAATACAGTTTGCCTATAAACTTGAAAGAACAACCTCCTAAAAACTTGATAAATATACTTTACCAGATGAAAAGCATTATACAAACTCATTTTTATTTAAAGGAAGATCTTTCAGCTAACTCCCATCTTATGGCAAGATATGTGAGACCATGAGAAAAATAGTAATTATGACTGCAGAACATACAATGAAGCATTATGAAATTTTGAAGAATGAAAAATTGCTCCTAAGGCATCTAAATTAAAATACAGGGAGGAAAAACAGAATCATAGAATGTCAGGGGATGGAAGAGACCTTGAAAGATTGCCCCTGTTAAACTTCATTAAATTTCTCCCTGCCCAACTCTCTAGCCTGTCTGAGTCTGACTGAATGGCAGCACAACTCTCCAGTGTGTCAGCCACTCCACCCAGCTTGGTGTCATCAGCAAACCTGCTGACAGTGCACTCTGTGCCCTCATCCAGGTCATTAATGAATACATTGAATAATACTAGTCCCTGTACTCACCCCTGAGGAACTCCAGTAGTTACAGGCCTCCAGCCAGACTTTGTCCCACTGACCACAACTCTCTGACTTCTTTCCTTTAACCAGTTCCCAATCCACCTCACTACTCCATCACCCAGACCACACCTCCTCAGTTAGCTATGAGGATGCTGTGGGAGACAGTGTCAAATGCTTTACTGAAATCAAGGTAAAGCACTTCCACTGCTCTTCCATCATCTATTCACCTGGTTATGTCCTCATAGAAGGTTATCAGGTTGGTCAAACATGCCTACACCTTGCATGTCAGGATTCCAACTATACACACACACAGTATGTATGTATGTATGTAGATCCATGCATGTATGTAGATACAACTTTCATTTACACCGAATCCCATAGAGTTGTTCAGTATTACAAATACTTAAATGTGTGAACTGTAAAAGCCACTCTGTCCCCAGCCTGTAGCGCTGCTTGGGGTTGTTGTGGCCAAAGTGCAGAACCCTGCGCTTGGCCTTGTTCAATCTCATCCCATTGGACTCTGCCCACCCATCCAGCCTGTCTAGGTCCCTCTGCAGGGCTCTCCTACCTTCCAGCAGATCAACACCTGCTCCTAGCTTGGTGTCATCTGCAAACTTACTGATGCTGGACTCATATAATAAGGATTTTCATTTATATTTGGGAAGTAATTCTGATACATTTATAGATATAATCTGTGTGAATGCTAAACCAGCATTTCTTTGGCAGCTTAAGATGCTATTTAGTGACTTCATTTTTGTTAACTTGTACATATGCTTACTCTGCAAATTCATGTAATCAGCAGGTTTCATCATAATAATTTCTACCTCCAAGAAAAAGAAAGGTAGCAAGAAGTTAAGATGAAAATGAGGTGCTGCTTGGCTTTTCGAGGTTCTGCTGTGTAGTTTTATTTTGATTCTCTGTAAAGTGCCATAGCAGCAAAAAAACATGCTAGGCTAAGCAATTCAAGAATGTCTTCTCAGAGACATAGAAGGTATACTGCAATCACCTAAAAAGGCTTGCATAGGATACAGCATTTAAAATGGCAAATTGAATTCTTAGGCAAAATGAGCACAAGCCCTACGAGGAGAGGCTGAGGGAGCTGGGGTTGTTTAGCCTGGAGAAGAGGAGGCTCAGGGGTGACCTTATTGCTGTCTACAACTACCTGAGGGGTGGTTGTGGCCAGGGGGAGGTTGCTCTCTTCTCTAAGGTGGCCAGCGCTAGAACAAGAGGACACAGCCTCAGGCTGCACCAGGGGAAGTTTAGGCTCGAGGTGAGGAGAAAGTTCTTCACTGAGAGAGTCATTGGCTACTGGAATGGGCTGCCCAGGGAGGTGGTGGAGTCGCCGTCCCTGGAGCTGTTCAAGGCAGGATTGGACGTGGCACTAGGTGCCATGGTCTAGCCTTGAGCTCTGTGGTGAAGGGTTGGACTTGATGATCTGTGAGGTCTCTTCCAACCCTGATGATACTATGATACTATGTCTTTTGGCTTTAGGCAAAACATGTAGTAAACACTCTTGTAAGTGTTTTCCCAAGACCTACTTGTTTCATCAAGTCTGGGTCCTTGTTACATGCTATGTCAAAACCTGTCTGAAAGCTTTACTAGTTTCTACAGCTCTCAATCTTTAGGAAGAGCGTTCTGGAGCCTCGCTTGTTTCCAAGGGTTCAGATCAATTTCCAATGTATATAATACTAACCAGGAAAAAAGTTTACTGAGTTTGGTTATTGCACTTTTCCTGGGATTTTCCATTGATGAAGTTACAGGGAATGGTCAGATCTCCTTTGAATCTGTTTTTTAACAGTCTAACCACCATAGTTATGTCACCTAAGAGTTGCATCACCCTTTTTGGCATCCTGCCTAATCTTTTTTTTTTTTTTTTTTTTTCAGATATTCCAAACTAAGTTAATCTTTCTTGATCATTGGAAATTAGAAATGTAGGTGGTTTAGAGTTTTTTCTTCATTAAATAGTATTTGCTAGGAAGCAAGGAGGATGAGGAATAGTTGGCAACCTCAAACAGCCATGCATTTACAACATTCTGGGTTTCTTAATTTTTATTGATTGATATTTTATTGATGACTTTTTGTGTCATCATTTCATGTCCCAATCATCTGTGTTATGTCTTTGAGGAAAATGAGAAGCAGCCCATGCTGATTTTGTACTTGATAAAGAAGCAGATATGACACTTCTTTAACAAAGCTTTTTGGGAAGATATATAGACAGGGTGTTTTTTAATTGTAGATGAAATTTCTTTGTAGCTATTATTTTCCTTCTTTGTTTGGGTAATTGGCCATTATTGTGTTTACACCATTCTGTTTTCCTTCAACAGAAGATACAGTTCCAAAGAAAGTGGTCTGCCATTTCAGTGGAAAAACATACGCAGATGAGGAGCGCTGGGACATTGACAGCTGCACACACTGCTACTGCCTGCAGGGTCAGACTCTCTGCTCCACAGTCAGCTGCCCCCCGCTCCCTTGTGCTGAGCCCATCAACGTGGAGGGAAGCTGCTGTCCCATGTGTCCAGGTAATGTGGTGTGACAACCTAGACAACTGTAATGCTAGTTTTCCAGGACTGATAACAAGTGAGTGAGTTGTGAATGTCAGTCCATATTTAAAGAGTATCAAGAAGATAACAGATGTTTAGACTTCAGGAAAATGATTATTTTTAACACATAGGCATATTCTGCAAATACATAGTTTAAAATTTACTTATTCAGGGAACTGTTGCTTTCCCTGCTCTGTCCCTTCACTAGGTTTTGTAAATACATTGGCTTAAAAGTAATAGGGCATCTTCCTAGCTACGGACATGAGATGTAAGAATTGCAACCAGTTTTTAATGCTGCAGGAGTTTGCTCAACTTAGTCAGCTGGTAACTACTTCCAACAGGACAGCTGGGGAGATTCAGCAGTAGACTCTCTTGCAGTTCTGCATTAAGGATCACACGCAAAAAAAAAAGGGCCAAGAAACCAGCGGTGACAGTTTCCATATCAGTTGGGAAGAAGTAGCCTTCCCTTGGTATTTTTGTTGTTTAGTATCACAAAGGAACAAGACCATAGTAAAATCTATATTCCAAAATGGTATTTTCAAAAGCAAATTTGTCCGTATGGACATGTGTCATCCCATTCACATGAAAGTAGTGATAATGAGGCAGCTACCCCATAGCAAACAGCTTTGGAAACAAATTTCAGAACAGTAATTGGGAAAATTCTAACCAAATGAAAGGATTCGTAGGAAAAAGCAGTGCAGATAACCAAGTATATTTCCTGAATTAAGGCCTACAAGGATGATTAGGGGACAGGAGGGCATGCCTTATGAGGAGAGACTGAGGGACCTGGGGCTTTTTAGTCTGGAGAAGAGAAGGGATTTAACATAAACACCTGAGGGCTGGTCAGGAGCCGGGGGACAGGCTCTTCTCACTTACCCAAGGCGTAATGGGTAGAAGTTGCAGCACAACAGGTTCCACCTCAACACAAAGAAGAACTAATTTGCTGTAAGGATCACAGAGCACTGGAACGGGCTCCCCAGAGAAATAGTGGAGTCTCCTTCCCTGGAGAATTTCAAGGCCTGTCTGGATGCGTTCCTCTGTGATCTGTGCTAGATTTTGTGGTCCTACTCTGACAGGGGGCTTGGACTCGATGATCTCCTTTAGTCCCTTCCAACCCCTAATACCCTGTGATCCTGTGAAGAGCAGCTCTGGGAAGTTAAGCAGCCTGTAATTTGTGAAACACATTTCTCTACTTTCCCAGAGATGTATGTACCTGAACCTACTAACATCCCCATTGAGAAAACAAATCATCGAGGAGACACTGAACTAGAAATACCGAACTGGCCAACACCCAGTGAAAATGATATCATTCATATTCATAGAGGTAAGATCTGATACAAACTGGGCTAACTTGGATGTGTGTGCACTCTGCATGTTTTAATGCATCTACTCGTCCTATTCAGGCAAGGTCTTTATAACGCTTCAAAAAGGCAGTTATCTGAGCATATTCTTATGTGCGTGCATTTTGCTTTGAGTAAAGATGAGTCAGTCTATTAAATTACTTTTATTCAGTTTGGTCTCATTACCATTCATCTTCACCGTGGAAGAAACATCTGTGTTAATATATAGTTGTATAAAATTAAGAATGTGATAAAATAATGAATGAGTGATTCTGCAGCATCTTCTGATAGCAGGCTAGAAAGCAGGCTGTTGTCAGGCCAGTGGAATTGAAAGACCTTTATTTGATCCATTTGACATTCATACTGATAAAAAAAACCTGGAAAACATGTACCACAACTTGCTTTGTACAAAGCAAATGTCAGAGTTAAAAAACCCACATCAGGTGACAACAAAGCTAAAAAATTCTCTAAGGATATAAATCCCTCTGTTGTTTAAAACTCTGCTGAAATCATTATTCCATGATAGGGAGAAAGCTCTATATGACACAGCATTTGTTAATATCTTCTAATTGAAGGACTTGTATTTTCATTATTTCAAAGTATAAGGATGATCTCACAGAACAATGTTTGGAGAAAGATTACATGGAATGTAACTGCTTTACAAAACTGCAAGCTTACATTTTTAGCATTTTAGAGCATTTTTATTTCTCACAGAGTTAGTAGCTGGCTGCAACTATCCTTTCTGGGGACTAAAAACACACACTGCAAATTATGTGGAATGTTGTACGTATCACTGAAAATTCCCATTCTCTGCAATCACATGCAAATCTTGCTGTAGTCTAGGAGAGTGTGAGCAGTCTGTTTTCACAGGCAGAGTGGTGCAAGAATTGTAATACATCTTTCCACTAGGAAACAAAAAAAAAAATATTTTCATTCTAAGACTTCCAGATTTGCCTCAGCATACATACACGTTTTTACAAGTGGGAGTTTGATTGTGGTCAGGTGAGATGATGTGAATGCAGCTGAGCCTAAGAGGTTATTTTCAGACTTGCTTGTTACTGTGCTTTAGATTTCATCCTGTTTTCTCTCTTTTTGGTGGCCTCTTCACAGCTGTTATGGTCACTATACTAGATACTAGCTAGTTCTAATTTATATAAATAAGGTGACATTTCAGGAAAAAAAGTTCAAATTCATGTAAGTGACAAGATCCACAACTGGAACTTTGATAATTACATTTTTCTTTATGGTCAAGGCCCATTTATAATTACTAACAAATGCTCACATTTGCCTTGCAGACATGAATCATCTGCAGGGAGAGTACAGAAGTGGCAACGCACCACACCCCAGTGAAGATGCATCAGTCAGCTCTGTTGCCTTGGTGACGATTCCAATCATGATAGCACTGTTACTGATCATCGTTCTTCTGCTCATCAATCAGAAAAAGCAGTGGATTCCAGTGTCCTGCTACAAAGCTCCAACAAAGGTGCCACGTTTATGTCTTATTTCCAGGTGGTGTGGTTTGGATTTGCCACCCAACAGATTGGAAATTTACTCTCCAGAGTAAATTTACCACGCTTGGAATTTTGGAAATTAAATGAAATTACATTTACAAAAGTAGGCTAAATATAAAAGTATAAAAGGCAATAAACATGTACAAGGTATATTTATCCATAAAGTATGCTTACTGCCTGTCCTACTTCATGCTAAACATTTAAGGTAGTGTGCAGCCAGTGTTGTTTCGCATTCCTCTCAGCTGCATAATTTTTCAGTTGAAGGATTCTCAAGCAGAGGAATAACAGGACTGGAAAGCAGTTTACATAGCTCAGCTCTTTCTTTGAGCAGTATTTTATGTGCATTCAAACACATAGATCATTACATAGTCAAACCATAATTCATTCACATTTGTGTTAAATGAAATTGCCTATTCTACACTTATAAGCAAAGACTGCTCAAACCAACTGCCACATCAACACTGACATCTCCACAATAACACAGCTTTGCAAAGATGTAAGGTCTCACAAATGCTGGATAAAAGGTGGATGATTTCCTAGTTATGGAAGCAATACACAGAGTTGTCGAATCATTTAGGTTGTGGAAGACCTTTGAGATTAAGTCCAACTGTTAACCTAAGTACTGTAAAGTCCACCACTAGATGATAAAACACCTCAGAAAGGAATATAGAAGGACACACCTTAGGACACCCCATGTCAGGATTAACTATAAAACCAGAAATCTCTCCCATCCTCTTAGTGCATTTGCAACCAGGAACAAAACATTGTTGAAAATGATCAACAATAAAAATAGGCTGTTAAAGTCCTGGAAACAAGCTGCTGCACATCCAGGGCAACAAGGTTAAGCCCTTGCATAGTGCTAGACTAACAGACAACACTTTGATCAGTCCATCTGGAATATGAGACTACTAGAGCTTCATTCAGAAGGTGAAAAATGGTGATTCAGAAGAGAATGTTGGCCTGGCATAATCCTTTACCAAACTGCGTAGAATTCCAGATTCCTTCATCGCTGATTCAATTTTGTATTGTGCTTAAGCACTTGAACCACAAAGGCTTTATTAATCATATGTGCAGGATAATTTTTTTTTGTTTGATTGACTCAATATTCCCTTTCTGTTTTAACAGCCTTCTTGCCTAAACAATCAGCTGGTGTATGTGGACTGCAAGAAAGGTACCATGGTCCAGGTGGACAGTTCTCAAAGAATGCTAAGAATTGCAGACCCAGATTCAAGATACAGTGGATTTTACAGCATGCAGAAACAGAACAACCTACAGGCAGATAACTTCTATCAAACAGTTTGAAGAATTGCACCCTTCCCAAGAATTTAAGAAAGAGAGAGAGAGAGACTAAGTCTGCTATTAAAGTAAAACTAGAATTGTGCACTTGCTTAGTGGATTGTATTGGATTTGTGACTACATGTACAGCTCTAAGACCTTACTGGGATGAGCTCTGACTCCTGCAATGTGCCCAAAAAAGCATTCCCACTTTTCCTTGAGATAACTGACCAAGTGTTTTCTTAGAACCAAAGTTTTAAAACATGTTAAGGTGTATTTGCTTGTAACATAGCTATAGAGGTTTTTCTGGGAGGGGGAATCAGGGGCTAGGGGTAGACAATGAGGTAAAAGGAATCTTCAGATAAAAAAAAAAAAAAAGTTGGTCAGGCTTGGCTGGAGAAGAAATATATAAAGAATAATGGCAGGCAACAGCATAGTGGTTTTTCCTGTTGTTCTGAAATTGCATCTGCTGCAGCAAAGCCTAACCCCAGGTGAAAAAAAAAATATTAAAAGGTCTGATCTTTTTTCCAGCTGTTGCTACAGTAATATACTCCTAGAACAGAATACATCACAGCACAGGTGTGGTGTAGCTGCAAATATTTTTCTATACGACGAGAAGCTGCAGTAGTTAATGAAATAGCAAGGAAAAGGTTGTAGCAGAAAATCAAGGGTGGGTTTATTAAGGATGTATAAAATTATACCTTGTGCTGCTTTTTGTTTTTATTTTCCTCAAAGCTGATTGGCTAGATTAGCCAGACTTTGGCAGAGTTAGCAAAAGACTGAGGCCTAAGTAATTCCTGATATGAGCACTGGATCTTTTGACAGCAGTACTGAAGGAAGGAAAAGTCAAGAAAACACCATGCAGTTCCAGGGGCTTTTGTTTGTTCGTTTTGTCTCTTGTGGTTTTGTTTTGTTATTTTACATTAATCTCTGGTTGTTCATACAGGAGAAGGAAAACTATTTTTTGTTGGACAAAGCTCTTGCTTACAAGAGAGTAAAAAAAGACTGGTTTAAGGTTGGTTTTATTTCTGTTGACGTTCTTATTTACTGGTATGCAGATTTAGAAACTACTTCCATGCTAGGAAGCTGCTTAATTTTAATTGTATATTACTCAAGCACCTTTTTTGAAGCTCAGAAATAAAAGAAAAAAGGAGATCATGCTTCTTTAAACTTTAGCATTATAGGAATATTTATGTAAATATAATTATGCTAAAACAACAAAAAAGTATTTGTATGTTTGTGTATATATATGTATATACAAATGCAAGTAGATACACTTACGTATATCTGCATGCATGTGCATATACATTATACATATATATACTGTATATATTAAATACTATGTATACAGTATATATTTTTCTATTTTTTTCTTGTTGAATGTATTTTTATCTGAGAGAGATTTTACCCAGAGCAGAAACAGATAAACAGGCATTCCGTATCAATGCTTAAACGTTTTTGAGTTTAGGAAAAAAGAAAAGAGCATCTCATTCTACCTACAGTTTGGGTTGATTTGATCTGATTTGATTTGGAAGTGTTTGCGTGTGCGTGTGTGTGTGCGTGCACTCTTGTGTTGGCGTGTAGACAGTACATGCACGATTATGGCAGTAAGCGTTGCTCTTGCTACTTGCTACATTTCAGGGTGTTTATTTTTCTTTTCCTGCTTAGCCTTAAAAAGGCTTTTTAATGAATGCATTGGCTAGAGACACTGATGACAATATACGTGCAGCACTAATCAGTTCTATAGAATAACACCATCAGCTCCTGGATTCTCTTTTTTTTGTCTTTTTTTTTTTTCCTTTCTTTCTTTCCTTTTTTTTTTTTTTTTCAAACAATTGTTTGAAACAACTACTGGAATATTGTCCACATTAAGCTGGAAGTTTGTTGTAGCTTGCCTCATTAATAACTCTGACTGTATAATACAATGTTAACTTTCCAAACAGGTCTTGGCACTTTTATACTAATTACCCATTTGTGCATTGCCTTTTTTTCTTCTACAAATGCTTGTCATAAGAGACACAGATACCCAGTATGCTTAATGTGAAAAGAAAATGTATTTTTTGTAAAGGAACTCTCAAGTATTGTTGTAAATACTTGGTCAGAGGTTGCTGAACTTTAAAACTGAAAAAAAAAAAAACTAATTTATTATTATAATGACCTAATTTATTAATCTGAAGATTAACCTTTTTTTTTTTGTTGTTGTTTTAGAATATCAAAAAGGTGTTCTAGCTGTTCGCATCAAAGGAAAAAAATAGGTGTATCATTAAGGGTCAACATTTTTTCTGCTTATATAACTTCAGTTTCCAACCACCAATAAGAAAAAATGTAGTCTCCCCAGCGTTTTATATTCAATCCGATACTGAAACAGAGATGTTTCTGTCCAGTTACTGCAAAGAGTTTGTCAAGACAAAACATCCCTTCCTTGCATAAGAGTAAGCAGTCTTTAACCAGAATTTGTAAATGCTTGCTTTTGTTTTACAATCAAGGCCATATTCTGAAAATATTAGCAGGATATAGGACATGGTGTAAAATGTTTTTTATTATTATTATTATTTTATTATTATTATTATTATTATTATTTTAAAGATATGATTTATCCTATGTGCTGTATCCATTACACTCTTTTACTTTGGTTCCTGTTGTGCTCTTGTAAGAGAAATGCAGATATAATTTTCTGAAAAATAGATGCATATGTGGCACTCGGAGTGCGCTGCGGTTCAGCAGGTTGCTTGTTTACTTTTTTAACTGTAAGGCGGTTTCTTGTAATTTGGCTCTTGGCAGCACAATAAAAACAATTTTAAACCTATTGGTGCCTGTCTTCTTAAATGTTCATGTTTGCTACTTCCATATGTTGGTCCTCAACACATTAGGTTCTATCTTGACATTATGGTGAGGGGTTTTTTTGCCCTGAGAATAGAACTTCGGACTGTTTATCTGCTGACCTTAGGTCAGAACAGCTCAGAACGTACTATGGGTACAGAACAGTTTGCAGTTGAAGAAGGTTCTGGGTTTTACAAGGAAGAATTTTCACATCAGAGGGATTTGTGAAATTCCATATAGTGTCAGCATTCAATGCAGATCAAACACTCAAAAAACACGAAGTTAGCCCTTTGCCCTGCCATTGAGTCTGTGTGGTCTAGTCATACCTGTCAGAAAGCCATAGAATCATAGAATCAACCAGGTTGGAAAAGACCTCCAAGATCATCCAGTCCAACCTAGCACCCAGCCCTATCCAGTCATCTAGACCATGGCACTAAGTGCCTCATCCAGTCTTTTCTTGAACACCCCCAGGGACAGTGACTCCACCACCTCCCCAGGCAGCCCCCGTGATCACATGAAAATAGGGCGCCTGGAACACAAAGCCTATGAGGAGAGGCTGAGGGAGCTGGGCTTGTTTAGCCTGGAGAAGAGGAGGCTCAGGGGAGACCTCATTGCTGTCCACAACTACCTGAAGGGAGGCTGTAGCCAGGTGGTGGTTGGTCTCTTCTGCCAGGCAACCAGCAACAGAACAAGGGGACACAGTCTCAAGTTGTGCTGGGGGAAGTTTAGGCTGGATGTTAGGAGGAAGTTCTTCCCAGAGAGAGTGATTGGCATTGGAATGGGCTGCCCAGGGAGGTGGTGGAGTCACTGTCCCTGGGGGTGTTCAAGAAAAGCCTGGATGAGGCACTTAGTGCCATGGTCTAGTTGACTGGCTAGGGCTGGGTGCTAGGTTGGACTGGGTGATCTTGGAGGTCTCTTCCAACCTGGTTGATTCTATTGTATTCTATAAAAAACTCTTGAGGTCCTACAGGAGTAGGGAATGAGAATTTACACTTCCTGGGCTTCTGAGATCATTTATTGCCTATAACGTATACTTTTTCTTCTGTTGCTTTGGAAGTTAATTGACTTCATGTAAAGCTCTGGTTTGTAGCGTCTTGAGGCAAGGAGTTTTTCAGTTTTAACTACTTGACCTGTGAAAAACTGCCTCGTTTTCTTTCTCTGAACCTACCCCTTCATGGTTTCATTTGCTGTCTCCGGCTTCCTGTACTCAAAGCCATTCGTTTGCAGAAGGATTGTTGCTGTGGAAGTTGGGGCATCCGAATTTTACAGTGGGTCAAGGAACATACCAGATCTTCTTTTTAAAGCCCATCATAAGCTATTGCACTCAATATAAAGCTAGCAGGGGATGAGCACGAGAGTGACTACGCTAGTAACAACTAAGTATCTCCAAAACTTAATTATATGTTGAGCTGCCGAAAGGAGGGAAAGCAGCCGAAAAGCCACCCATTCCTAGATTACCTGGTTACAGTAACATTACGGCAAACACTCCTTGTCCTTTCTCCTGTCCGCCGAACTGACCCTGTCACTACCACCCTTCACTGCCTCAGTAGCACTTGCCTCAGGATAGAAGTGGATAGAAGCCACACTTATTTATGATACAGCCCAGTCCGGCTCTCCTCCAGCCCTGCAAGCAGCGTCATGCCCAGCCCCAAGCCGGACCAGCCGCCGGCCTGGTCCTCTAGCCTGAGAGAGGCGGGCTTGCCTCTGGCGCTGCTGGGTAGCACAAAGCCTGCTGCAACTCGGCCTACGCCGCTCACGGCTGCTACCGGCTGGCGGTGGCAGGCGGTGAGGCCGTCCCGCCGAGGTGGCCCCGCCCGCCGCGGCCGTGGGACAGCCCCGCGCCTCAGCACGGCACGCCCCGCCCCGCCGGGCTGCGGGAGGTGCCGGGAGCGCGCACCGCCGGGAGCTGGGGGCGCGCAGCCCGCTGTTTCTGGCTGCGGTGGCAGCTATGGCGGCCGCGGCCTCGCAGCGAGATCCGGGAGACTGGCAAGACTTCTCGGGCTTCCAGCCCTCCTCGGGGAGCGGTCCCGAGGCTGCCCGCGACAAAGGCGGCTGGGACGGTGGGGATTTGGGGACGAAGTTGTCCCTTTGCTTTGAGCCTCCGCAGGCCCGGGCAGTCGGCGGCGAGACCCGCGTTCCGTTGCGGCCCCTCACGGAGCAAAGCGCTCTGCAGGACGACGAGTGAGTACAGGCCCGGAGGGGAGGCACGAAGAGTGGGTGGCCGTGGCTGAGTCGCCCGAGAGGGAGGACTGACTCAGCCTGAAGAAACAGCCGGAGTTAATTGGGGCGGGGGCGCGGAGCAGGGCGCTGAGCCTGGGCACTGCGCGGGCTCCGTGCCTCGCTAGCCCCCTGCCCATCGGCCTTCTGACTTCGGTTGCCTTCAGCCCAAGGCCCAGCAGGGCTTCTGTGCTGTGGGATTTGAAGCCTTTCCCCACTCGCGGGACTGGAGCTGCATGTCGCGGGGCCTGGACCTGGGGGCAGGCGGCGCAGGTGTGACAATCAGTCTTCTGGTTCTGTCCCGCTGACTGTCGGGGAGCCGTGCCTTTTACCCTCTAGGTGAGAAGAAGCAGCTGTTCTGAAACTCGAAGTGATTGAGGGTAGAATTTATTTAGCTTCTTGCGAAATGCCCCCTGCTTCAGCATTTGAAATTAAACGTGGAAAGTGTGGAAAGCAGGTGGAGAAAAACAGTTCAGCTGCAGCTGTGAATCTTTCCCCCTGAGCCTTTCTCAGCTGTGCTGCTTTCCTCCTGATTACAGCATTACGTTACAAGTACTCATACTTATTTTACAGTAAGTTATAGTCAGCTTTTCTTACTCAAAATGCTGCAGGTTTTGTTTGACGTGACTACATTGTATGGCATATTCTAAGAGAGGAAAAAAATTGTTAGCAAAAAACCAGATATATATCGCATAAAGAGTGAGATGAGTTCAGAAAACCATCAATCGGAGATGTGTTGGGCAGTGAAGAGGCTCGCTTTGCCCTACTGTATCTGGCTCAGTCTTTAACCTACTCTCAGCTAGCTGGGCAACCATTCTAAACATGCTACCCACGGCGCAGCAGTTAGTTAGCTGACTCGAGGCAGCAGCCTGCTAAGAAAGACAAACAGACTTGGTTCAGAATTTGCTATTCAGGCTCCGCTATGCTTGATTTTAATGTGCAAAAGGCACACTGAGTTCAGATTTATTAAAACGAGGGCCCTTCCACTCCCACAAAAGATTTTCAGTATGATTATGTAATTAATAACAAAGTTGTCTCTTCATCACATTGTTTTATTGCACCTCTGTGCATACATTGTTGGTTTCAAAGGGGAAATACATGTATCAAAAACTGTTTTCTCTTAAAGGTGTTATAAAAATATTGTCAGAGACTTGTAGATGAATGTTTAGGAAGGAAAAACAGTTGCTGATAGAAATACATCATCATTAAAAGTACATTTACATTTGATCAGTTGCTGCTTGTTTGAAGGTCTGCATTTTTGTTTTATTCCTCTCTCCAGAATTTGGAATGCTTTGACTGATAATTACGGTAACGTAATGCCAGTAGACTGGAAATCTTCCCACACCAGAGCTTTGCATTTGCCAACACTGAATCTATCAGAAAAAGGGGTGAGTTCAAATCAGCAGAAATAGCGTCTTTGGATCTTTTGTACTCAGCAGTGGGGAAAAAAGCAATTTGCATTTGTATAAAATAATGTTCTTCTTAAGTAGTTTAAAGTACTTTTAATACCATGCATTGTACTTGAGGGGGTTTAAAAAACAAACCATTAACATGTTTGTATCTCCTTGGCTTAAAATGATTCGCAGTTAGTTTTAGATGGGTGCTCATTAGAGCCAGAGCACAATAGAAAAACTTACAAAATGAGAAGGTGTTTCATATAAAATCTTTCTACTCAATTTCATGTTGACCACTATTATGGATAAGGGAGGATAAGACACAGGAGTACCCTGATTTAGTAAATCCAGTGTGGACATTTAAGTTCATCGCATTTTGCGGTCAGGTGGAGACTAAAGTGGCTTTATTACAGAAAGTTACTCAGGAGATGCTGAAGTTTAAGAGTTTGCTTTGTTTTTCTCAAGTAGAATAGTTGTCTGAGAAGGGAGCAGGGAATGAAGAGCTTTGATAAGTTTGTAAAAAGTGTTGTCCTCTGATCTTAAAAGTGGATTAAAACACTTAGGGAAAAAAAGCTAGGAAGAATTCCCATCTCGCAGATCTTCGGAGGAAATGAGTGGCTTATCTTTTTAAACATAGTGAAGTTGAGGTATGTTGTAAAAATTATGTGTGTGTAACCTAAGAATAGGATAATGCCATCTGTTATGTAAGTCACAGCTACTTTTTATTAAGACAGGAGCAAATTTTGTCCTGCTGAAGAGGATAATTTGGGGTTTAACAGGGGAAGGTGGCAATTTGGGGCACACTTTCATGATTTGAGTCTGATGGTCATCTCTTTAACTTGACTTCTAGTTTTTGTTAGAATGTTCAGATTTTCTCAGTGTTTTTCAGAATAATTAAATACTTACATTTAAAGTAAAAAAGGCATGCAACCACCCATGCTGTGACCTTTTTGTGTGACTGAAGTATGGACTGAAAGGCTGATGGATTTCTCAATGGGTAGCTAGGTACAATATAAAAAATTGGTTTGTATGTTCTTTGAAGTGGTGAAGGAGTGACATAAAAAAAAGTGAAGTGGTGATGCTGGATTAAAAAAAGAGTCTTAGGTATGTTACCAAGTAGAGGGAAAATCGATTCATGGGTTAAATATATCTGAAGTTTTTTCAGCTGTCGCTCCACCTGGCATGCCTTTGATGTGGTAAGCCCATCTGTTTGGGAGCGGTTTCACGTGGGTTCTTTTCCTTTTTCTCTGTGTTCCTGCAGTATTTCTGGGTTTGCGACAGCACATAGAGACCAACCAGTAGCTCATTTTAACATTCTTACAATGAGTACTGACAGCTAAGCAACACTTCTTGATGGGTTTGAAACTAATAATATACCGTTGAACTTGTGCTTAAGGTATTTTCTCTTCCTGTTTTACCAGGTAAAAAAAATGTAAGGTGGCTGAGGCTAGTTCTTCTAATCTCTGATGCTTCATGTAACAGATCTGTGAAAACTTTTGCATGGCTTTAATAGTGAAAAAAGTAGTTGGGTGGCAGTGTTGTACAGTCATATGAGGAAGAGGGTTGTGCAATTACTTGTTTATTGTTTTTCAGATTACTTTTAAATAGGTCATTTTATAGTATGAATGTGAGGACAAAAACAGACGTGGAATGTGGCTGAGTGAAAGGCCTGGTGGTCCTTCTGGCATCAGCAGTAGCTCAGGCTGTTCAGGTTATCTTAGCCTTGTCATAGTCTGAGCTGGTGCCTGCTGCTATTCATACTATCCTGCCTCATGCCAGCTTCAAAATGAAAGTGCTGGCTGGAGTGAAGTGTTAGAAGACTTGAAGTTCAAATTGTAACATGGGAGGCTTCCTGTTCCAGGTGTTGGTTTTTGATTCTGGGCTTTTGGGTGTTGTCAGCACGACGGGGAGGGATGGCAGGGTAGCACCGTGGCTTGGGATTTTAGCTCGCTTGCTGCTGCATTCCAACATGCTTTTTCTGCAAATATGCTAAGGTAATTGTGCATCGTATTCGCATTCATTCAGTGAACTCTTACTTCGCCCTCTTTGTCTCAGTGTGGAGGGGTTTTTTGGTGTGTTGCTTTTCCCCAGCTTCCATGCTGAGGGAACAGACAGGTTAACCTGTTGTTTTGATTTAGCCCAGTACAAATGTAAATTATCACAGTGTACTCTTGAGAGTGTCCCAGTATGTCATTTTTGGAAATGTCAGGTTAGGAAGCTGACTTCCTTTTAGATAAATTATTATTCCTGCTTACTGTCCCATAGCTGTTGCCACAATCATGCAAAAACATTTGAGAACTGAGGACATTAAAGAATGTCAAAACTGTGCCATGGTATTCTTAGTGGAGCCCTGTCATTGTATGCTTAGTATAATTCAAATTCTGGAAGAAAGTGGTCATTTTACTTCATTCCACTGACTGCAGAAATACACATTCTATGTTTTGCCTTGTAGACCAACCATCTGGGGATAATGACAGCACCTTCAAAATTTATCTGAAAAATAATAAGTTTTTTGAAGAAACTGGGAAAATAGGAAGATTTACTATAAAAAATGAAAACTTATATAGTGAGACCAAAGACTTTATAGAGCTGTAATGCTTGTAAATTAGCCCAAAGATCATTTAAAGCAATTGAGCTCAAAATGTCAAAGGCTAGGGGCTGCAGCTTTTTGTGAGGGCCTTTTCTAGGTGTATTTGGCTGGAATCAAAGTAGACAAACAGCAGAAAAAGCAAGCAAATTTATAAATAAGCTAGAATACTTGTTAGAATGAAATATACCTGAGGACTTAAATCTTTTCTTACCTTCAGTTTTGAAGGATGAGTAAAATATGATAAACTGTGTGTGGGAATGGTGTTACTTCTGTTGCTTTTTGAAAAGATACTGAGATAACAATATGTTTTATAAATAATCTGGGGATAACCAGTTTTTAAAACAACTTTTTTCCACATCTTTTCTGTGCAAAACTAGAAGTGTAAAGGTACTTAAAATAACAAACCTGTGCAGCGTTACAGAATTTAGATTCATTTTCACCCGGCAATGACAAGTGTCAATCTTCATCTAACGTTTAAATATCTGCATTGGATTGACTGCCTTCCATGGTGATACTTGCATGTCTTTGTGCATATGGTATTTATATTTTGAGGATGTTTATAGATTTTAAGGACTGACACCTATTTTAACTTTCTCCAATTGACAGCAAGAATCATTGATTCCATTATTATGTGCAAGGAATCTGTTCTAAAAATTCAGCCTTAGTTCTCCTTTTGTTTTTTTGTGCATGTATTTTTTATGTATAAACACAAATATGGATATATGTATTTACATAAATATGTTGTGCTAGCTAGAATGTTTTGGTGAGAAGGACTAGATTACAGGCTGTGAAAGGAAAACAGTGGTGATGTCTACTTTGCTCATGGGCTTGCTGAGATGCATAAAAACAAGAATCAAAACATAGAAAAGGTACTTCTGCTGCTGGCGAGCTTGGAGCTGCATCTCTCTTCTAACCTCACCCTCTGTTTCTTTAATTAATCCACTTTGCTTCCTAACCCCCTGGCTGAACCTCCATTCTTCCTTGGGACTGGAGTAAGGTTGAGAGGGGTAGGGGGAAGATGAAGGGGTGATTGGAAGCCCCTCCTGGGGACTCAGGTTTCTGGGAGGGCTGTTGTGTTTCTGTATTATCTTTTACCTTGTCTATTTCTGTCTATAACTGTATGTACTGTAAACATCTGCTTGTATATTGTGCTACCTGTAAATAATAAGCTTCATTGAATTTCCAGAGCCGGCTGAGTCTAGTCTGGATGACTTCTAAAGTGTGTGGGGGCCATTAACACCCAAACCATCACATATGTTTTTTTCATGCTTTCTAGGTAAATGATAATTTGAACCTTGACCTGTCAGATGATGAAGAGCTGAGAGAACAGCTGGATATGCATTCTATCATTGTTTCCTGCATCAATGATGAACCACTCTTCACAGCAGAGCAGGTAAATTGTTCATCAAAGACAACATTGTTGATGTAATAATTTTTCTTAGTCTCTATTATTTTCTGTTCTTCTTGATCATCAACGTAGCTAAGCTTATTGGCTGTTTTTGATTTAGAGCTGTAGTTATGTGTAAGATAAGGAGGTCATTCAGATTTTCAAAGTATTCCAGTATTTCAGATGGGGTTGATAGTCCGTTATCTTTGAAATCTTTATAAACTTCTTACCATGAATTGGTCAGGAATACTACTAAATTACATGTAAGTGTTAAGGAAAAAACATTTTTGGAAAGTAGATGTTACTGTACAGTTTGTAGTTTTCCAGCCTGATTCTGTGACTGTTCATATCCTCACTTGACTTTGGGGTTAGCAAGCATCCTTGGGCTTACCTATTGTGGGAGCAGAACAACAGTTGTGCTACTAAGCTTTACGAATTACTTAGAGGCTTCTGTTCCAAATCCAAGGATTTACTTCTCTTGAAAATTGCTCTTCTGAGTAAGGTTAATGACTGTCTGTGGAGATCCTGCTTTGGTAAGCAAATGCAAGAGTGTAACCTATTGTAGTTTGAAAGGTTATCTGTGAAGTCTGATAAACATGGCAGGAAAGACAGGAACTGATTCAATTGCCTCAGCTCTTACTGACCATGAAGTGGATCTCAACACTGTCTACAGCCTTTAAACTTGTAAAATGTGATGCATTATTTATTCAGCTGTCATTCATACACTGAAAAGTAAGCTCTCTATGAACAGCATTTTTGTTTTCATACTTTCTGGCTCTGGTCTTATGCCCAGGGATAAAAATTAACTTTGGATTTTGGTGGATCAGTTCATAAAACTTCTCATAAGCACAACAGATTTTCAGGTAATTCAGAACATGCTTCGTGTTTTTTTTTCTTTTTGTTTTTTTTTGTGGTTTTTTTTTCTTTTATTCAGAGAAGTGTAATGAAGTGGGGTATGGGGAGGTAACTGATGTTGTCCTTGTTTTACCTTCCTTCAACTGAATATGAAAGATATTCCAGTTCACTCTTTTGTTCAGTCCTCTTAAGCACAACTGCGTGCACCTTCATATGGAAGTAACTGTAGTTTCTCCGCACTGCTTGTTAGGAGATCACCAATTTACCTTGAAAAATGAGACTTATTCTCAGAGAGCAACGATGTGGAGAAAATGTCAAGATGATTTGTTGAATCTTTTCCGTCTGGTCTTGGTATTGTTGGGGAGGGGAAATTAATTGATGTGAGATGATATTTTCCAAAATTAATATTGTTTATTAATGTTGCTATTCAGAACTCTGGCCACCCCCAACCACTAATTTTACTAATATTTCGGTTCTTACACAGTCATGGAAACATTCTATGGATAACATCTAGACCTAGTAATAACCAGCAAAATACAGAAACATTAATTGAACTGGAAGAGAAGGTTCCTGCGGTCAAATGCTGCTTGCGGTCAATACACCGTTTGCCCAGGAGATGGGCCTAAGATCTTTCTGCTCTATGGCAGAAGGCAGTACAGAATTACAAAGAGGCATTGAGCATTTACTCACAAATTATTACCCACTCATGGGGGCTAGCCACAGTCCAGACAGTGCACAAATGCTTTCAGGGGACTCTGTCTTGTTGGACATTGAGGCTTGAATCTTCCCGGCATCTGGGGACAGAATGCAGACGATCTCTGACCTTGTCTCTTGGTTTCTTCTGGATGATCTGTGTATATGTCTAGGAATTCTAGGCAGGACCTTCAGGTGCAGAGGCAGATGTTGTGCAGTCTCAGCACGATGTCACACTGGCACACAGGCCAATTGCATGCAGACATTTGTGGTCTGCTCCTGGTAACTGGCGGCAGTGGAGTTTACCAGGCAAGCAGTAAGGCAGTGTGCAATAGCAGCACAGCTGAGCACAGCAGAGAGAGCAGGCAAAGAGCAGGGAAGCAGAAGCAGGTTGTTCATCTGCGTATCTCCTTTTACCAATGTGGGCCGAGATTAATTGCCCTTTGGACACAGAATAGCCACTCAGGATGGCAGTTAGCCAAACCTTACCATATTAGGCAAAGCTACAGGCTTGCTTTTTCCCTAATTTGGGAAAAGCACAGGCCTTGCACTAGGCAGGCACAAGCTAAGTGTGTGTGCCTTACACCACAGGACCCTGGGCAGGCCAGACTCAGTGGCTCCAGGTTTTGTGTCCGTTTCCCACACTTGCCTCTCTGTTGGTGCATAAAAACATGCCTAGGCAAGGCAGGACATGTGTAAGCCTGTTATGGGCCTATGAGGACTACCACAACAGGTATTAGTTTCATCCAGCAGCATATTTGCTAATTGAGAGTAACAAAAAGACAAAAATAATGCAAACAAACAAAAACCCCACATAAACACAACCCCCCCAAACCTATAAGGTCTTAACAGTGTTGCTTTATATTGGAGGCTTTTTCTTTTTGTGCAAGAGGCTTTTTGTAAGGATTTTCATTTTTTAAAGGTGATCGAAGAAATAGAGGAAATGATGCAGGAATCACCTGATCCAGATGATGATGAAACACCCACCCAGTCAGATCGACTGTCCATACTCTCTCAGGAAATTCAAACACTCAAGAGGTCCAGTACAAACAACAGCTATGAAGAGAGTAAGTTTTATTTATTTATTTATTTTCTCTTGTGTTTGTCAAAAATAGTTTAAAGGGTAAGTTTATCTTGTGTTTGCTTTATTACAAAACACCTGCATTCAGAAATATTTTCGGAATGCTCTGAAAGAACAAACTACATTTAGAACATGAATAGAAGATTTACCTTTGTCAGGTTTCATCACTAGGGAGTTTTAGTTTGACTCTGAAATTTCAAATGAAAAGAAATATGCTGAAGCTTGATTCACTGAATTGAGATTCCTTCATAGGTAAAGTGCTAAATTGATCATTTCTATTAAACTTTATAAATTTCTGTATTTTGAAGTGAAAACTTTCTTGGGACCAGTACACAGTGTTTAGCTGAAGTTCTTGAAAGTTATGCAGTAAATAAAGAAATTGGTGTCTCTGTGGTACCATTCCAGTCACAGCAACATTCCTTAAGAGACAGTAATACAAAAGCAAAACAACTGTTTCTTTTTTTTTTTTTTCACATAAGCATTCATTTTACATGTTTTTATGTTCCCCATTTTCTTTCATTTCTCTTCCAAAAGCTTAAAAGTTTAAAAGAAAAAAAAAAACAAACAAAAAACCCTTTATATCTTATTCTACTCATCTGAAACCATCTGTTCTTCCCTATACGAAAGGAAAGGAGAAATTACACGTATTGTTTAGTTGTGGTGGGCCAAATTATATGTAAAAGAACCTGTGATTAATCAGTTTCTTCATGGAAATTATTTTCATCTGTATATTTGTCAAAATCATTTCTAGAAGGTACATAAAAAATTGCAAGGTGATCCTTCCTCTTTGGACTTTCTTAAAAAGTTTGATGCTTTCTGTCCTCTAGTCTTGGTCAGCAATATAAGTGTTGTAGAAGATTCAGGAAACTGGCTGCCCTTTTGTGATGTGACTTATTCTGCTGCACTTCAGATATATGGACGAGATCCTGTTTTCATGGTTGGACTCTTAGCTGTCTCAAAACATAAGTTTCAGGAATGTGAAGGCAAAGTGTATCTTGCTCAGCAGGGCTTCCTTCTTTTCTGACAGTTCCATATGTCTTTAGGTTTAGAGCTAGTCAAGCTTGCTTGATATTTCATATCATATTTAACTTGCTTTGCCTCAGGAGTTCATCTTTTCTGTGGCATCTTTATGGTCTCAAGGTCATCTCACTGTAAGCCTTGACCAAACAATGCCTTGAGTTACTTTAACAACCATTTTCTCAGAATCTGCCTTCATGGTTTTCAAGTCACTGTTTTATGAAAATCTTTTGCTACCTTTTTTGTGTGTGCAAAGATAAGTCAGATTCAGATTGCATCTCTCTGAAACCGTTGCAGAGTTTTCCTAGAAAATGTCTGGCTTCTGTAAGCTACAACAGAGACATTAATGTTTAGGATTGAGAACAGGGAATCAGAGCTTGTATTTACTTTTTTCTTGGACATGTATTAAGACAGTCCAAAACCAGTTACAGCTTTAGTTACACACGTGAGTCGGTTAGCCTGCATATCTAAGATTTAATCCAAGTAGTCATCTGCATTTGAATTGCTCTGTGTTCACTCGAGTGCATCAGCTGAGTAGTTTCTGTGGAGCCCTTTTATAGACCTTGATAACAGCAATTCATCTATCAGGAGCAAATCAGGATTGCCGTTGGGTAATCTTCACCTACGTTTTTAGAACAACAGTTTCTCTGGCTGTGAAGCTTGTTCTTAAGGGTTGGGACTCGCTGGTGCTGTCTCTATTTGTCTTTCACAAAAATGAAAGAGGGTGCAATGTATGGAACTTACTAGTTTTTACCACATAAACTGTAAGGCACTTGTTGCTGAATTTACCTTTCTTCTCCCTGCTCGTGTTTGAGTTCATGTTGCTATTTGCTATTGCTGACAACCAAAACTGACTTTGCAAAGTTATTGCAATGGTAAGATCTATTGTGGCACGTGCAGTGACTGCGAGCACAGCCAAGATCTCTGTTACAGTTAAAGGTTATAACCTGCATGCTACATGCTTAGAACAGTTTAAACAACAATATAGCCAATGGATGATTCAAACTACTTGAAAATTAGATACTTTTTTTGAAGCATGCAGAATGTTACCATGTTTGAGCAGACTTCTAAGGTCTAAACTGCTCCAAAAACTCTTTTCAGCGCATTGCCTTCACAGAATCACAGAACGTTAGAGGCTGGAGATCCAGAGATCACTGAGTCTAACCTCCCCTGCCAGTTTCATTGGGTTTTTCTTTACTGAGTGACGCAATGAGCTTTGCCCAATTAGTTTTTCTTGCTGTATTGAAAGAGTGAAAAATCACATTTCACGCTTCTTATGATTTTTATGCTTCTAAGATCTGCTTTTTATGATTCTAAGATCTGTACTTTTTTTGTAGTTCGTGGCCATATTTCTATTTTTCAACACTTGTCCACAGGCACTTCCCTTTATAAGAATTTTTTTTAGACATGACATTTACTTGACTTGTTCAATGTAACCAAATTATTACAAAAATCTATCCTGTGTCCTTAAACAGATTGTACCCTTCAGTGTAACCAGGACTAGCTGTTTCTCAAATGCCAATAAAAATCATGTTCTGTTATGCAGCAACTGTGGGACTTACTGCCTTTCTAGGTGTATCAAGCCCAAGTGCAAATAGAAAGTAGCCCTCAAAGAATATGGCCACTTTTAACCCAAGCAAGCCTCAGAACATTTCTTTTTGGTCGTAATTTGACTCTCTGTAGCACATTCCCCAATTGTATGTTTAAAATGCAAACCAGGTGGGGTTTTATTTATTTCCAAATTGATGTTCTACAGGCTTCTGATTTTAACTGTGACCAATTTAGTCATATGCTTGCTCAAGACCGTTAATTCTTACTTTTGATTAAAATGAGCCTGGCAGCTAATTTTTATCTAGGATTTTGTTTCAATCTTTTGACTACAATCCCCAGACCAAGAAATCTGGAGGATTTTCTTGGTTTGCATCTAAAAAATACTCCCATAAAAGCCTGGCACAAGTTGTTATTAATGCACATGCTAATACACATTAGCAATATCTCCCAAGAAGATTTTATTACTCTAAACCGTATTTTCTATACTGTTGTAGGTGAAAGAACTCTAGAAATACCTAAGCATTGATTATTGTGTCAGAAAATAGATCTTTTACTTTGAACAGTGAGTGTAGATGAAAAGTAGTAGTTAACAGAGGTTTTAGAAGTTTAGCACTTAATTCAGCTTCCTCAAGTACAACATGTTCTTCATATTTTCCAGATTATCTTAGAATTCCAGAAACAAGAAGAAACTTTAATGATCTTCCTGTTAATTATCTAGTTGCCTTCATGATGCATTTAGTGCCATAGTCTAGGTGACTGGCTAGGGCTGGGTGCTAGGTTGGACTGGATGATCTTGGAGGTCTCTTCCAACCTGGTTGATTCTATGATTTGTTGCCTTCAGGGATAATATTTTGCTGTGGTTTTAGAATTTTGGGAGTTGTTTTGAAAAAATTCAGAGTAGTTTTTTCTTGACATATTATTTTTTGTGTGAACTGTTTCTAGGAGTAAAAAGATTATCTGTTGCTGAGTTAAATGAGCTGCTAGAAGAAATTGAGACTGCTATTAAGGATTATTCTGAGGAGTTAGTACAGCAGTTGGCTCTACGAGATGAGTTGGAGTTTGAGAAGGAAGTGAAAAATAGCTTCATTTCTGTCCTCATCGAAGTACAAAACAAACAAAGAGAACACAAAGAAACAACAAAGAAGAAAAAGAAGGTGAAAAATGGTAGTCCTCAGAATGGCAAACAAGAAAGAAGTCATATGCCTGGAACAGTAAGAAAAATTTTGTATTTACCCTTACATTCAAAATGCTTTTTCTTTTTCCTGTGGGAAGTAGTTGGTCTAGATAAGATACCTGCTTCTGTGCCTTCAGTTGGAGACAACTTCCTATTGAAATCATTTTTTTTTTTCAAGTCAATATAACATTTTACTCTGTTCATACTCAAAAGATTTTTTTTTTTTTAATCAATTGCAAATTATTCTGGAATCAGCAGACCTTTCTTGCAAAGATACAACTTTGGATGTAGCACCATGTCTTATTGCCAGTAGATAAACTCATTTATCTGTTTGGTTTCACTGTGATAATTTCAGTATATGTTTACCACTGTTAATCTTGCAGTATTATTTTTGGTGTAGTTGTACATATAGTTATTCATGTTGGTTTATAGGTAAGAAAAAAAAAGTGAAAGTCTAACCCTGGATCTCTTGAAACCTGTGGCAGAGTTACTACGTCCAGTGAGAGACAGGACTGAGGTGTAGTGCAGATAGAAAGGGAGGAGATAATTTAGTTTGTTCTTTACAAGACACAGGAACAAAAGAAAAATTATCTTTCAGAGTTTGAATAAAAGAGACAAGGCATGGAAGAAATTGGGTTATTAGTCCATTTTTTAATTTGCCTAATTTTAAATTACTTAACAGAGCTCTTAATATCAGAATTTCTTAGCATATCCTTTGGCTGTGGAAAATGTAGTCCCATAACAAACATTTCAGTTTGACATCAGAAGCTTTTTAAGTTTTGCTTTTCAAGCATAAGGAATAAATATTTGCAATGAAATATTGATTCCTCAGAATTTATTCCTAAACTTACAAGAATAAAATACTTGTGATATAACCCAAATAGAGTTCTGATCTTGTCCATCTAATGAAAAGTGTTCATGTACATAGCTAAGTTTTAATAGAAGTTTAAGAAAATAAATGTCTGGAAAACGATACAAAATTGCCACTCCTTTGCAAGAGCACAGTGAAAAGCTCTTCCTGGTTCTGAGTCATGGGAAAACAAGATGTGGTATTCAATCTAGAAAGAAAAGTAATTACAAAGTTTTGAAACTTGAGTCAAGTGATTCATAAACTATTCTGGTCAGTTTCAAATTTAGAGACTTTGATAGTTTTTGGTATAGAATCATTTTGGTTGGAAAAGATCTTTAAGATCGTTGAGTCCAACCATTGCTGAACTCTGCTGTCTGATGCTAAAGCACATCTATGCACCTTTTAAACACCTCCAGGGATGGTGACTGTGTAACTGTAGGCAGGCCAAATATTAGACACCTTCAAGATACAGATGTGTCAGATTGCTTTCTGAGGGATTGAACAAACTACTTCTGAAGTAAGACTGTAAGCTGCATATGTGCAGTTCTTCTAAAAATAGTTTTCACTACCGCCAAGTACAGATTTGAGAGCCTTCTCGCAGAAGGAGGTGCAAGCTTCCTTTTTTTTCCTTATTTTTTAAGCACTGAGAGTGTGTGTACAGAGAGTATGTTCAAGTAACTTTATGAAAAGTGAGTTTCTGTTAATAAATAATGTATGAATAAGTGGTTATCTTAAACTGTAGTGAAGCCTCAAGTAAGTACAAAGCTTGGAAGTAGAGTTCAATTTTCATACTCTTAAGAAAACTAGTTCTTCAGTGTATACTGTAAGTGAACTTTCTTGTCCTCCATACAGTCTTTGGGCAAGTCACTCCCTCCTAAAACTTCTACCTTTCTCACAAAGAAAAGCAGGAGAGTAGTTACAAATAGGCAGGACTTCAAGATACTGATTCCTTGAAGGTAGGGTATCTTAGATGTTGCCAAAGCCATCTTTATTGTTCTGTGTCCATTTACTGACCTCTTGCTTTAGAAAGTAAATTAATACTGTATTCCAGCACATTTTCTTCTCCCTCCCATAAGTAAATACCTTTAGATAAGTGTGCTGAAATGTGCACATTGTAATGCCCTGTGTCAGCAGATTCTCACTTTCTTCTTTTTATATTTTTCATGGTTGCTAATTTTTATATCTCAGCAATGTTGTTTTGATTTTTTTTCCACTTCTTCAGCAAGCGAAAAGGATTATCAAGTTCAAGGAAAAAAATGTGATTGGATTCTATATTATTGTTATTTTCTTTACTTGGATTCCAAGATCCCATGTACTGGAGCTTGAAATTAATATGGATATGTATAGATCTAATTTTATATATGTTATTGTATTACCAAAAAATGGGGAATACTAATTATTGCTTCATTTATGGAGAAGGAGGCTTTAGAACCTAACACATTTTAAAGAAGCAGAGCTGAAAATAAATACCTCTGAAGAGTGTGTCTAAAATCAGAGCAGTTGGTATCAGTATTGCCTCTAAAAGCATATTGCTGAAACGTGAATTTGAAAGGAGATTGTGGTGTGGTGTGAACTAAACTTTTAAAACCACTACTTTTCCACATTTCAGAATGTAAAGGGCAAGTCCCAGTTATTGGGTCTGCAGTGTGAAGATTTCATTTAATCAGATTTTAGTGTAGATACACTGCAACTACCCTTACAACATTTGCTTTTTAATTATAAAAATTAAGTAGGTGAATGGAGAAAAAGAAATGTGCTGAAATACATCTTAGAGCTTGTCTTTGTCATTTGTCTTTTATAGTCTTGGTAAATGCTGATTAATAGTCTTCTGAATTTTTCTCTGTCCCTTTTTTTTCTTTTTTTTTTTCTTTCTGAAATGAACAGGACAAATTTAGCGCTTCAGCATGGAAGGGATCTCAAATGTCATACAGAATGGCTTCCGCCACACGTTTGGAAACTCAGGTGGAGAGAAACAGGTGCTGGGCTATCTACTCTCTTTCTCATTCATTGCTTGCACTTTTGGTAGGAGCTTGAAAATTTACGATAGTTTACGATAAATGCTGAGATGGGGAAAAAAAAAAAACAGGACAAAAATGTTAGAATCTGTACTCTTTCCCTGACTTGAGTCTTCCCTGACTTGAGACTCTGGTTGGCCTACAGTCTCTCTTTCTCTCCTCAGCATCTTGACAATCAGAACTTAGTATCCTGATGTACTGAAATAATAACTCTTATTTCCTACCCCAGAAGAAAAGTCTGGGTTTGCATAATGCATGCTTCGAATACATTGCACGTCTCTAAAAATCTAATATCCCAGTTGAAGAGTATGTATCAGGTTAGACATTAGAGTTCAGCCTTCAGCATTAAGGACTTGTGTAATATCTCCTGAAAGAGGGCATTATTTTCTTCAGATGCTTAGAACTAATATATCTGAGAACAGCGTAGGACCTGGGAAAATGCATGGACTCTATTGTATGTCTTTTCGACTTTGAAAAACACAAGACGTTAAAAGCAGCCAAATGTACACAATGCAGATTACTGAAACAAAATATGTATTAGTCAACTTTCTCTTTTCATTGACTGCTTAAATGTTGAAATACACAGCGCTGAGTCCCAACTTCACTGAGTGTCAGTGTAGATGTTACATATACTGAAGTAGCAAGATTTATATGCTCTATTTCAAAGTAATATTTGTATGTTTCAGATCTGCATGTGTTTTATTAAATGCACTCTGAATGCAGGTAAAATGTTAATGCTTATGCTATCATTTAGGCTTTTTGTACACATTACAAAATAGTATTTCAGATTGTTTAATGCTTACCTGCCCATTATAGCTTATGCAGCTGTTTCAGAGGAATGTGTTAGATGGGAAGGTTTTATTGCGATTATTTTTCCTCCAGTGTGAAATCCTCCTCCGTCTGCATGAACTTCCTGCTAGTTTAGAAATCATGCCTGCTTAGGCTTTAGACTGTAAGCTGACTTGGACTATCCTGTAGAGGTGTTCAGGAGGCAAAGCAACTGCTCTCAAGTCATTCCTGAACTGTGAAGTTAAAAGCAATGTACTTGCAGTCTTTCTCAAGCAAGCTGTATGTATAAGAGTTCATGAATACATAGATCCAGCTATTTGTCCCCAACTTTAGGGATCTCAAACATGTACACAGACCTTACCTAACAGAGTTTATATAGCTCTACATTTTCTCAGTACAGGTAAAGTAAGAACTGTGCTGTGTTTTGGTGGGTGTTTTTCTTTGCTGTCTTTAAAGAGCTATCATTCATTAATAACTTGTTTCTTTAATGCTTTTAAATATCATGTATTTTCATAAAGTGAACACGTAGCTGTGCCATCCCCTCTTACTTTGGTTAAAATATTTCTTTTGTTTGTGTGCCATCATTCAGATGCGCCTTTTCTTTCTGTATCCTAACTTTGTAGAGATAAGTACAATTATGTTGTATTAACAAAACCACTAATTGGATAACTCCTCATGTTACTTGTTTACTTAGTTTACTAATGTTATTCTTCATGTTGATCATACTCTTCCTCAATTTATCTTACACTATATCCTTGTTAGCAGAGTTACAGAGAGGGAAAAATCCCAAACAAATCAGTATCCTAAAGCAAGTCTTACAAATAACAAACACTTTAAAATGAAAAATAGCATAGAAAGATAGGATCGTAGAATCAGCCAGGTTGGAAAAGACCTCCAAGATAATCCAGTCCAACCTAGCACCCAGCCCTATCCAGTCAACTAGACCATGGCACTAAGTGCCTCATCCAGGATTTTTTTGATCACATCCAGGGACGGTGACTCCACCACCTCCCTGAGCAGCCCATTCCAATGCAAATCACTTTCCCTGTCAAGAACTTCCTCCTAACATCCAGCCTATACTTCCCCTGGCACAACTTGAGACTGTGTCCCCTTGTCGTGTTGCTGGTTACCTGGGAGAAGAGACCAACCCCCACCTGGCTACAACCTCCCTTCAGGTAGTTGTAGACAGCAGTGAGGTCCCCCCTGAGCCTCCTCTTCTGCAGGCTAGATAACCCCAGCTCCCTCAGGCTCTCCTCATAGGGTTTGTGTTCCAGGCCTTTCACCAGCTTTGTTGCCCTTCTCTGAATATGTTCCAGCACCTCATAGAAAAGATACCATCTGGTTGTTTTTTTCATTTAGTCCTAGAAATCCACGACTTCTGTATCATTTGTCTTTTATTTGGAGGATGGGTGGGTTGGTTGGTTACTAAACCTTACCTCTGTTTTTAAAATGTTAAGTGTTACCATCTCCAGTTGCAAAGCAAAGAAAGTATCAGATGCTTAGCTGTTCAGAATATTGAAGTGGTTTTAGGGGTCTGTTGTTATCACAAAGTCATATTCAGGTGTTTTCTGATAGCAGGGAACAGTTAATTAGCAATATAGATTTGTGCTAAAACAATATGGAAGCACAGACAATATTTTATGTTCTTAAGAAGGTGGAAGTTCATACACAAAGTCACAACATAAAGTTTATGACAAGTTTGTACAGTTATTTTGGAGCTTTCTTCTGTCTCTAATGGTATTGACTACCTCTACCCTTTTCTCAGTAGTACTACTCTGATAGTGGATACTTCCCTTTTTTTAAATTTTAGTCCTTTTGTTTGTACGTGGTTGAGACAAAATGAGAATTACTTGGAATTTTTGAACATTTAAAGAGAAACTTCCAGTGGGAGCTACCTGTTCCCATCTGACTATGCAGTTGAAAGAAAAAAGAGCTACTAATGGCATAAAAGCCATCAAAATGTTATCAGCTCTTTCTGTGCTTATATTTCCAGAAGAAGATAGTCATCTTCATTTTGAGTCTTAGGCATATCAAATGCTTTGTATAGGTGCAAGTTTTAGTGGTAAGTGCTACCTACCATATTGCTGAATCAGCTTTGCAAACTCAGAGATCACAATAGACTGAACACTTGGTCATGCAAGTAAGCTACACTTCAGTATTTTTTTTCTTCACATAGCAACTCAGAGAATGAGTTTTTATAGTGCTGTTATAGAGACGTAACAGCAGCAAAGTATTAATGAGAAAAATGAGATGATTTCAGTAAAATAAGAAATAAATCAGTTTATTTTGGTATTTGGTTGTTTGAGTTTATTTAACTGTTGATGTTAGTAAAACTTCACCTTTACTTGAAGAGAAAACAGGGAGCATTGGTATTTAGTCCAGTGAAATACAGCCTAGCAATTTATTGTCTGGTTAAGGGGTAGAATACCATATAGTTTGGAGTGTTGGAAATGGTACCCTGAGATCTGACTTCTGAGTTAGTAGATCTTTAACCTCTGACATTTGCAGATTTAACAGTCTTATATCTAGATATTGATTCTGGTAATTTTGTTGAGAGTGCAGTTCTGTAATGATACTCATTGGTTACATCTACTGGAAATGAAATTGGACTGTTTCCTAAGAAGTGTCCATACATTCCTCTAAGTGGATGTGAGAAAATGCAAAAAGGAAAAGGGAGAGAAAAAAGTAACCCTGTGTTTGCATTAACGTCTTGGTAAGGTGTCAGTGCATGCTGTGCAGTAGGTTGTTTTAAGTGACACAGAACTGAATCTGGATTTTAGGCAGAGGACATGGTTGAGGATGGAGTGCATGATCCCTTTCTAAACTTGGTAATGCTTCCAGCTGCATCTAGCAACTCTAAATCTACCTCTGCAAGGTGAACCTCTTCACCAGAGTCAGTTACACTTGACTGTTGCTGAAGGGTGGACTACTAGAAGAGGAGACCTTGTGCATAATACATTTTTTGATGGTTACATGGAGAACCACATACCTCTCAAGCTGAATGAGAGATAGAGGGTTGCTTTGCCTGCTGCTTTGTAGCTGGTAACCCAGAATAAAGGTCATATTAAATTCTTCACAACTGAATTGATTTCAGGAAGCACTTTCAGGAAAATTTCAGCAATTCCAGTGTTTTTGAAGTGCTGACCTCTTTAAGAATATGCATTCCCATAGATTAAAAATAAGATGTTGTCAAAATTGATTGAATAAAAGAGCAATAGGGTTGCTTCAATAATTTAAGAAAATCCCACCTTATTTTTCACTAAAGCTCACAAGAATTAAAGATTTCATTAAAGAGTAGATAGAACAAAACCAGTGCTGCTTTGAATCAGTATTAGCACACCTGACTATTAAAGCTGAGAATTTAAATCAAAATCCAACTGATGAGGCCTTGCATTTAATTAGGATTGCTTTGTTCATTTGATTGGAAGGGTCAGAAGGTGAAAGTTGTCTGTTTTCATTTTCACCTAGCTGTGGAACAGCGTAACTTTGTTTGCACAGAGAAGCACAGATCGCTCTTGGAGCTGAGACTGGGCAAATCTCTTTGATCTGCCGAAGCTGTTGGAGTGTTTCACATCCTCAGTAAGAGGAATTTGCTGAGAAAATCCTGCAGTTATTCTGAGGTGGTTCAGACACAGCTTATACGAAGTTTAAAAGATTTTTGGTCGTTGTTTTTTTCTTTAATTTCCCAAATAGATGTTAGCATGCATCTGCAGACCTCTACCTCTTAGTTAATGATACCCCCACAGCCTATTATCAGTTGTGCTTTGGAATCCTTTAAAATCACGGAATCACAGAAACATTCAGGTTGGAAAAGACCCTTGAGATCACCAAGTCCAACCAATATCCCTGCTCTACAAGGTTCACTCCTTAATGATATCCCCAGGAACCGAAAATGAAGTTTGTTCCTGTAATAAAAGCTTTTGGACAGGAAAGGTAGAATTTTAATCTCTCTTGTGAAATGCAGTCTTCTGAAAAACTTTTAATTGTGAGTAGCATTTTCAGTTGCTACAGGTTTTTGGTGTTTGGTAAGTAACTGTCAAGTAACTCTGATCTTTCATTTTACAGTACTTAACAACAGTTATTCCTTACGAGAAGAAAAATGGACCTCCATCTGTTGAAGATCTTCAGACATTAACCAAAAGTGAGCACGTGAAGTTCCCACACTAACCCTTTCTCCTTTGTATTTCTAACTATGATTGCTCTAAACCAGTGAATCTATAGAGTTAGAATAGAATAGGTTGGAAGAGACCTCCAAGATCATCCAGTCCAACCTAGCACCCAGCCCTATCCAGTCAACTAGACCATGGCACTAAGTGCCTCATCCAGTCTTTTCCTGAACACCTCCAGGGACGGTTATCTCTTCTCCCTAAACCTGTGGCATATCTGTGAAGTTGCATGGTTTTTAACCACACATTTTGGTCAGTTTTCACCATGAAGGCTCAGAAAACAAGTACTTTTGTTTTCTGAAACGCTGAAGGCTAGAACCTTGCATGTGAAAGCAGGTGTTCTACCTTATATTACAGCAGGTGGTCCCTATGGCAAATGCAACATGCCAAGAAATTTTGTGGTACCCAGTATTCCCCTATGTTTAAACTCACTGTGCTTTATTGAGATTAATGTAGCAAGTTTCAAAAACTACAGTGCACATCAGGAAACAGAAGAGTTTGCACATGATTGTCTTTAAAATAGCCTGCTTCACTCCAGAGAAGTCATTTTTTGTTAATAAATTTTAGTAATTAGAAAATATAAACCAAAGAGTTTTGACAGTGCTTTGAATTTCCCTTTTTTCACATCTGTTTAGGCTAGCTCTTTGAAATGATACATCCTAAGCCCTCAGGTTGTTTTGGATTTTCATTCTAGTTTGTATGAGAAGTAATTTTTTTAAAGTATTAATTATTAAGGTGGTTGAATACAGCAAAGCATTTTTGGGAATGTTGCGGAAGGGGAAATTAATTAATGCGAGATGATATTTTCCAAAATTAATATTGTTTATTAATTTTGCTGTTCAGAGCTCTCACCACCCCCAACCACTGATTTTGATAATATTTTGGTTCTTACACGGTTATGGAAACATTCTATGGATAATATCTACATCTAACATAACCAGCAAAATGTAGAAACGTTAATTGAACTGCAAGAGACTATTCCTGCGGTCAAATGCCGCTTGCGGTCAATACACTGTTTGCCCAGGAGCTGGGCCCAGGCTCTTTCTCCTCTATGGCAGAAGGCAGTAGAGAATTACAAAGAAGCATTGAGCATTTACTCACAGATTATTATTACTACCCTTGTGGGGGCCAGCCACAGTCCTGACAGTGCCCAAATGCTTTCAGGGAACTCTGTCTTGTTGGATGTTGAGGCTTGAATCTTCCCGGCTTCTGAGGACAGGATGCAGACGATCTCTGACCTTGTCTCCTGGCTTCTTCTGGATGATCTGTGTATATGTCCAGGAATTCTAGGCAGGACCTTCAGGTGCAGAGGCAGATGTTGTGCAGTCTCAGCACCATGTCACACTGGCCACACAGACCGATCATGTGCAGGCATCCTGGGTCTGCTCCTGGTAACTGGCAGCAGTGGAGTTTACCAGGCAGGCAGTAAGGCAGTGTGCAATAGCAGCAGGGCTGGGCACAGCAGAGAGAGCAGGGCAAAGAGCAGGGAAGCAAAATCAGATTGTTCATCTGTGTATCTCTTTTTACCAATGTGGGCCGAGATTAATTGCCCTTTGGACACAAGAATAGCCAATCAGGATGGCAATTAGCCAAACCTTACCATATTAGGCTTGCTCTTCCCTAATTTGAGAAAAACACAGACCTTGCACTAGGCAGGCACAAGCTAAGTGTGTGTACCTTACACCACAGGACCCTGGGCAGGCCAGACTCAATGGCTCCAGGTCCTTTTGTGTCCGTTTCTGTACTTGCCTCTCTGGTGGAGCAGAAAAACATGCCTAGGCAAGGCAGGACGTGTGTAAGCCTATTTTGGGCCCATCAGGACTACCATGAAAGAGAATCAGTAAAATTTCCTGCATGGAAAGTTTGGAAGAACAATTTAAAAAATATAAGGTAAAGTGCATCAGTGTACTTCAGATCTCAGTGCAGGGCTCTGGATCTAACTACATCTTAAGGTGCTTTCCAGCGGCACAGGTCTGATTCCACAGGTGTATGAAGGATGGCAAAAAGCTCATTGCTTGTTAAATATTTGACAAATTCTGGAGTAGATGAAATGTTTGATCAGAAATTAAGTTCCCTTTACTTTTCTGCAGTAGGTACTCTTAGCTGGTAATTCGTACTTACTTTATGACAAATGGGTTTTTCAGTTTATACTTCTGCAGATGAATTTAATCCTCTGACATTTAAATATGTTCCAAAATTCAATATTAAGCAGGGAGAGATGAAAACCTCCTGAAAACATTTTGTGTAGCTTGCCAGTTTACTACAAAATTACTTGTACAAATGTGTTGTAGAGAGTATTACCAGTATTGCTTAGTGTGGGCTGATTGAGACTTAATCCCGTGACTCAGTTGCAGATTTCTGACTTGCTCTCGCTGCTGTTAAGGCATGCAGTAAAGCAGGTGTTCAGAGTTGTGTAGTCATTTTTTCTTTCAAAGCTGTGTTTTATTCTGTGGTTATCAACACTATTGTCTTCAACATCAAAACTGAAGTAAAATACATGACATATTGCAAGTTGAGAGAATCGTATGAAGAGTTTGAAGTTTATTAAATACTACTGTTTAATGTAATTCTGTACTTCTGATTCTTTCAGTCATGTCCAGAGCACTTAAAATAATAGAATCAACCAGGTTGGAAGAGACCTCCAAGATCATCCAGGCCAACCTAGCACCCAGCCCTAGCCAGTCAACTAGACCATGGCACTAAGTGCCTCATCCACGCTTTTCTCGAACACCTCCTGGGATTTTGTAATGGAGTAACAGACAAGCTTATTTGTGTCAGCCTGAGCTAGTCTAAATATTTTTCTTTCTTCAGAAATATGCAAGGATGGACAATTGTTACTTAGCTAACAAAACTGTCATTTTGGCACTATTCCAAATTAATGCCAAATCCTGTATTTATGATTTTTCCAAAGTATGGCTGCTGCTGGTCACTATTTCAGAAGGAAAAAAAAATACCTGCTTTTTTATCAGATCATTCACAGCAGTGTCATCATTCCATGATTTGAGATGAATATCTACAAAACAAATTAAGTAATGGAGTATGCTTTTTTGGCCAAATATTCCCAACCCTCTAGCAGTTGTTCAGACATTTAAATTTTGGATGTAGTGACTTTCTTTTGGAGATACATATTTTAATAGGGTGGAGGTGCTGTTGTTGTTATGACAGACAGCATTTTACTGTAAAAATTAACCACCCAGAATGGGTCTCTTGCATCCATCTCCTAAGGAGTTTGAGAATTATGTAAGTGAAAGGTGAAGATAAGATGTGTCTCACTGTAATCTTCTCATATTCCATTTAAGAGTTTTCTTACTAATCTTATATTAATATCTGTATGAATAGTTTAAGCAGCCTCTTGGTATTGCTTTTGAGAGTGTTGTCTTAAATTTATGACTAAATATGTGATTTATTTATTTTTCTTCATACTGTAGTCCTCCATGCCATGAAAGAAGACAGTGAGAAAGTGCCAAGCTTGTTAACAGACTATATTTTAAAGGGTGAGTATGTTTCTTAGCAGGGTTTGGTTTTTATTTTGTTCTCATTTAACTTAATTTGCATAGATGGTGTACTTGAAAAGAGCCATCCTATGACATTCATGATTTATAATGCCCCTCTGTCAAACACAGTGCTTCTGTTCTATCTGATGTTTCTGAACACATAGGTCAAAACTAAAATGTGTTTATTTTGTGATAATATAATACAGCAGAGTATGTGGTGTATATCAAATAGCTGAAGCATATCAGCAGGAGGTCAGAAGTCTAGCTTCCAAAGCCACATGGGTGTAGTTACAACTTGTGTTGTACAGCTTTTTCAGAAACTGAATTACAACTACCTGCAACAATAATATAGTGGCTTTCCAGTATCTGAAGGGAGCCTACAGGAAAGCTGGGGAGGGACTATTTACACGGTCTAGTAATGTTAGGACGAGGGGAATGGGTTTAAGCTGGAAGAGGGGAGATTCCAACTGGATGTTAGGAGGAAGTTCTTTACAGTGAGGGTGGTAAGACACTGGCACAGGTTGCCCAGGGAGGTTGTGGATGCTTCCTCCCTGGAGGCGTTTAAAGCCAGGCTGGATGAGGCCTTGAGCAGCCTGCTCTAGTGGGAGGTGTCCCTGCCTATGGCAGGGGGTTGGAGCTGGATGATCCTTGAGGTCCCTTCCAACCTAAACCATTCTATGATTCTATGATTCTACCTGCGACAATAATGCATTTGCTGGATGACATGCGTGTATCTTCATTTGACAGGTTACCTTCTGAGCAATAGCAAGAATTATCTTACATTTACTTGTTATACCTTACATTTTATTTAAAAGGTTTGTGTATGAGTCATTTTTTTCTAGTCTTAACACTGATTACGTTAGTAGAATATCAGACATGGAAAATCATTGATTGCTTTAGCTTTAAGCAGTTCCAGGTAGCTTCCAGGTTGCTAAATTACTTCTACTTTTCTTCTGACTTTTCCATTGTTTACTTACCCTTTCTGAAAATCCTTCTTAAATTAGACAGATGTATTTGCTTCTGAGCTGAGAGCCATTTAGACTTAAGACCAAGTTTTTTTTAATGATGATGGAACTAAACTTTAGTTTTCTGAATCTTCAACTGAAGGTTGAACTGTTGTCACTAAAGTTACTTTTTTCTTCATCATAATACATCTAGAAGCAATTTGATTTGATTGAATACCTCTCTCTGCACTGTCTGCTTTTGTTTTTAGATGTAGCTATGCAGAAAAGCTTTCAGATTACTAGAGCACAGAATAAACTGACTGCCAAGAGAAATGAAGAAATCTGCTGCAGTGGCGGCTTGTGAAAAAGTACATTAGCTGAGCAGGGCAGGATGACAGGATGATCTAGGAAGCATGATGCTGAGGTTCCCTCCTACCTCAGCTTCTGCATGCTTGTGGCAGAAATACCAGGGATGATAGACCAGGTGCAACAAATATAGAAGCATCATAGTTACTCTGAATGTGTTGGATCAAACAGATCATCATATACAAGCACTGTTGCCTTTAAATTGTAGAACAGAAATGATAGGAGGAATTGCTTGTATCACTCATACTGAAAGGAAAAGGTTATTTCCACTCAGCTATCGCTTCATTACTGAACAGACCTAAGCCTTTCTCAGTCTGTGGATCTGTTTTCACAATGGCAATCAGTCATACGAGTTAGTGAACACAGAATTCTGCTCTTCCTTTCAGTGTAGCTGTAATTAAACTTCATATTGCTGTGTTTAAACTATGTTAAATTTATAGCTTGACTGACATTGTAACATTCTAATGTAGATTTTTCCTGTAGAGCAGACAGTCTTCCAGTTGTTTCTGAAGCTGTAACTGGTTTCTCTTTCTGCCATTAAAACTTGTGGGGTGAAGGCTCGGTAAGGTTTCATATGTGGCACAAAATACTTCTTGCCACCTGCCTGTTGTCTGTAAATTATATTTAAAACTTCTGTGCTAGTTTGAGGCTAATTAGAATATTTTAGTGAGAAGAATTAGATCATAGGCTGTGAAAAGGAAACAATGGTGATGTCTACTTTACTCAGAGGCTTGCTGAGATGTATAAGAACAGGAACACAAAACATAGATAAGACAGGGCGGGAGAGTCAGTGTGTATGTGTCTGTGTCGCAGTTGGTGCCCTGGGCTGCTTCTGTGTAACTGATCCTTCTGCTTTCTAACCTCCCCCTTGCCGACCCTCTAAACTCACCTTGCACCTAAGGCAAACTCTGGGATAAGGTAGGGGGCAGAAAGAAGGTGGAAGGGTAGTTGGGAGTCCCTCCTGGGGACTCTGATTTCTGGGAGGGGTATTGTGCTTCTGTGCTACTTTTAACTTGTATATTTCTGTATATAGCTGTATATATTTGTGATATATGTTGTAAAGATCTGCTTGTGTATTGTGCTAAGCTGTAAATACAAAGCTTCCTTCCTTAACTTCCAGCTGGATGAGTGTAGTCTGGGTGATTTCCTAAGAGTGGGGAGGGGGCAGGTAACTCCCAAAATGTCACAGCTTCTTAAAGGGATCTTAAAGGGATCTAGGCAATTCTACACATTCACTTAGAGCAACTTTCAGTTCGACTTTTGTACCTGAAATTCCAAATTATTCCTGGAATTCCAAAGTAAATGGAGTGACCTACTTTTTGAAGAGTCTGCTCTCTTCACTGGAAAGACTAAAAATGTCTTGACACAGTGAAAATTGTTATGAGGATTTAGGGGTTTGAATTTGTTTTCCAAAAGAAGCAAGAGGATAAGAAGTTCTCTACCAAGCAGTAGTCATCCTTATGGTATAGTGATAACACTAGAGAGTAAGATGCACCTCAGCCAGTTCCCCAGCAGCAGCCCAAGTGAGAGAAGTGCCAAGTGTCTTATCTATGTTTTGCTTTTATTTTTATACATCTCAGCAAGCCTATGAGGGAAGTAGACATCACCATTGTTTTCCTTTCACAGCCTGTAATCTCATACTTCTCACAAAAACATTCTAGCTAGCTTCAAACTAGCACAATAGCTGAAATACATGTGTTTGAAATCAGATGTGTCCTTACAATGAATTGTTCTAAGACAATTGCTGAGCTTTATATTCTTTCTCCAGTTTTCCTTAAACAGTGATTGTGACATAATACAGAGCTAAAATATGTTACTACTGAGTTAAATGAATGAAATGTGTCTAGTTGAGGTACTGGAACATGTCCAGAGAAGGGCAACCAGGCTGGTGAAGGGCCTGGAACACAAACCCTATGAGGAGAGGCTGAGGGAGCTGGGGGTGTTTAGCCTGGAGAAGAGGAGGCTCAGGGCAGACCTCATTGCTGTCTACAACTACCTGAAGGGAGGTTGTAGCCAGGTGAGAGTTAGTCTCTTCTCCCAGGCAACCAGCAACAGAACAAGGGGACACAGCCTCAACTGTGCCGCAGGAAATCTAGGCTGCATGTTAGGAGGAAGTTGTTGCCAGAGAGAGTGATTGGCATTGGAATGGGCTGCCCAGGGAGGTGGTGGAGTCGCTGTCCCTAGAGGTGTTCAAGAAAAGCCTGGATGGGGCACTTAGTGCCATGGTCTAGTTGACTGGCTAGGGCTGGGTGCTAGGTTGGACTGGATGATCTTGGAGGTCTCTTCCAACGTGGATGATTCTATTCTACCTTCCCTGAGTATTTGGGCTTTTTTTCTGATTATAGATGTCAAGAAAGCAGAACACTTTTCCATCTTTCAGTTTGCTGTTTCCTGTCTGATCTGTAAACTTCTAGTAAAGGCTTAGAAATGGGTTTTTGTTGTTTTTTTTGATAAAGCAAGAATTTAAACTTTGTCCTGTTTTTAAATTATGCAAGTATTTCAAATACCAAGAACACTTTCTTGCCTTTGGAATTTTTATTTGATCGTTGTACCTGACTTCTTCATTTGCTTTTGTGTTGTGCTAGCATTGGTTTGAAAGCTGGATTGCTCCGAGGTTTGTGTCTTACGTGTGAAACAGGAATGAGAAATGTGTGAAGGCCATGTCTTATTGTCCCACTGTGTGATTCAAGTACATGCACTATAATGAGAAAGTAGAGTTAGAGTCTCAAATTGTCAGTGCATATTTTTACAATATAACTGCATGCATCACCTTTTCATGTTCTGCTTTCTAATAACACCTCAAAAAGCACTAAGACATGACCTTTAGTTAACTCATTTCTGGATGACAGTAGTTAAAGATAGTGAGTTGTGTCACTTAATTATCTTTTGAGAAGAGGATGATATCTTATTTGCTGGTTTCAGTTATTTCTAGATTTTCTGTGTTACTAATATGATAGAATTCAACATTTAAGTATTCGTGTATACACAATAGATTTTTATGTAGACTTAACTTCACTGGTGTTTGTTAAGATTCATTTGTGGTTCTTTTGCAGTTCTCTGTCCTACATGAAGAAGGCTGTCTTTCAGAATTAATCGTGCTCCTTCCTTCGATGAGAAGCTTTCCATGGATGTAACTCATACTGTTTTTCATTTGGCACTATACCTAAACCAGTATGCATTTACCTCCTCTGTGTCTGCGTGGATTTTCTAATCCTACAATAAGTATTCTGGGTGTGACAGCTCAAAACATTTTAACTTAATAATGCAATGAACTGGAGCAGGGAACAAACATTGTACAGTTTTACTCGCACTGTTCTGGCTTTTTAAAATCTATTTTTACATTGTATAGCATGTAGTAAATCCTCCTGCACATTTTGTTGATGGAAGGAAAAGCAAACTTTGAATAGTGTAAATAAAATAAGTCTAGTTTTAAGGAATACATATTTAAAATCATCCTTAGCTCCTACAGCAAAGATGCAAAAAGAGTTGTGCTCAGGCTTGGACTAAAGGATTCAAGTGAATTCTCCAGGAATCACTCCAAGACAGTGTTGGTGGAAGCCAGCGTTCCACACTTCTTTTAAAAAGGTAATTTTGATTGAACTCTCCAACAGTATTGTTCATACAGCAAACAAATTCCAGATCCTTTGGTGTTTTTGGCATAAATAATTAGCATGTTACCTAGCCTCGTTATTTAACAAGCATATTGAGTAATGTAATATTTCATATTTGTGTTTTAATTATTAATATTCAGGTGGCTTAGATATTCTTCCATATTGCTGCTATAATTTTCCTGGGTTTAGTGAGTGATCTTACTAAAAATGCTTCAATATGTAAACGTTTTAAAAGGCTATATCCTTTTAAATACATGTACAGTTTGAAAAACCTGCACCTGGGTTCTAAGTATTATATTGAGACATTTATCATTGTGTATCTCTGAATTTTACTACAAATCTCTCTTCTAAATTATATCTCCTATCTCCCCTGTGGTGTGTCTGCATTTCAACGGATGAGAATGTGTTTTTCCAGGTCCTGAAGAAGAAATACATACCATAATCTTAACGTTAAATACTTGTCACAGTTTTGCCAGTCTTAAAGATTAGGTTGAAACAGAAAGAGTACTAATAAAAATAAAAGATCTGTTTTCTAGGTTGAATTCCTGTTGATTTTACGCTCAGATTTATATACTGCACATGTGAATGTACTGGCAGATAAGGTTCTAAACAGATAAGCATGTTTTCAAGCTGCATTTTCTGTTTAAGGTCTTTAGTCTTTTTGTTAAAGAGAAATTTGCTCCTAAACACCTTGTGTCACTTCTTTACTACTCTATTTTGTTATTGTCACCAAATGTTAATCTTGATCAGGAAAACACCTTTTCTACTTCCCTCCGCTCCATATTTTTGTGGTTTGTGTAAAGCTTTCAGTTTGAAATTGTTTCTGCCTCCCTCTCCCCTGTTTGACCACCACTGGATACTTGCCAGCCTGCTCAGGAATAAACAGGTCCTCTGCATAAGTGTGTCATATGGAATGAAGGTTTTTTGTTGCTTTGTTCTATTTCATTTGTAGTTTCTTTAACAAGAAACCTGCCATTTATTTCTTTAGCTTATGTGTTACAAGCTCATTATGGCATGGTTTTTCTATGGTGATGCTTCATTTTGACCTTTTGGTACCAGAAAATGGGCAAAGAGGGATGACTCTGCTTTATAGATGCACGTTTTGTAGAACACACCATAGTGCCAAATGAGATGTATTCAGAGGTGTTTCAGTCTGCTTTTGAGGCTTGAGGTGACAAGATAGAGCAAAAACCAAACCAAAACACACAAAAAACCAGACATACACAGAAAAACCACCAAAAAATACAAACAAAACAGCTTTTGGCAGAACAATGAAATACTAGTAGTAATAAAACCTGAAAGAAAACCTTACACTAAGACTAGAAACAGCTTTAGTGAGCTAAACATCTGTTTGGGTATGTCATGCATCTCATGAGACTAAACAGGTTTTCATTATGAAAGGTACCTGTTCATCTTATATATAGAACCCTGGCATTAACCAAAAGCTGCCAAAGGTGGCAAGTGTGTGTGTGTGTGTGTATATACACACACCCCTTTATATGTACATTACAGATGTGTCTCAAAACATTTGAATAAAAAGAACCATCCAAATCTGCTTTTCTGTTGAGTTCTGTGTACTTCTTATTTTCTATTATGCTTTGTTTTTCCAGATGAATTTACTGAACTTTGAATTTTCAGGGAGCTGGATTTTGTTACTATGTTTTTTGTTTTAGCATGAGATAGCTGTAAATGGCTCCTCAGGAACAGCTGCTGACAAATGACCTAGAAGAGATTTGGGTAAATGAATTTTTACCCCAGTCCATTTCCTTGATTTTAATATGGAGCGTCCTGGAAGCAAAGTCTTAATATCATAGAACTTGAAATCACTTAAAGTTAGGTTATTTATATCACTTGCTTTAAAAGTCCTTTTTCTTCTCCTTTATTTTCCCAGGTGTTTTTCCAGGTTTCAGCTGTTTCACGTGATAGAAGATTATTCACTTTCTGGCTAGACTCAAATTTTGAGGTAGGGACTGTGGGCAGTATGTCACAGGCGGTCAGTAGTCCTAGAATGACATTTTTTTGGTTAAGGAAGGAAACCTGAATGTCAGTTCCCTTCTGGCGAATGATAATGATTCAGCTAGACACTCAGCTGGTCCAGGTAATTGGTGGTAAAGAAGAACTGCTGTTCACTGTGCCAGGTAATTGTAACTTTTAAATTGGAGTGATGGCTTTATTGAAGCAGTTCACGTTACTGTTGCTTCAGGCTGGGTGACATCATGTGCTTTCTGGATGTGTCTCACTTGGGAAGTACAACTAGCCCCAAAATGGCACTCTTGAGTGTTTGGCAGTAGTGCTGATAATAAGGTTGTGACAATTTGGGTGCTACCCAACCCCTCACTCCTATGAAGTCACTCAGCCTAGACTCAGCCAAGCTGGAATTTAAGAAATTAAGCTTTATATTTACAGCTTAGCACAATATATGAGCAGATATTTACAGTATTTACAGCTATGTACAGAAACTACAAGTTAAAGGTAATACAGAAGCACAACACCCTTCCCAGAAATCATAGTCCCCAGGAGGGGCTCCAAACCACTCTTCCACCTTCTTTCCACCCCTTTACCTTATCCCAGAGTTTGCCTTACGTGCAGAGTGAACTTGGAGGGTTGGCAAGGGGATTAGTTACTCAGAAAATGGCCCAGGGAGAAAGCACAAACTCTGACAGAGACTCACAGGCACTGTATTACCTGGTTTGTGTTCTCGTCTTTATACGTATGTTTACCTCAGCAAGCCTATGAGTGAAGTAGACAGACCATTTTTTTCATTTCCCAGCCTATTATCTAGTTCTTTAAAATATTCCAGGTAGTCTCAAACTGGCACAAAGGTGTGTATCTGCACAGCATCCTTTACAGCAGCTGCTGCCTTATTTCCAAGGGGACAACTGAAGATACAGGTTTCAGCTCCTGAAGCTGTAGATGGTGCAGAGCCTGTGTACCAGGATGCCTGCTTCTCCAGCTATGGCAGCAATAGGCAGTGGAGAGCAGCAGCTAGCTCTACTTAAAATAGTATTGACCCGATTCAGTTGGCAAGGACCTAGAAGCAAAGCTTTACCGATGAAGAATTCTCAGCTCCAGTGCACCCAAGCCTGAACTTACTGAATCATTATTCAGACTATCTTAGTTGTGCCAGTCAGGTGAAGTCCTGGTGACTGGAAGAAAGGAAACATTACAGCTGTTTTTGAAAAGGCTGGAAAGGAGACCCTGGGAACCACCAACCTGTCAGCCTCACCCCTCTGTGCCTGAGAAGATCATGGAACAGATCCTCCTAGATGGTATGCTAAGGCTCATGGAGGACGGGGAGGTGATTCAAGACAGCCAGCATGGCTTTACTAGGGGTAAATCCTGCCTGACCAACCTAGGGGCTTTCTATAACAAAGTGATTATGTCAGTGAACAAGGGACAACCTCTGCAAGGCCTCTGATGCAGTCCCCCACAGCATCCTACTCACCAAGTTAGCTACAAATTTGATGGGTGGACTGTTAAGTGGATAAGGAATTGGCTGGATGGTAATGCTCAATGGCTTGAAGTCCAGATGGAGAGCAGTGACAAGTGGTGTCCTTCAGGGGTCTGTTCTGGGACCTATACTGTTTAATATTTTTATCAATGATATAGACAGTGGGATCAGGTGCACCATCAGCAGATTGGCAGGTGACACCATGCTGAATGGTGTTGTCAGTGTACCAGAGGGACAGGATGTTATCCAGGGGAACCTAGACAAGCTGGAGAGATGGGCCCAGGTGAACCTCATGAGGGTCAAGAGCAAGTGCAGGGTTGTGCACCTGGGCCAAAACAATCCTCTCTATCAGTACAAACTAGGGGATGAGGATTTGGAGGGGCTAATGAACAAGAAGCTGGATGTGAGCAGACAGTGTGAGCTTGCAGCCCAGAAGGCACATTGCATCCTGGGCTGCATCAAAAGATGTGTGGCAAACAAATTGAGTAAGGTGATTCTGCCACTTTGATCTGGTGAGACTTCAACTGGAGTATTTGTCCACGTCTGGAGCCCTCAATACAGGAAGGACATGGACCTGATGGAACAGGTTGAGAGAAGTGGCACAAGACTATTAGGGAGTTGGAGCACCTCTGCTACAAAGACAGGCTGAGGGAGCTGGGGTTGTTCAGCCTGCAGAAGAGGCCGCTCTGAGGAGACCTAATAACGGCCTTCCAGTACTTGAGAGGGGGCCTACAAGAAGGATGGAGAGAAAATGTTTACAAAGACCTGCGGTGATAGGATAAGGGACAATGATCTCTAACTAGAAAAGATTGAGACTGGATCTTAGGAACAAGTTCTTTACCATGAGGGTAGAGGAACACTCAAACAGGTTGGCTGTGGAGGTGGTCGGGGCCCCATCCCTGCCAAGGTCCCTTCCAACCCAGACCATTCTTTCCTTTGGGTGATGGTGCAGTATTGTAGCAGTAATAGAATACATCTGCATTTGGAACTATTTCCTGGTTCAGATATTAATCATAATGAACTTCAAAGTTACCACTGGATGTAAAGTGCCATGCAGGATATCTGCCTGTGCTAACATGAAGTTTCTTTTCAAGACGTCTACATCTTGCAGGCAGCAGTGGGTGTTAGGAGGGTTTTAAAGGGCTCATCTAATGATGGAGAAGTAGTTAGAACCTTTCTTGCAAAGTTTCTTATCACCACAGAGTAAGGAATGTTTGCATTATTTAGTGCTTTGTCGTAGCTGGTGAAGTTTCTTCCTCCCTTGCTCACATTCTTTTAATTAAGACCTAACTCAAGTCTTCCTGCCTTTTTGTTTGAGTGTATTGATCAACAACACTTCTCTTGATTAGCTGAGCAGTGCCCAGTCCTAAATAAGCACTGAAGAAACTGTGTTTAATTGTCCTTGAGTTAGATTTGAAAAAAGACAAATGCAGACTCTCTATCACTTTCAGTTCCCGTTGTTGTTGATGAAGTCTGCTAGCAACAGCATGAAAGTAGTTGGGTAGAGAATTGCTTCCTTCTACTTGATGCATGGAGGAAAGAGTCATATCAGCTGTATTTAAACCTCACTGGCACCAGAACCACTGAGCTTTTGCCTAAAATTGAATGGTTGCTTCCTGTAAATTTGTAAAAGAGACTGTAAAACATCAAACCCTGGAAGGCTTCAATTGGCATTTGGTGCAGTGAGCAATCCCCTGTGAACATTGTGGATATTGCAGCTCAACGTGACAGGGCTGAACAGCACAAGTATGAGCTGTGCTAGGTAGGAGAGTCTTGCAGAGCACTGCAGTGCTGACAGCTTCAGCTGGACAAGTTCACTGACATCCTTAAGATGTGTTCTGTTGGTCATTTCAGCCATTGAAGGATGGCCAGGGATGGCTTTTTTCCTGGTGGGTTTGGGTTTTTTTCCAGACTGTGTCTTTCCAGTGCCCTCTTAAGTTTTTGTATTGCTCTGATTTGGCCTAAGAAGTTGAAATATGACTTTGATGTCTTAGAACAGTAACTGTTGAAATTTGGGGTAAAAGTTGAGTACAATTGTATAATCTTCAGTGTAATTTTAAGAGCCCTGTATCTAATCCTGCACGTTTGGGTTAGCAAACAATGATCACTCATTGCCATATACCCTTCAATATCAACTAACAGTGACACTTTCTCTTGAAGCGTTAACAGCTCTGTTGAATGCCCACAGACAATCCTGCATTCTTACAGATGACTTCCAGAACAGATTTTACTTGTGTAAGCCAAAGAAAAGCTTAAAGTCTTGAAACGCCTGTTTAAATATCCCAGTGTCCAAAGAACATCAAGTGATTTCAATGGACTTTCCACTGTATTAGCCTGAAGCAATTCACAAGCATGTTTCAGTCACCAGAGCAGTACCAGGAGCATGAGATGACAATACACCAATGCAAGCCTTACCTTTAGCAGTTGCTTGTAGAAAGTCCATTCCCTGGAGCAGAGAAACAATTCCTTTCCTACAGCTGAAATCAGTGTCTAGGCGTGACAGTGTAGTAGAGATTAAGAGGTAGCTGTGTTCTTTGCTGCTATGGATGAGCTCAGGAGCAGGTGGAGACCAGCTGTGGCTGGATGGACCTCAAAAGATAAAGACCATATATACTCAGTATTACTGACAGCAATAGCTTACTGACTCAAGAGATAAAGCAGCAGGAACAAGTGAAAGGTAATCTTCTGGCTTGTACCTCTCATCAGCCTATTTCTTAGAATCATAAAATCAACCAGGTTGGAAGAGACCTCCAAGCTCATCCAGTCCAACCTATCAACCAGCCCTATCCAGTCATCTAGACCATGGCACTAAATGCCTCATCCAGTCTTTTCTTGAGCAAGGCTGAGTCCCACAGTGGCAAACTTTTCGCACTTCTGGCCATGTTCCTTTCTGTGTGGCCCTTCCTGCCCTGTGCCTTCTGTGGACTCCATCCCAGGCCTGCTTCTGCCCGCATGCCTGAGGCTATCCCTGTGGTAACCCTTGCTCCCTGCTTTAGTAAGAGGAATGTGACAGACCCACTATCTTTCCTCTGCTACTCCTAATTAATGTTTTGGCCTCTCCCTTGCTCAGCCTAGTGGCTCTTCATTTGCGTTACCAGCGATAACTTCTTCGCCCTTGTAAATAGCACATGGAACGTTGAGAGTCCTGTCTTTGAAGAGAGGAAACTCATGAGGAACCTGAGTATTGGGGAAATTGAGTATGCAAAGAAGCATCTCAGAAACTGAGCAACTATATATTGGAGTGTAGTGACAGCACTGAGAGCAAACAAGGAGTTGCAGGGCTGCCTGGCTGTGGTGGGCTGCTGGCACAGAGAAGCACTCTCTGAGCCAGATGCAACTGCTGACACATTGGGTATCTGGCTAATGGGCAGAAACAGTCTGGCTGCTGCAGGCCATTGAGTGTTGGGCCCAGAAGAAGGGAAGGGCCGGCTGAGAAGAAGCGTGTGTGGGAAGCTATCAGTGTGTGACTAAAAGGATAAGATGGAGAGTGCCAGGAGACTGAAACTCCCATTTTTTTCTGTGTTGGTGTGAATTGATTTGTGGAAGTGATTAGAGTCTAGTTCTCAGTTAGCTGGATATAAGAGAACTGCATTTTTTCTAGCTGCTCTGTTGTGCGGAGGGGAAAAACAAGACTGGGCTGCATGTATATCTGTGAGGCACAGTCCTGCTGTGGTCTGTAATGGCTTCTCATCACCTTTAGACAGACTTCACACTTCAGAGGTGGTGCACATCGTATCAATCTTCCTAGTGTGTACCTCTACTTTAGGTTTAAGAGTCCAGCTGAATGCCAGTTCTACTGAGGTCTTGGGCAGCAAAAATGGTGCCAGGTGGTGTCTAAGGGCTTGTATTAGAGAACAGTGGGAGCCTGTCTAGTTGCAGGATGTGTAGGAGTCCTGCAAAATTTGCTTAATAGTTGTGTGAATTATTCTGCTTGTTGCTTCATGGCTTCCTCAACACATGGATGCAATTTGTGCTTTTAGGGACACAGTCTGGAGAATGTCTTGCTAGAGGAGGCTGTGGGTAGCTAGGTGCAAAATCTTCTGGAGTACACTCTGTCCCAAGGGCAGTTCCAAGGATGCAGCATATTTGCATGGGGTAACACCTAGTTTTCAATCCTGGTAAAGACTGGGTCTCTAACAAGAATACAGTTCTAGAATGCTGGGTCTCAGCTGTGGCTGTGTTTGTCAGTCACTGCAGAATCTCAGCCCTCTTAAGACTTTTTTCACTATTCCAGTTAGGTTTGGTGTCTCAGTCTCACATCATGTTTAGCCTTGGCCAAATTTAAGTGCTACATCTCAGCGTACCTGGTCTTGTTCGCAAACCTTCGCTAGGATTGCAGGATCACTGTACTTTTTCAGAAGGTTGAAGTTTTCTTCAAGTTAAAATTTCTTCAGCCACCCATTTGTCTCTTTCTGGAGTCCCCAGCTCATTGGGAGTTAAAAAGCATGTTGCTGAAGCTATGCAAATTCTCAAATTCTCACAGGCACCTGGGTCATATCATAGAATCAAACAGGTTGGAAGAGACCTCCAAGATCATCCTTGTGATATGATGATTCTATGACCTTTTTCTAGTGGGAAGTTGGAACTAGGTGATCTTTGGAGTCCCTTCCATCCTAAACCATTCTGTGATTCTATTTCACAGGATTCTGAAACAGGATTAATACGGTTACACTGATAGTGCAAAAATGCACTGATGGTTGCGATTATCCTATGTTCAATAAACCATCAAATAACACTGTGGCAGATTTCTGGCACTCACAGTCATGTTATTGAAAATGCTATTTCTTCCCTAAAAGAGTAAAACTGGGGGCCAGATGTAAGAAATACATTGTCAGTGTTGTGTTGCATTTGGACACAGCAGACTCGCATCATTTGAGCCATCTGAGGGCTTTTCCAGTTGAGGACAGCAGCAGTTACCATTAAAAACAGGGAGAGCCTTGTATGTATGCACAGACTGACACACTTAGGGTTAGAGATGAGTTAGTTAGCATCCTTTCCAGAGTTATACCACTGACTACTGCATTGTCTCTCCATTTAAAAGGAGCCTCTTCTTATTTTCTGCTCAGGAGAATCTTTTTCTGCTAGAATCACTGTTCTGTCCCATGGCTTTCTCAGATGTGAGACTGCCACTTACAGACAACTGGCTTGCTTTCTGTTACGTTTGAGAATAATACGAGCTAGTAAGTGTTCTTTCTAAAATGACACCATTGAAATAACCTTGTCTCTCGGGCAGGTTTGAAATATCCGTAGATGCCACAGGGTGGCAGCAATCAGTCACCTTTGACTCGGTTCGGAGCGTTACATGTCAAGACGACGTCCAAAGGATTCACACTAGATCACTGTGTAGAATAGCTCGTATGACAAACACAGGAAAGCTTTTGTGCATTCTTATTAGTTATTAATGGCAGTCGTCTTTTACAAGGTTTATTACAGTCTGATAGTTTTCCTAGCTACAAAAGCTGGCCCAGGAAATACAATCATAGAGTCATAGAGTCAACCAGGTTGGAAGAGACCTCCAAGACCATCCAATCCAACCTAGCACCCAGCTAGTCTTCAACAGAGAGAGTGATTGGCATTGGAATGGGCTGCCCAGGGATGTGCTGGAGTCACCGTCCTTGGGGGTATTCAAGAAAAGCCTGGATGAGGCACTTAGTGCCATGGTCTGGTTAACTGGATAGGGCTGGTTGATAGGTTGGCCTGGATGATCTTAGAGGTCTCTTCCAACCTGGCTGATTCTATGATTGTATGATACCAGTCATAAAGTGCAGGAATAAAACAGGACTTGTAGCCAGTGAGCTCTCTGCTCTGCTTTATCCTGCTGCCTCCAGCCAGAGATCTGCATGTCCATCTCCACTGCAGGTGTTTACAAGGCCAATTTCTCCTCCATGCAAGGCTAGTAACATTTGCAAGTGTGAGTCACAGGAATCAGAACAGTGCTGCTGAAGAGGTTTTTTTCCTTCTACTCACAGAACTGGTGTGTGAAGCTGACAGATCTTCATCTTCTTTTCTTGCTGGCTTAGATATCTACACTGCAAGACTAAGACCTCGTCTCTCTTTTGGTCAAAGTGTGTGTTCATAATTCTCCCTTTTTCACTTGGTTTTTTTCCTCTTTAACTTAGAACATTTGGAAGGTGCCGCAGTTGCAGTCTCTCTAAACGGAGTCAGATAGGCAGGACCCATGGTGGGGCAGAGTGCGTGAGTCAGGAGCACGCATCACAAGTGGTGGCATGCCTGAGGTGACACGACCACAGGTGGAAACCACAAAACAGTGGGAGACATCCTCTTTGGGTAAGAACAAAGCAGAACCAAACCACAGTGCTACAAATTCCAAGTGTCTTGGTAAAGTAATGAGCTCATATGACACAATATGGAGAGCCTTGTACCAGATGAGACATGAGACTCTCTCAAAGCTGCTAAGAGCACTCTGGAGGGTAGACCTTCCTGTCTCTCTCTGCTAGCCCACATGTATTAATTACTGTTCCAGAGCAGTCCACCAATAATATGCTTGGGTTTGTCCATTGTGCAGATGATGGACAGTGCCCTGAGTGTCTTTGGCTGGCTGACATGCCACTTTGGAGTCTGAGAAATAATTTTCAGTATTTGAAGGAAAATCTTCTGAGATGGTATAATGCTGGAATGACACATTTTTGTGTCAAAGAGGTAGATCATTTGAGGCTGTGCCAGAAATAGTGCTGAAGAAAGAAGCACTTCTATTCCTCTTTACTACAGAAACCCTTTTTTCCCGTGGTGTGGAAGTGAACCTTTACTAGTAGTACTGCCACAGTATGGGTAGTTTTACCAGCTCCTCTTTCCAGACAGGCTATTAAAGCATCAGTTCTTAGAGCCTTTTAGAGAAAACTCAATAGCCTTGATCTTTATAATGCTCCTCCTCAGTTGTCACAATGTGATTGAAAGTGTTGCAAGAAAGCAAATACATTTTTTTCTCTGACCTATTGTCAAAAAAAGATCTTTAAAACTCACTTTAGGTGCAAACAAGGCTTGGATCACTCAGCCAATGTGTGAGTAAGCCCTGAGCCTGGCAGGGATCTGTTGGGTTTACCTGGGCAAATAAAATCTCCTTTGTAGGAAGCTTTGGCACCCTAATGATGGAATGTGCTGTTTGAATTTTAGGCTTTATTTTTCCAGTTTGCCTTCCTTGGTAAAGTGACCCAAAGACTGCTTGATGGCATTTTGGAAGCTCACTTTGTTGTGTACATGTGAACACTAATGGTCTCTTTCCTCTCCTCAGCAGATGCAACCCTGGATGACCTGCTGGAAGGATTATGAGTGAAAGTGGGAAGTGTGGTGCAGTGCCCAACTCCTCGGCTGTGTTGTCAAGTTGCACAGTTTTGATGTAATTCCTCACCTCTTCTGACCTCCCTCGGTAGCATGCTCAAATAAGCAGCTTGTTCACTTACACACCCAGCAAACTGCTCTGAAAAGCCAACATTGCTCCTTTCGGAGTGCTGATGAACTTTGCCATTCATTTGCGAGATTGGAGAGAATGTATTTTTCAGGCAAGCCACCCTTAAATCCCTACCTGAGTTGTTTGTTGCTGTTTCTTCTCTGAAGAGCCATCTGCTTTCCCTAAAGTGCTGTCAAGAAAAGCCTGGATGAGGCACTTAGTGCCATGGTCTAGTTGACTGGCTAGGGCTGGATGCTAGGTTGGACTGGATGATCTTGGAGGTCTCTTCCAACCTGGTTGATTCTATGATTCAGTGATTCTAAGAAGAGACAACGTTTCATCTTCTGTAGGGCTTGTGTTGTGCTTTTTCTCTGTTAGAAATGCTGTATGCAGGCACATGTAAAATATGTTTGTATCTCCCTAGGATTCTTTAGTGGAAGCTGCAGATACGTATTACCTGTCAGCCTTTTGATTTGGAGTCATGGTGTCAATACCATTTTGTTAAGCAGATCAACTTAGAAATGTGAAATGCTTGGGAGTTTAAAAAAAAAAAAGAAGAAGAAGAAGAATATTTTTGTCTTAAGATATGTCATTCAACAATATTTACCATGAAAAAGATGGCATCTCCAGCCTTTCTGTGTATCACCATGGCACCTTGAGGACCGCTGAGGCGATGATATCGCTGTCTTCGGTAAGTTGATCATGGATTTGTGGTAAAGGCACAAGAGATACCATTAATGCCCATTAACAAAAGAGGTTGAGGAAGCATGTTTAGTAACTGTGACTTGATGTTTATGTTTCTTAGCTAAGATTTTGAAGTTTCAGCACGCTTATTCCAAATTCTCTCTACTGAGTATGTGACATGATAAGAAATCTCTGAAGAGAAAAAAAATAACAGAATGGGGGAGGGGGGGAAGGAAAAGGGAAAAAAAGTGCAACTTAGGAAGATAGATTAGAAATAAAATTGTTGAAATCTTGAACTCCCCACATGTCACAGACATTCCTGCCTTCCAGACAAATTTCCACTCTTTCTCAGTGGCTGAGTTCCTGTTCTCTCCTCTTCCTTTCATCTCAAAAGCAGGATTTCATTCTTCGCCTCCATGTCAGCTACTCAGAGGGTTTTCGTTTTCTTTAGCATCACCAAACCTACTCAGTATAAGTGCAACTCAGAGAAGGGAGGCCTTAGCCACCTGTCCAGAGTACTGTGTCCAGTTCTGGGCCCCTCAATTCAACACTACTACTGGCCACACTATTCCTGACACAGGCCAGGATGCCATTGGCCCTCCTGGCCACCTGGGCACACTGCTGGCTCATCTTCAGCCTGCTATCCACCAGTACCCCCAGGTCCCTTTCCTCCTGGCTGCTCTGCAGCCACTCTGTCCCCAGCCTGTAGCACTGCTTGGGGTTGTTGTGGCCAAAGTGCAGAACCCTGCACTTGGCCTTGTTCAGTCTCATCCCATTGGCCTCTGCCCACCCATCCAGCCTGTCTAGGTCACTCTGCAGGGCTCTCCTACCCTCCAACAGATCGACACCACCCTTGGAGCATACTAGTTTTAGAGTGCTTAGCAGTCTAAAACTATAATTCAAAGGACTCAAAGATATATTTTTCAACTTCTACTAAAAACTATCTTCCCATCTTTTTAAATTAGCCACTGTCCTGCTGTTAAAGTAACTTCATAACTGAGTTCTTGTGTTGTATTGAAATCCCATTCTCAGGCAGTGACACCTCCCAGTGTTTTTTACTGTGCCTTTTTTTTTTTTCCTTTTAATGTGTGGAGTTTTTCTCAGTCTCATTTGACCTAAACCTCTACCAATCTTCATTAAAGACAAACAGAAATGCTACTATTTTAGCAACATATCAATCTGCACTGAGTTTGTTAATGTCAGCCTGCAGGTTATGTGGTGTCACCATATTTAAAAGGACGTCTTCATGCTCTTCCTTAAAGATTCTGCACATAGCAGCGATAAGGAGATGAGGAAATCTGCTGTCTTGGGCTGGCCATAGATTCACAGGCTTTATTAGTAGATAGGATTAGAGAAGAAGAACAGGCTGCCAAGCTCCTGTCCTCTGAGATTTCCTTCTTTAGATTATTAGTGTCATTGAAGAGCTCCCTTGAATAGAGGGAGCAGAAACTGAGGAAGAGGCTGGACCGTTTTATTTTGCTGGCATGTGCTGAGGACAAGGCAATTTCTGGGTCATAAGCTCTGCTGAAAATGTCTGTCCAGTTTTCTTCACAGGCACCCTGGAGGAACAACAACATCAGTTTTCTAAGCAGAGAGGCAGCTGTAACAGAGCAAGGAGAGACTATCATAGGTTTCTACCTACTGGCTTTAGGTATGTACTTGACTTGGATGTGAAAGGAAGCTCGTAAGTAGTGTTTGGTATGAACATTTGGGTTTGGTATGATTCATTTGGGTTTCCTCCCTAGAACAGGATGTCAGAAAATCAACATTTTCCTTCAGCTGTTAAAAGATCAGAGAGGTACAGCTTTCTTTTGTTAAAAGGAGATTAATGCAGAAATCTTGAGGAAAAAAAATAGTCAAGCCTGTAAACTTCTAAGTAATGTTCACTGAACTTAATGTGCAGGAAGACAAAAAGTGCCATATCAGTACAGGTGCTCCATACCAACTAATGAATGTTCCCTGGTTTGCAGAGTTTTGATTGCTGACAGTCAGTTACTTACAGTTGGCTCCTGCAGAGGCAGAAAACACACTTCTCTGGGTTTAAACCTTTTGTTTCTCTTTTTCTTTTAACTGAGTGCACTGCTCTTTTAACATTTGATGCAAGTGGAAATAAACTTCTTCAAACAGGATCTTCGTAAGTTCTAAGTACTGGGACATTATCCTGTGTTAGCAGTCACAATCTTGTGTGTGTTTATTGGTTCTTCAGCTACTGTTAAGTATGCAACAGCTATTGTTAAGTATGCAACAAGGATTTGAGAAGTGGCAATATCAACTCTGTTTGATCTCATTGTTTAAATGTTGTCTAGTTGTGTCAGACTCATTGCAGGGTACAAGAAGACTACAAAATTGGAAAGAATGTTGAGTTTGCTAGGTAATCAAAATTTCCAACCAGACTGCATGAGGCACTCAGTGCCATGGTCTAGTTGATTGGACCGGGCTGGGTGCTAGTTTGGACTGGATGATCATGGAGATCTCTTCCAACCTGGTTAATTCTATGATTCTTTATCCCCTCTAAAATCTTTTCCTCTAAACAAAATGCATAAAAAAATGTTTCTGCCTTTAAATGATTGATCTAAGCAGATTTTCTAAGCTTATCACATATTGCAAGTAGCTTATTAGCCCTCAGGTTATGCTTGAGCAATCTCTGTGAAAGCTACAATGTAAAATGTTAAGCATTTTGATATGTTTACATAAGACTTTTTTTTCCTTAGAAGAACTAGGAAAGCATAAGTTATGTTTAGAACAAAAAGAGAAATTCTGGTAGAAAAATGTATGACTTCTGTCCTAAGAGACTTAATTAGAAAAGTAGCCATAAGACAAATCAGAGCTGTTCCAATTTATGCCCAGTCTGTTCACATCTGCGTACCCCTTCGTGAATGGCTGGGAAATGCCTGCACCATCAGCTAATGAATTAATCAGTTGCACTTAGGACTAGAAAGATTATCTTAGGTCAGCAAGGCTAGTCCCTTACTGTGACAGTATATTATCTCATTTGGGAGGCTATCATGCTCCCTCACATAACTGGCTAGAGGGTTTTTGGTGTTGCTACCACTCTTCCAGTTGATAACCTGTCCCTGATTTTCTCTGTTGGATAGGAGCCTCTCCATAATAGCTAAAGTCATAGCACCAACTTTATACCCTTTTTATCACTCTTTTTAGCATGAGTTTCTTTTAGCTGCCATTAACATCCTACAGCCAGTTGGTCTTCCTGAAGGAAGAATAGAATAGAGTAGAATAGAATAGAGTAGAATAGAATAGANCATTCCAATGGCAAATCACTCTCTCTGATGTTGCTGCTTCTGATATCTACCCTGCTCCTTTAAAAGGCTCCACACATAGGTTTTCCAATGGATAATCTGGTTTAATGTGTTCTCATGGAACGAAAGGGTTATTTTAGAAGAGACATCATACATCTGCAGGCTGATTTGCTTCTTGCTTGCATTTCATGGATTTTTTTTTTCCCCTCCCCAGGCTGGCTGTCTTGGTTTGGAAACAGCATTGTGATTTTTGTCCTGTATAAACAAAGACACCTTCTGCAGCCCACTGACTACCTCACATTTAATTTGGCAGTATCAGATGCTAGTATTTCTGTGTTTGGTTATTCACGGGGAATTATTGAAATCTTCAATATCTTCAGAGATGATGGATTCATTATCACATCAATATGGACTTGCCAGGTAAGACTTGGAGTGCATTTGATTAGACACAATAAGTGCGGCTATTAGCTATTTCCATGCATATGCTGTATGTAAATAATCAGACAAACTCAAAAGAGAAAAAAGGATATCCTGCATAAGCTTCCAAAAGGACGGTGCTCTTTTCTTGTTACGTGCACAAATCTATGCATTTGGTCAGTGTTTGACCAATTCTCCTGATTTTTTTTTTTCTATCTACTTTAGATATTTCCTACTAGTTTGGGTATTTTACTTCAACTTCTGTTGGAAAGCTAAGATGTAGACTTAAGACGTTATTATCTTCAGCCCCTAAAGCCAACCTGGTTGATGGCACTTTAACATTTGACTTAAAGAAATGTAGACTCCTGCTTGACAAGGCACGTAGAGCAAAGCCCCCACACAGCACTTGGCTATACTAGTTTCTTTTAGCATACAACTTCTTGTATTAAATCTGTCATAACTCTTCACTCTTACCCCTAAATTCTTTGTTGGTTCAACACAAAATATTGAATGACAGTTCTGCCTTTCCAAGCTCTTTCAGAGCACCATCTGTGCTTTGACTTGGGTTTTGGGCTGTAAAAAACAACACACAGAGGAAATGACACACAGCACACTTTGTTTGTACCTCTTGATTTGCACTGAAGTATTCTGCCAGCAGTCACAGAGCTTTCTTCCACAATGTTTCTGCCTCGGAGTCCCTCTTTGGCTGAATTTGAGCTATTTTTACTCCCATTATAGTGATCTGTCTTCTTATTTCAGATGTAAAAAGACTGGGATGGAGGTGTGCTTAATCCTGCTGTGGCTTGGACTACCTTTACAAAGAGACAAGCAGTCCATAACATTTTTGGGATATCATAATTTTTTTCTTGGCCAGGCTGTGTTAAGTAGTCCTCTTTAAATGTCCTGGGTTTAGACAGTTTTAATTTGTAAAATATGGAGAGCCAGCAAAGTTTTAAGACATTGGAATCCAAAGATTTTGTTCAGGACATCAATTATGCATTGGCTTTTCTAAGCACTCTGATTTGCAAAATACTAATGTCTCAGCTTCATTAATCTTCTCTAAAAGTTATTATCTCTCAAATCAATAGGAACCAATGCTATATTATTCAGTTAGCAATTAAAACTTCATGGAAACCTGGGAAAGTCAGTTTGTACTCTGAAGGAATAGTTTGAATAGTCTGAAGGAGGCCTACAGGATAGCTGGCGAGGAACTTTTTAAGGTGTAGGGTAGTGCTGCGACGAAGAGACAGAGTGCAGCTTGATGCAAGCTAAGTTCTGTTTATTGTACTTTCAGCACTTGGTTATATACTCTCAACATATAAGCTAAAGATCATGTCAAATCCTAATTGGTCATCAAGACAGACATCAAGACAGACCTCGTACCTTAGCAACTAGATAAGCAAGGATTAACAAAACCTGCAAGTTTCTGCTTTGCATTGTTTCATCTGTTGCAACATCCTCTAAGCTCATTTTGACCCTTTATTTTACTTAACTCAGTACTTTTCCACTTACACATTCCCAACCCATGGTTTATGTTCCAGTGTGTCAAGATCAAGTAGCTGTACAGCACTAAAAGTCCTACCATTCCCAACAGGGTAGTGGCAGGACTAGGGAGAATGGATCCAATCTAGAGGAGGGCAGATATAGACATTAGGAAGAAGTTCTTCACCACAGGGGTGATGAGACGTGGGGAAGGTTGCACAGGGAGGTGGTGGAAGCCGCATCCCTGGATGTTTTTAGGACCAGGCTGGATGTAGCTCTGGGCAACCTGATCTAGTGGAAGGTGTATCCTACCATGGCAGGGGAATTGGAACTAGATGATGCTTGAGGTCACTTCCAACCCTGACAATTCTGTGATTCTGTGAATTGGTTGTGACTTGTTGACTGGTTAAGCTGTTGGTGGTCTGTTGAGAGAATACAATGTAGGATTCTTGTTTCCATCAAGATTTTGTTCCCTGTTGGGGGAGATCTCAAAAACATGTTTAAACTTTGTTATTTATCTTCTTGATTATCAATCTTACAACACAGAAGCCAATGATGAAAAAAGTAACTCATGGAAGCAGAGTGGTTGTTTTTAGGAAGAAAATAGTACAGAAAAATTGGGAAGCGTCTGGGCACAAGACAAAACTGTGAGCGGTTCCATGTGTGTGTTTGGACAGCCAACACACAGGGCATTCTAAAAGTCAACAACTCCAAACAACACTAAGGGGTTTGATTGCTTAATAACTCAACACAGGGGGGAACTCCTTTACTGTAAGGGTCACAGAGTATTGGAATAGGCTCCCCAGAGAAGTCATGGAGTCTCCTTTCCTGGAGACTTTCAGGGTCTATCTGGATTCGTTCCTCTGTGATCTATGCTAGATTGTGTGGTCCTACTCTGGCAGGGAGGTTGGACTCGGTGATCTCTTTGGGTCCCTTCCAACTCCTAATATCCTGTGATCCTGTGAATCACTGGTGTTTGCAAAACATAATACATTCATAGTCCAAGAGGGGAAGGGGGTCAAATCTGGAACATAAAGAGTGAGGAGCTTGTTTCCAGGAAGGTAAAGCACATACTTTCTTTTGCTGAGTCTCTGAAGTTGAGGTCTCTTGTTCCTCTCATCATGTTGAAGCTCCTCCACAAGTAGCTGGGATGAGCATTTGGACTATGGTGCATGTGAACATGGCCCTTTCCTTAGCATGGCCCATTTATTTTCCCTGACTGACTTTATTTTCTGAGTCCATAGAACATCATTACTTGGCTCTCTTGTCATTGTCCATTTCACTACATATTTGATCCTATTTGATCAGTCAGCTTTTGCTGTCAGGTATGCTTAGGGAAACTATTTTCCCAAGCTAGCCTGTCATTTCTGTTTATGAAGAAATTCCATGAGCTCACCTCGCTTAATCCACCTAAATATTTTCCTTTCCTCTGACTTTCCATCTACGCCCCTGGGTAATACTTTTCAAAATTAAAGTTCACCGTTCTTGGCTGCCTCAGCATGAGTGGGGAGAATACAGACAGTTACTACTTCTCTTTCAACAAAGCTAGTCTCTGAAAACTCTCTGTAACAGAAGACACATCTCCAGGTAAAAGGAGGATCTCATGACATACCTGCTGAATGGAACAGATACATATGCTGCTTTTTTTCTCCTCTGTATGGAAGAAATACCACCATTCTTTCCCATGCCAAATAGTATTTTTCTTTTGGGAGGAGTGCAAGAGCTCTTCTCTCAAAAAGGAGGTTGCATGGTGGGTCTCTATCCAAATGCTGACCCTGTTGTATGGTGTGTATGGATATGATGTTCCAAGGGAGACTTTTGAACCCTGCTTTCACTTCTTGTTTATCCCTTTCCTGCTCTGCCATTTTATGTCCTAGTCTCAGTCTGGACAGAAATAGGACAGTCAGTCCCTAGCATATTTTTTTTTAGCCTTTGGAAGTATTATCAGTAAGTAAAGTAGTTCATGTAGTAAAGTTTGGTCAAGGAATGTTCATCGAATCAACTAGGGTGGAAGAGACCTCCAAGATCATCCAGTCCAACCTAGCACCCAGCCCTAGCCAGTCAACTAGACCATGGCACTAAGTGCCTCAGCCAGGCTTTTCTTGAACACCTCATTTTCATAAATACTTAAGAATTTTACTGTGAGGGTTAAAGGACATTGACTGCTCTTGTTAAGTGCTGACTTTGTTGGTATATGCTTCTTTAAGAATATATTACTTGACTGCTTCTTACATATAAGGTGTGTCTTGACTACGTGCATCAGAGCACAATGTAGTTACCTCCAGATCACAGGACCGTCGCAGACCTAAGCACTGCCACAGACATGCTGACTGATGCTATTACCACAGATGCACTCACCTCTCTATCAGTCTAGGTATCCCTGGTCCATCTGGCTAGCCAGATGGTGCCCAAGCATCCCCAGCAGACTCTGCACAGAAACAGTCTCAGGAGGAACAAATTAAATTATGTACAGCTTTGAGGTATTAGGGAACACCACAGTAGCCTGCCTGAAAGGTTCAGCTTACACTGCCTCTGCTCCTGCAGCCTGTCCTCTCACTGCCACACCAAGGGCCAGCCTAGAAGGATGTCTTCATCATCTTTTGCGGAATCTACTTTGTGTGGTCCACAATAACAAAGCCACTGAGGGGAGCAGCAGAGAGAGAGGGAGAAATGACTGTCTCACTTTTTGGGTTACACTGCACAGTGGTGAGGAGTCTTCGGTTTGAATCCTGCACCACTTAATCCTTTGATGCATGAAGTGTTTCTGTATTCCTGTCTGACATACCCCAGACAAAAACAACTGTTAGCCCCAATAACATGTCTTGTTTTTCTCTGTCACCCTTGTTGCTTTTGTGCACAGTCTGCCTGACTGCATCCAACCTGTAGCGTATGTGCTTCCTGAAAGGACATGGTGTGCCAGGAATTTCTTGAAATGATTGGTGTCCATGCCTTGAGGAACAAGTGACCCATACAAATGCCTGGGATTTCTTGCACTTCATTTTCCAAATTGTAGTGGTCTACCTCATAAAGTTGCAAAATGAAATCCCAGCTGAAAGGGAATCTCTGAGGAAAGCTACATTAGCTGTGCAATAGCGCTGCTTTAACAATGTTGCTGTTGGACAGTCAGGGCTCCTCTCCTTTCAGGGACTGGAGTGTCTGACCACACGGAGAGTATCTAGGACAGTGGAGCATCCCATAACATGAACAGTCTTTGAGACTTATGTTCCTAGGCAGGGGATATGTATCTGAGCACATTTGGATGGCAAAAAGTGAATCCAGCTCTCCCATACCCTTCATGGAGGAAAAGGGAGAATGGATCAGCATTGCCTCTGTTTTTCACAGTGACACGCTCAGGTGAGACATGCATCCCACCTTGTACTGTTGACTCCTTTAGAAGCTTACCTAGCTCACTAGATTTTGCCACATCCCATCTATGAGCTGTGATCATTCTGGCATCAGGCAAGTGACCTGAGCCTTCAAAGCTGTGCAGGGTGACCTTTACTCTCTTTAATAGGTTCAGCTTTCCGTCACTGCCTCTTCCTAGCACTTAAAAAATCCTGCGTTTTTTGTGTCATTGAATGTTTAGAAGTCTAGAGTGGCATCTCTGAGAGGAAATAATGTCTGAGGGACCTCACAGCTGTCTACAACTACCTGAAGGGAGGCTCTAGCCAGGTTGGGGTTGGTCTCTTCTCCCAGGCAACCAGCAAGAGAACAAGGGGACACAGCCTCAAGTTGTGCTGGGGGAAGTCTAAGCTGGATGTTAGGAGGAAGTTGTTGGCAGAGAGAGTGACTGGCATTGGAATGGGCTGCCCAGGGAGGTGGTGGAGTCACTGTCCCTGGAGGTGTCCAAGAAAAGACTGGATGAGGCAGTGCCATGGTTTAGTTGACGACTGGATAGGGCTGGGTGCTAGGTTGGACTGGATGATCTTGGAGGTCTCTTCCAACCTGGTTGATTCTATGATTTTGTAAAAATTAAAAGTGAGGATTTGAAACACCATAAGGAAAATTGCAACAACATGAAATTCTGAGATCAGTAAGATGAAGTTTAGAGGGAATGACTTATAATCTTGAATAAATTCTTTCATATTTCATTATTGGCCTTTGCTTTCTCAGAACATGCATTTATTTCTTTTCCTATACACAGATTTTATAATATTGTTGTCTAAGGAGGAAACAGAAGATTAATACTTTCTTCTTTTAACTAAATGTTCTGTAAATTCTCTGGTAAATTAAGAACTCTCAAGACATTTATGTTCTTTTATGGAGTAGATCTGAAGTACATCAATTTCTGGGGCTTTAATATAACTGGCAAAAGAGACCACTTGCTGACTTAACCAGACTGTTCACTCTGTTGAGTCAGTTTGTGATAGTACATATTTGTAAATGCCAAGACAGTGTTTACGTGTTACCACATATGATATGGGTTTCCCTTGCATTCTGGGTGAGATGACTGACCAGTAGTAGTTCAGCAGTCAGCATGGCCAGGTACTATAAGAATGGCAGGTGCCATACAATGCAGCCAGAACGCTTGGTGCAGGAGTATCTTCATGCTCAGCATGGCTTTCTGCAGTGTCTAACTTCAGGAGAGGTTTCCCATGTGAAGACTGAGCTAGCTCAGCCTTGCTTGGTGCCAAAAAAATCATAGAATCAACCATGTTGGAAGAGACCTCCAAGATCATCCAGTCCAACCTAGCACCCAGCCCTATCCAGTCAACCAGACCATGGCACTAAGTGCCTCATCCAGGCTTTTCCTGAACACCCCCAGGGACGGTGACTCCACCACCTCCCTGGGCAGCCCATTCCAATGCCAATCACTCTCTCTGTGAAGAACTTCCTCCTAACATCCAGCCTATACTTCCCCCGGCACAACTTGAGGCTGTGTCCCCTTGTCCTGTTGCTGGTTGCCTGGGAGAAGAGACCAACCCCCACCTGGCTACAACCTCCCTTCAGGTAGTTGTAGACAGCAATGAGGTCTGCCCTGAGCCTCCTCTTCTCCAGGCTAAACAACCCCAGCTCCCTCAGCCTCTCCTCATAGGGTTTGTGTTCCAGGCCCCTCACCAGCTTTGTTGCCCTTCTCTGGACACGTTCCAGCACCTCAACATCTCTCTTGAATTGAGGAGCCCAGAACTGGACACAGTACTCAAGGTGTGGCCTGACCAGTGTTGAGTACAGGGGCAGAATAACCTCCCTCGTCCTACTGGCCACACTGTTCCTGATACAGGCCAGGATGCCATTGGCTCTCTTGGCCACCTGGGCACACTGTTGGCTCATCTTCAGCCTACTATCCACCAGTACCCCCAGGTCCCTTTCTTCCTGACTGCTCTCCAGCCACTCTGTCCCCAGCCTGTAGCACTGCTTGGGGTTGTTGTGGCCAAAGTGCAGAACCCTGCACTTGGCCTTGTTCAATCTCATCCCATTGGCCTCTGCCCACCCATCCAGCCTGTCTAGGTCCCTCTGCAGGGCTCTCCTACCTTCCAACAGATCAACACCTGCTCCTAGCTTGGTGTCATCTGCAAACTTACTGATGCTGGACTCAATCCCCTCATCCAGATCATCAGTAAAGATGTTGAACAGGATTGGGTCCAGCACTGATCCTTGGGGAACACCACTAGTGACAGCTGCCAGCTGGATGTGGCAAGTTCATCCAGTCCAACCAAATCTTGCAGTATCACTGTAGTTCTCAGTGTCCAAGCATGTAGCTTTAAAACCAAGGCTGGGACAGAAGAAAACCAATGGGTTTTTTCAAATAGTAGCACCACAGGAACATGGTCCAGTGCCTGCTTAGCTGAAAAATGTTCAGCTCACTACCTGTAAGATTTTTTTAAAGAAATTTAACCAAATGGAAATTAATTTAATAGCAATACAACTAAAGTGAAAAATAGTTACTGACTGTCCTAGCACAGTACTGAGTAATATTGTTGGGATTTTACTGATATGTAACTTATCATTCCTGACATTTCAGTGAGACAAAAATAACCCAAAGTCAAATAATGGAACTGGCACTAAGAGCATTAACAGATAAAACAGGTGCTAAAGGTGCTGAAGAAAAGTTGTGTAACATTAGCTCTGTATTCAGCTCATTTGGCATGCTGATTCACTGTGAAAGACAGGATGTGGAGATTGATCTAGAAAGCTAATTAAAAAAAATAATCTTTACTTTGCCTGTGCTGTGCTACATAAATCTTCTTCTCTCTAAGATGGTTTTCTGAAGAAAAAAAAATGCATTTCCAATATGAGCACTGGAATTCATCCTCATTTTTGTTTCACAGATCACAGAATCACAGAAACATTCAGGTTGGAAAAGACCCTCAGGATCATCAAGTCCAACCATTATCCCTACTCAACAAAGTTCACACTTAAACCATATCCTGAAGCACCACATCCAAATGACTTTTAAACACATCCAGGGTTGGTGGCTCAACAACCTCCCTGGGCAGCTGATTCCAATGCCTGAAATAACTGAGCTCAGAATACCGAAAAAAAAAAAAAGTTGCAGAGCTGTTAATCATCTCTCTTTCTTTATTTCCAGTCCTCTGATATAATCTGGAATGTGCACATTGCCATCAGAGAGCTAAAAAGCAATTCATAGAATCAACCAGCTTGGAAGAGACCTCCAAGATCATCCAGTCCAACCTAGCACCCAGCCCTAGCAAGTGATCTAGACCATAGCACTAAGTGCCTCATCCAGGCTTTTCCTGAACACCTCCAGGGATGGTGACTCCACCACCTCCCTGGGCAGCCCATTCCAATGCCAATCACTCTCTCTGCCAACAACTTGCTCCTAACATTCAGCCTGTACTTCCCCTGGCACAACTTGAGACTGTGTCCCCTTGTTCTGTTGCTGGTTGCCTGGGAGAAGAGACCAACCCCCACCTGGCTACAACCTCCCTTCAGGTAGTTGTAGACAGCAATGAGGTCTGCCCTGAGCCTCCTCTTCTCCAGGCTAAACACCCCCAGCTCCCTCAGCCTCTCCTCATAGGGTTTGTGTTCCAGGCCCCTCACCAGCTTTGTTGCCCTTCTCTGGACACGTTCCAGCACCTCAACATCTCTCTTGAATTGAGGAGCCCAGAACTGGACACAGGACTCAAGGTATGGCCTGATCAGTGCTGAGTACAGGGGCAGAATAACCTCCCTCGTCCTACTGGCCACACTGTTCCTGATCCAGGCCAGGATGCCATTGGCTCTCTTGGCTACCTGGGCACACTGCTGGCTCATCTTCAGCCTACTATCCACTAGTACCCCCAGGTCCCTTTCTTCCTGGCTGCTCTCCAGCCACTCTGTCCCCAGCCTGTGGCGCTGCTTGGGGTTGTTTTTGCAACATGTAGACATCTGTGAGCTAAATTTTAATGAGAAAAATAGTAGGGGGCGGGGAGAGTGGGGAAGAACTGTGCCTTTGCACAAACAGAATCATTAGCAAGATCATTTCAGTGTAACTAATGTGACTGCAGGGAAGTTATGCCAGTTTTCATTAACCATTCATTTCCATTTTCGTGTAAATTGTTATTTCTGCAGCAAACTGCAACAAATTAGGAAAGTCATATATTTGGTACTTGAAAGATTACAAATGCTTAAACTATCTCTTTCCTTGTTTAACAAGTGTGACAGCAACTCTCACATGCAGCCCAAGCACTGTGGCAAACCAGACACTGCTACCTGGGTAGTGGTTCTGCAGAACCAAGAAATTCCAAAGCCTAAACTTTGATTCCTAGTTCTTTTTCCCAGTGGAAAACATGTTTTTTTTCTTCCCTATGTGGAAAATAATACCCTTCCTCGTTCTTCTGTTCCAGTGTGTTCCTAAGAGGTTGGATGTGTTCTCTCAAATAGAACAGAATAGAATCCACCAGGTTGGAAGAGACCTCCAAGATGAGCCAGTCCAACCTAGCACCCAGCCCTAGCCAGTCAACTAGACCATGGCACTAAGTGCCTCATCCAGTCTTTTCTTGAACCTCCACGGATGGTGACTCCACCACCTCCCCAGGCAGCCCATTCTTACCTTCTTCATTCCAGATCTTCTCACTACTGGGCTGAACAATTTGTGTTCTTCTGGCTTCTGCTGATGTGCCAAATCCTCCCACTGCCAAAGTGCAGATGAAAAGTATTATATGCAAAATTACGTATGAAACTTTAAAAATCCCTCTGCTAATATCCCTAAGTATATTGGATAGTTCTACCTCACATTTACTCATCTTCTAATTCGCAAATCCTTATTCCATTGAGTAAATGCAGCGCTGGTAAATACAGGAAGCAGTTCACATCCTAACCCTGACTGTACGCTGACTGCATCAATGACAAGATGACTGTTGCTCACAATGGGCTGTATGTGACATGACATTCAGTGTTTCCAACCTGCAGAGGGAATGACATAGCACCTGGTTCCTCCTAACATCCAGCCTGTACTTCCCTCACCACAACTTGAGACTGTGTCCCCTTGTTCTATTGATGGTTGTCTGGGAGAAGAGACCAACCCCTACCTGGCTACAGCCTCCCTTCAGGTAGTTGTAGACAGCAGTGAGGTCCTCCCTGAGCCTCTTCTTCTCCAGGCTAAACACCCCCAGCTCCCTCAGCCTCTCCTCATAGGGTTTGTGTTCCAGGCCTTTCACCAGCTTCGTCACCCTTCTCTGGACATGTTCCGGCACCTCAACATCTCTCTTGAATTGAGTGGCCCAGAACTGGACACAGTACTCAACGTATGGTGTACATTACTCAAGGATGGAGTGATGCAGCCTTTCTGGCTGCTGAGATGGGTATTTCAGCCTAAACTGAAATGTTAGGGCTATTTTGGCAACCTTCATTTGTGCCATTAAACCTTGCTTAATCCAATAATAGGAACACTGGATTATGTCTTGCACTGTCTGCTTGAAATGAAGATAACTCTTCTGAATGCAGTAGGGATGCATAAGTGGTAAGGGCAGTAAACTTGAGGCACACCCAAGCTCATAGATAAAAATTTGATAGTGCACTGGGGATTCCCTGTGTCAAAGCAAAGCTTTATTTCCATGCAGCAGGAGCTCTATGCACTGTGGGTTGTAAATAGTACACCAAAAGCATTAGTGAGACTTATAATCAGACGTGAATACAAAGCAGAACAAAACAGTCTTTTCCCCAGTTGTGTCTTAGCTTCCAGGCAGCATAAAGTTAATGAGCAAGTTCTGTGAGTATCTGTGTAGTCGAGGGAGTAGAATAGAATAGAATAGAATTGAATCAACCAGGTTGGAAGAGACCTCCAAGATCATCCAGTCCAACCTATCAGTGCTATTGGTATAGCACTGAAAGGAAAGCTCTTAAAACTAATCTTGTTTCTTAACAGGTAAATAGGAAAACTAGCAGATCAAAATTACCATACAATCAGCTTCATCTTTATGTCAGAATTCAGTGTTGCCTGTTAACACTGCTACTATCTGACTGTAATTAATAATAGGAAGGACAAAATTGCATTGCACAAAAATGAAGGAAATACTCTGTGGAAGGAAAGGAGTTGGCTAGGGGATAGGATAAAAGAAAAGGAAAATGAGAACTGGGGAGAGAGAAAAGCATTGATCTTCCAAAGTAGTTATCTACTATCCTATTATTTCCATAGCTGTCATTCCATATCTTTAAATATGCAGAAAGTGGAGAGTATCATATATATTTGTTACCTACATATGTTAATGTCTCTGTCTATAGAATTTAAGACTATGCTAAAGCAGTTTTTCTGTTGCTTACTACTTTGATTTCCAAGAAATCATTTTGGTTGCTAGCAACAGTCGGTATTGTCTGTTCAGGAGCAGAAAACGTGTCATGAGTATAAAAGTGTGTGCTAGTTTGAAGCAGGCTAGAATGTTTTGGTGAGAAGAACTAGATTACAGGCTGGGAAAGGAAAACAGAATGATGTCTACTTCATTCACAGGCTTACTGAGAGATACAAGAAGAAGAATCAAAACATAGATACCACACTTCTGCTGGGGAACTGGCTGAGCTGCATCTCTCTCTAGCCTCTCTGCCATTTCTTTAATTAACCCACTTTGCTTCCTAACCCCCTGGCCATACCTCCATCCTTCCTGGGGACTGGGGTAAGGTTGAGAGGAGTAGGGGAAAGGTGAAGGGGTGGTTGGGAGCCCCTCCTGGGGACTCAGGTTTCTGGGAGGGCTGTTGTGCTTCTGTATTCCCTTTTCCCTTGTCTATTTCTGTCTATAACTGTATACACTGTAAATATCTGCTTGTATATTGTGCTAGCTGTAAATATAAGCTTCATTCATCTTTCCAGAGCTGGCTGAGTCTAGTCTGGGTGATTTCCAAAGTGTGGGGGGGCAGGGAACATCCAAACCATCACAAAGTGGCACTAGTAGAAAAGTAGCAGAATTGGGCATTAGAAAGAAGTTTTGTACTATGAGAGTAGTGGAACTAAGGCTGGTTGCTGGGAGAGACACCATTCAAAGTCAGGACTGACGGAGCTCGGAGCAACCTGACCTAGCTGAGGGATGTCCCTGCTTACTTCAGGGGCATTGGACTAGATGACTGTAAAGTCCCTTTCAACCCCGTGAGTTCTGTGATACAATGATTCTGTTCCATTAATAGATGGACTTGCTGGGAAATGGCACAGACATAGCTAGGCTCAAGAGCTAACTGGCTTCCAATAGAAGTCTGTCTGGGACAATAGTGGTTTGAGGATCCCTGTCCTAAACACTGGTTAGGCCACACTTGTATCCAGTTCTGGGCTCAGGGGAGGCCTCGTTGCTCTCTACCACTACCTGAAAGGAGGTTGTAGCCAGGTGGGGGGGTTGGTCTCTTCTCCCAGGCACCCAATGACAGACAGAGAGAACACAGTCTCAAACTGCGCCAGGGCAGGTTTAGGCTGGACATTAGGGAGAAATTCTTCATGGAAAGAGTGATTGGCACTGGAATGGGCTGCCTGGAGAGGTGGTGGAGTCACCATCCCTGGAGGTGTTTAAAAGGAGGCTGGATGAGGCACTTAGTGCAGGTTTCATTAATTAGAAGGGTTAGGTGACAGGCTGGACTTGATGATCCTAGAGGTCTTTTCCAACCTGGTTAATTCCATGATTCTGTGATCCTACACTCAAACCAGTCCTAACTATTGGATGCTTTCACATGTTTTAATGTTCCAGGTGCTATGACCTCTGTATGGGCTGTTCAACAGCTTAAGAGTCACTTCATTTACCTCTTTTATTAATTTCAGCCTAGCATTCTTGTCATCCCCAAAGCTCCTTCTCTACCTTGGCATTTCACCCTGTCACTTCTACCTAAACCCCTGTGCCTGTGACTGGCACAGTGACAGCACAGCCACCTACTGAAGAATGCTGCCACATGGTCCGGGTGGCTAAGAAGGTCAACAGCATCCTGACCTGCATGAGGAATAGTGTGGCCAGCAGGACTAGAGAGGTGATTGTCCCCTGTACTCAGGTGAGGCTACACCTTACGTACTTGTGTTCAGTTTTGGTGCCCCAGTAGAAGAACACATCAAGGCTCTGAAGTAGCTCTAGAGAAGGACAACAAAGCTGGTGAAGGGTCTTGAGAATAAGTCCTGTAAGGAGTGGCTGAGCAAACTGGGGTTATTTAGTCTGGAGAAAAGGAAGCTGGTGGGAGACTTTATCACTCTCTACAACTACGTGAAAGAAGGCTGTCAAGAGAAGACTGTTGGTCTCTTCTCACATCACAGCTGATAGGACAAGAGGAAATGGCATCACACCAGGGGAGGTTCAGGTTAGACATTAGGAAAAAAATATATACCAAAAGACTGGAATAGACTGCCTAGGAAAATGGTTGAATTGTCATCCCTGGGTGTATATAAAAGCAGTCTAGGCACAGTGCTCAAGGATATGATGTAGGAATGGCTCTGGTAGAGTTAGATAATGGTTGGACTTGATGATCTTGAAGGTCTTTTCCAACTATAGTGATTCTGTGTGATTTAGCCATTGAAAGAGTCCTTTCCTGTGCATGTAAATCAACAGCCATTTACTAAATGTATAGCTCTGGACAAGTTTCTGATGATAGTCTCACAGTATCATCAGGGTTGGAAGAGACCTCACAGATCATCAAGTCCAACCTTTTACCACAGAGCTCAATATGATGCACTGTTAAGTGTTTCTTCCAAACTGCAAATCAGAAGGGGCAGATTTGAACGAATTAGCATCCCGGCTACCTGTCCACAGATGGCACATATTGTCAGAGGCACATACAGAGCTAGGCTGCTTTGCTATTGGTTAGAGTAGCCAACAACATCTCTGGGTGGAGAGAGACAGCACTATTCAAAATGCTATGTCAGTGATCACAGGCAGCTTTCCATCTAGTCACATTCCCTGGAGTGGAGAGCAGGACTGTTTGACACCTGCGGTTTGTCAGATGGAAACGAGCATAAAGCTGACCTGGAAGAAACGAGGCGAGGCCTTTCTTTTTCTGCCACAGCTAGCATGCTTTCTCCACTGGGGCCGTGTTTGCTCAGAGATGGCAGCATTTGCCCTTCTTGTTTCTGAAGGGCTGAACTTTGCTATTAGCCACCAAGTGCAGAATATGCAGAATCTGAAGAGCTTTCAGAAATTATCCAGGACATATTGATCTGCTGTTTTTAAAGACACTTGAGAGCAGCAACCGTACGTTGCTAGGTCAGATTCTGCTGGTTTTCTTCACATGTGCATCTCCATGATTTCCCTGTTCTGCTTATCCCACCAAACCAGTGTTCTCTGTGTTCCTTCTGCTGGCTCTGCAGCAGCAGTTGACTAACAAGCACAAGGAGCAGGAGCCGTGCACAGCACATGTCTTGCCATGAGACAGCCACTAGATTGCTGTTTAAAGCACACAGGATAAAGTCACCTCCATGCAAAACTACCATAAAAAGAAGAGGGGGGGGGGGGGAATTGTTTCCTAAATGGAAAAAAAAGATAAAATTAGTACAAAAAAGGGATGTGCTTGCAAAGTTGTAGGTAGTCCCCACACTAGCAGAAGCAACAATATTTTGATCTGCTGAAATGCTGTTATCAAATAGTATGAAAATGAGACATGGCACTGACGATGATTTGGTGCTATGAACTATGCTGATGCAAGTAAACCTGCATTTTTTTTTTTAGCAAGGTGCCACCTCAGAGTTCTTTCTCTTGTTCTTTCTGATTTTAACAATTTAACCTTAAAGGGCAAGAGTTCAGTTTTAGACCCACTTTCTTCCCTTGTAAGTGTGCACAATGGCTTTTCGAGCTGATTGCTTAATATAAATGTCTCTCTTTGGTCTGATGTCAGGGAGGGGTTCTGGGAGAATAATGGTCACATCTGCAAGTGATAAAACATACACCAATGCATTTTAGGAAAACTCAAGCAGTTTCAGCATAGGAGGGCTATGATACACACTAAGCAGCTTGTCCTACTATTTTGGTATCCTGTCCCATAGTTTGACTTCATTTGTTTGTTTCCATTACTGCTGAAATGCCACTTCTTTTCTAATGTATTAACTAACACAATTGCTTAAGCTTATGCAGTCTGGTTTCTCAGTAGCCTTCATCCAGGTTGTTTTCTGCCTCTGTGAAGCATTGTTAGAGCAAATGGAGACATGGCAGCTGTTTGCATTAATAAGAGTAATGAAGTGAAGAGTAAATTTGAGTATCAGGTATTTTACTGGTCTCCACAGCATATAGTGGGCCAAATTCAGCCAAGTCAGTTTGTAGCCAGTAGCTGAGACATCCAAGGAAGGCTGGAGAAGAGGAGGCTCAGGGGTGACCTCATGGCTGTCTACAACTACCTGAAGGGAGGTTGTAGCCAGGTGAGGGTTACTCTCTTCTCCCAGACAACCAGCAAGAGAACAAGGGGACACAGTCTCAAGTTGTGCTAGGGGAAGTACAGGCTGGATGTTAGGAGGAAATTGTTGGCAGAGAGAGTGATTGGCATTGGAATGGGCTGCCCAGGGAGGTGGTGGAGTCGCCGTCCCTGGAGGTGTTCAAGAAAAGACTGGATGAGGCACTTAGTGCCATGGTCTAGTTGACTGGCTAGGGCTGGGTGCTAGGTTGGACTGGATGATCTTGGAGGTCTCTTCCAACCTGGTTGATTCTATTCTATTCTGTTTTCTGGTATAGGTATGGTTGCATTTATATGCCAAGCATGAGCTGACTGTAGAGTACAGCTGGATGTAGATTGTTGTAACAGCAAATCTTGCATGCATTTAAAATTTTGGGGGTCTGTAAACTATATAGAGAGTCAATGTAATGACACTGGCAGTAAGAAAAAGCACTAGTAAAAGAAATGATGAAGCAGTCCTTTCCTAATCCTTCTGCCAAGTTAATTTAGACAGTCTGCCATGGTCTTAGTTTAAACCTGAACTAAAGCCTCAGATTCAGTGTTGGGATAAACTGTATTCCATGGGTCGTGCCCCCATTCAACACACTGAGTTTGCTCCTGTAGAATAGTGATAGCCTTCCTGCCAATAACTTTGCTGCTTGAATGCCAAGTTACAGTCTAGAGACATTTGCTTAATTTTCTAGCTTCAGTTGGTGTAAAGTGGCACCTCCAAGAGATGCTCTGCCCTAGCTGGTTTGGTTATGTTGTTGCAAGTGTTTGATAAAAGGCTTGCTTTCAGCATTTCGCCTGGATCACTTCCCAGTCGTATAGTACTCCCTAGCAGATGGCTACATCCATCTCCACTACAGTCAGCAGCAACTTCCTTCCTCTATCATAAAGCAAAGCTAGCAGAGCTGTAACCATCCTGTGCGTATACAGCTGGAGACATTGACGTCAGTGGAAGCCTACAGAGCCATGCAGCTCTGCATGCGTCAGTCAGAGGTGGTGAGGATCAGGACTTAATAACATCCAGCAATCAGCAGCACAGACTGACTAATCTTTTGGAACAATTTAGCTGTGGATGGTGTTGTATATTCATTTTAAAAAGCATTTCCCACTCAGCCAAGCCCACAACCTCCTACATTCTTCCCTCTTTGGCCTAAATTTCTGGGGTTCAGTTGGTATGTTTGATCTGCCTAAGCAGGGCAGCTACTTTTCTTCTTTTCAGTTCAACCTTCTTCTCCTTCATTTGGCAAGTCATTTGGGAAAAGGGTAGATGTAAGGGTGTGTTTGCTTGATGATTTTCTGTACATGACTGAGCACTTATGTAATTTTTGAACATCTACTTGCTCACTGATTCTATAGAAGATAAATGCACCTGACATTTTATATTTCCCTGTTAGCTGGGTTTCTGGGAAAACTTTAAAGGACGTTAACATGAAAACAAGAGGAGCAATCCCCGAGGTTCTTTCCCCCCATAGCTCTCTGCAGTAAAAGAACATCCTGCACTGCTTTGTGTTTCAGGTGGACGGCTTCCTGACTCTTCTCTTTGGCCTGGCTAGCATTAATACCCTTACAGTAATCAGTGTGACACGCTACATCAAGGGCTGCCATCCTGAGAGAGGTAAGGAGTAAAGGCAGGTCCGGCTCTGCCTTCATCATCTGATGCATTTCTTTCAGTCACAGGCTATATTAAACATAACTTAAATGTACTGGAAATCAGAATGTAACTCTCAGTCATTTACATTACAAACATGTTTGTACAGAAGCCTTCAGGGTTGACCCCAATAAGAGCCAAATTACTGCTAATACACATTGATCATCACGGGTTAGCTAAATTCGCTCTTGTGCCAAAGACACCAGACATCCTGCTGACCCTCTGTGGTCTTCAAAATACAATTTAAACTCCTAACTGATTTACACATTGCTATATGGATCTCACTGTAAGCAACACATTTCATCTTCTATGAGATGTTGTTTGGGAAGTTTCCAGTCATTGATAAGTTCCTTGGTTTGGAAGGCTGCTCTACATAACATTTTAACTCTTCAGGGCTTTCTGCCAGGGTTTGCACACAGCAGACATCAAGGGCTGCTTTAGATATTGCTGGGAGCATTCAGGGTGCACATCTTGCCTCTAGCTCACCATCTCCACATGCTCCTCCTGGCTCTGCTCAGTGGTCAGTTGCACACCACAGGAGATGAAAATTGCTCCTGCCATCCTCAAACTGACCGTGATGCAACTCTGCCTAGACAGTTCTTCTTTCCTGTCTGTCTCTCAGACCTACAAAGCATAGTCACCACAGCCTCACAACCACAGTTCTTTCCTCTCTAGTGTCAAGTTGATCTGTAACATGAATATCTCAAATGATCACTGTTCATTACTCTCTTCAATGCTAGAAACCTTTTAATAACTACTATCTTTCTGGGTTTGGGTTTTTTTTATGTTTTGGAGGTTTTTTGGTAACCTTTGGTATAAAAGCCTCTGCAAAGACATACAAGTGTCCCACTGTATGAATTTGGTCAAAATTCCTTTACGCATTTCCTGCTCTGTGAAATCCTCCTCAGCAAGTCTATATATCCATGCCATCATCTACCCCTTTCCCTTGGTGTCTCTTTATATCACTACACTCATCATAGGCACTCCTGTTCACAACGTCAGCAGAAACCTTTCTTTACCAGTCATCCTGCGGAAAAATTTTATCTCCACTGAGAACCTTTAGTAATTTCTCTTCTTTATATCTACTCCTTCCATTATTTCTCCCTAGTCTGCCTCTCATCCATCCTTTGACAATGTGTTATCAAATTCCATGCCTCTCTTATGACTGGCTTGTACCATCTTTTAGGCAGGGACATATTAATGTCTGCATAAACACGCTGTGATGCATCACATGAGTTTTTCTTTTTAATAGTATGAGTAGTATTGACTGTGAAAAAAAAACTTAAGCAGAGAGGTCTTTTTTTTTCCCCACAGGAACTTCTTCTGTAGATGGTGGTAATGATAGACTTGTTAATTTTCAGCACAACCTGTTGTTGGAGCTGCTGGGATTTGGCTGTGATACATCTGATATTTGCTGCATGTTATGAAGTCATATTTAAAGCCCAGGTTTCTGTTTTGCAAAGCTGCATCACATGTTCATCTGAATGTCTGCATAAGTTATGTTTCCTCTTCAGGAAATCTTAGCAAGGAGCTGGTATAACCTTACAGAAAAGAGGAACAGACATTGCTGGATGCATAAGTATTTCCTATATCAAGGGGAAAATAACCACAATGCATGGCAGTATCAGGACAGATTAAATAATGGATATTGAATGGCTAACATAGTTTCAGCATCTAATGTATTTCCTCTTTTTTCATTAGGAAAACCTGGAAATAACTAAGAATATCCTGTGAATTTAGACTCACCTTGTTTGTTTCTGTGTAAAACTTAACACACAACTGCCTTTTGCCTTTTACAAAACTGCAACACCTAAGTCCCATGCAGCATTTGCAAATTGAGCAGGTTGTCTCCTGTTTAAAAGCCACTGATTTCCATTGTTCACAAATGTTCTTGAACATAAGCCTGACAGATGCTTCTGAATTTATTCATTTCTTATGAACATGCATTTTTTGGTTTAATATGGTTTTAGATAGCAGTATTTTCCAAATTAGCTGTTGATACAGGAGTGCATTTAAATTTCAGAGATATGTTTGTCCTTCTAGCTTTCTGACTAAACCATGCTATTGCAGGTCACTGCATCAGCAACAGCAGTATGACAGTGGCTCTGGTTCTCATTTGGATAGCAGCTTTCTTCTGGTCAGCAGCGCCATTACTTGGCTGGGGCAGTTATACAGGTAACAGATAGCTTTCAGTTGTACTTATTTAGCACTGCTCCACTTAACAAAGATACTTTTCTTTCTTGATGTTTGCAATAAACTAAATCAATTCTCAGTAGGACTGAGAAAATCATTCATCATACATGATGTGCACGCAGAGTGTTGCCTAGAATCATAGAATCAACCAGGTTGGAAGAGACCTCCAAGATCATCCAGTCCAACCTAGCACCCAGCTCTGGCCAGTCAAATAGACCATGGCACTAAGTGCCTCATCCAGGCTTTTCTTGAACACCTCCAGGGATGGTGACTCCACCACTTTGCTCCATTTAGCAAACAAGTCTCCTCTCTTTCTAAGTAGTTGTTTCATTTCCCCATAATCTTTATCATTAGCTAGATTTATATGCTTTCATAGCTATTGCTACAGTAAAAATCCCATTGCCTCTTTGTTTCTAGTAAAAGCCCTCAATATTTGTATTTTCCACTTTGCTGTGGCAGTAGTGACTTTTTATATTTGGCACAATGTCTCTTTGCAATTGCTTGTTACACCATTACAGTGCTCATCTTAGGAAGATACAATGTAGACTATGCCAAATAAGAGTAGATAACACTCAAGAATATAAAACCTAATGAAGTATTGCCTTTTTATTGGAAAGGGGAGGGGGTTAAACACGACAGCACTAGAGATAAACCAAAGGAAACTGAGGATGGTAAGCCAGAGATAGGGGTAAAAGCAGCAGCCCAGCTGAAGTGCATGTATGCTAATGCACAAAGTATGTGTAACAAACAAGAGGAGCTGGAAGCCTTGGTGCCGGAGGAAAAGTACAATGTTGTCACCTTCACAGAAATATGGTGGGACAACTCGCACGATTGCAGTGCTGTAATCGATGGCTACAGACTCTTCAGGAGAGACAGGCAAGGGAGAAGAGGTGGAGGAGTGGCTCTGTATATTAGGGATGCTCTGGATGTCATGGAGGTAGAAATTAAGGATGGTCAAGTTAAGTCTTTATTACCTTGTTAATATTTTTCCTTTTCCTAATAAAGCATCACAACAACAGTTGGTGCATTTTGGGCAGAATGATAATGTGCTAAAACTTGTTATGCTCTACTTGATCTTGAAAAATTCTTTATGGAGGAAATTATGTCACCTCTTATTAAATCAGAAAGATCAATCCACTCTTCATTGTTTAAATGAAGACAAATGAGATAATTTGAACTGATAAATTAATTGATGGAAAGCAGATACATGTTCTAAAAATGCTAACCAATCTATTCTTGCTTTCCAGATCGTATGTATGGCACATGTGAGATAGACTGGGCAAAAGCCAACTTCTCTACGATTTACAAGTCCTACATTGTCTCCATTTTTATCTGCTGTTTTTTCCTACCTGTCTCAGTCATGGTCTTCTCATATGTGTCAATTATCAATACAGTTAAGCTAAGCCATGCACTAACAGGACTGGGCGATCCCACAGACAGACAGAGGAGAATAGAGCGCGATGTCACCAGGGTGAGTTTGGATTTCATGTTGTATGGGATTCATCTTGTGAAAGCTGTCTGTCCAAAAATTTGTCTTAGAGTCATAGAATCAACCAGGTTGGAAGAGACCTCCAAGATCATCCAGTCCAACCTAGCACCCAGCCCTAGCCAGTCAACTAGACCATGGCACTAAGTGCCTCATCCAGGCTTTCCTTGAACACCTCCAGGGATGGTGACTCCACCACCTCCCTGGGCAGCCCATTCCAATGCCAGTCACTCTCTCTGCCAAGAACTTCCTCCTGATATCCAGCCTAGACTTTCCCCGGCACAACTTGAGACTGTGTCCCCTTGTTCTGTTGCTGGTTGTCTGGGAGAAGAGACCAACCCCCACATGGCTACAGCCCCCACCTGGCTACAACCTCCCTTCAGGTAGTTGTAGACAGCAATGAGGTTCCCCCTGAGCCTCCTCTTCTCCAGGCTAAACAACCCCAGCTCTCTCAGCCTCTCCTCATAGGGTTTGTGTTCCAGGCCCCCCACCAGCTTCGTTGACCTTCTCTGAACATATTCCAGCACCTCAACATCTCTCTTGCATTGAGGAGCCCAGAACTGGACACAGGACTCAAGGTGTGGCCTGACCAGTGTTGAGTACAGGGGCAGAATAACCTCCCTCATCCTACTGGCCACACTGTTCCTGATACAGGCCAGGATGCCATTGGCTCTCTTGGCCACCTGGGCACACTGCTGGCTCATCTTCAGCCTACTATCCACTAGTACCCCTTAACTAGAACAGAACAAAATGGAACAGTTGCAGTTCATTTCTCCATAATCTCTAGTGACAAAGTCTGAACTCAGTGAAGAATATGAGATTTGTTTAAAGCTCCTGGCTCGTTAGCTGGGTAATATTGGTGCTACATCAGATGTGAAAAATAATCTAAATATAATTATACAGTGCACAAATTTGCTTTGGCATAGACTCTTTTCTTTCAGAACTTAGGTTACTTCAGAGCATACACAGAAGTTACAGTGGAGTTTTCAATTGATTTACCACTAACTTAAGTCTATCCAAGCCCTTCTAAATTCATATAAACATACAGAGGACTGTAGCTATTTTCATTCCATTAGCTGAGGCATTGCTTAAGCACACCACCATGGCAAAATTCCACATAGAGCTCTAAGTCTGGTTTGCCACGTCAAAGCAAACCTTTTACTTGCATGTATTCTCCTGTGAGCCATACTCTCAGGACAATCTGAATGCTTCCCTTCCAGTCAAGTGTCCAAGCTACAATTTCTAACATATTATTTCCCTCATGTAGTCTTCTAGAATAGTTCTAAGGTTATTTGTCTTCTATCTTCTAGGTTTCTATTGTCATTTGCACAGCCTTTATTATTGCATGGTCACCATATGCTGTCATCTCTATATGGTCTGCTTATGGGCACCCGGTGCCAAATCTTACCAGCATCCTTGCCAGTTTGTTTGCTAAGTCTGCCAGCTTCTACAATCCCATTATCTACTTTGGAATGAGCTCCAAATTTCGGAGGGACATTTTCATCTTGTTCCATTGTGCCAAGGAAGTCAAGGACCCCGTGAAGCTAAAACGGTTCAAAAACCTCAAGCACAAACAACAAGAGCCCTCTCAGAAAGGAGAGAAGTATGCAGGAGAAATGCATCCCGCACCAAGTCCTGATTCTGGAGTGGGAAGTCCAACCAGCACCCCACCTCCAGCAAACCGGGAAGTGTATTTTGGTATTCCTGATACTGCATCTAATAACCCTGATATTGAATGTGACAGACTTTAAGTTTTGAGGCCACACTGTGTTCAGGAAGACTTTCTTCAGATCAGTGCTTGAGTGATTTCCTAACTCCCAGTTCAGCTGTTCCTTACTATAACATTGGCGACTACACAGCTCAAGCAAATCAGATGGTAAAGTGATATTTTCCCTCTATGTAACTACAAAACATTGTGAAGAACATCACAACATGGGCAGCATATCCAGTGCCAGAAACATTTGATTTTTACATGCATGCAGGAAAAGGAAGACTGATGTGTGAAGAGCAGGCATTAGCTAGCAAAAATAACTGTAACAGTTTTATTAGTTAGGGGATTACACTTCCAAATATGTTATTTTATGTCACGGGCTACGATGCCACAGGCATCAGAAGAGACAGAGGGATGCTTGATGCAAGCAGGTTCCATTTACTGTATCCCAAGCATGGGTTCATATACTTTTCATCAGAAGGCTACATAAGAAGGTTACTAATCCTATCAGACTCCAATTGGTTACACATATTTGCGTTAAGGATTACGTTAGGATTACACACTAATTGCTAGGATACATTAATTATGTATTTCTTATCTCCTAACAAGACACATAATAACTTTTCTTAACAAAGCATATACTTATCTGGTCCTTCAGTAGAGTATATCCTATTAATCCTAAGGAAACAGATATAGTGTCTAGGTAAAAGAGACAGGCACCAAGCTGTACCGAGCTGTGAAGCCATAAAACCATAAACCAATAAGACTTGAAGCCTCTTGTTTTACACACACCACATTCCTTTAAGATCACTTTGACCCTACACTTTCCCCCAGCTCAGTGTCCTGCTTTCAAGGCCATGGTTTATGCTTCAGTGCATAATCAAACAATTCTATAGAATCACTGCATTTAATATTACTATTCCCAACAATTTTACTCTTCAGCAGTTCCAGCTATAGAGGCTTGTTTTAGCTGCACATGTTGTAAGAGAAGATGGGATCCGTTGAGGTTGCTGTGGGGCTGCTGCAGCTCCAACAAGCTGTGAGCTGGTAGGCAAAGCTGGGTGCTCTCTGTGGGGCACTTAAGCATGGCCACCACAGGTCTCTCAGGCCCCATGCATGGAGGGTGTGTGTCTGGTCACCTGTGCCTGACTCTGTCCACGTCTATACAAGTGGTGGAAGTCCTAGATTTCAGCATTTTTAGTCAGAGTAGTCTGAACAGTGGCTTCATACTTCTTCATCTGCAGATTTATTTCCACTTTCCCTGACCTTCATGGTAAGCAGGGCCTGGATGCAGCATTCTGACTCAGGAAAGCTGGCCTTTAATTTTACTGACCTCTCTCCACACTGGTTGGTTTTCTACCTGGCTATTAAGATGGAGCAAGAAGCACTGTACAGGTAATGAACCCCAAAATGACACTAAGGTTTTAAGTGTCCATCAGAGCTATTTGTACAATATAATTCAGCACTTCAGTGCTGCTTCTACAGAAAGTTTTCTCCCTCCCTGTGGGTAAAAAAAATACTATTAGGTAAATATAACTAAGTAGCAATTAAGGATAATTATTTAAATAGCAAAGCCTTTGACTTAAATTAGTCTCAAGACTATCATATGTTTTAAGATCAAATTAATCCACCAATTTTAGTTTACAGAATCCTAGTGAGGAGATATCTTCAGAATTCCCCACTGAATACTCAAGAGAATTCCCCACTGAATACTCAGAGACTTCTATTAGCTGTGGAAACTGTGGGTTCTTTTAGTGTCATTTGCAAGTTAAACAAGGGGTGGGGGGAGAAGAAAAAAACCTGCACCAACATTGGTTGCTAACCTCACTGCTATTTCTGACTTTTTGGAACCTCACTGTCCACGTGTGCTGCAATGTGGTTGTTTTGCAAAAGTAGGCTTTTCCAGATGTGTTTCTTGGGAAAGTTACAAAGATGGAATGCCTTCCATTTCCCCTATTACTCTGTTTGTTTTGAGAAAATCACCTGCATTTTGAAGCTGAAAACAAATAAACATTATAAGCAACACTGGGAAACTGTTTTCTTTCATGGCCGTAGATCTAAACTACAAGGGTATTCATTTTGTGGACATTTTGGAGGTATGGGTGCTAGTTCATTACCATAAATAATTGAAAGCAAATAAGGAAATGTTTGTTTCCAGGTAAAAGTGCATGCCATAGCAGCAGAAATAGATGAAATCTCATCTTGAATACTGTGCTCAGTTTTGGGCTTGCCAGTTGAAGAGAGACAGGGATCTGCTGGAGAGGGTCCAGCGGAGGGCTATGAGGATGATTAGGGGACTGGAGGGCATGGCTTATGGGGAGAGGCTGAGGGACCTGGGGCTTTTTAGTCTGGAGAAAAGAAGACTTAGAGGGGATTTGATTAATGTTTATAAGTATCTGAAGAGTGCCAGGAGTGGGGGGACAGGCTCTGCTCGCTTGCTCCCTGTGATAGGACAAGGAGCAATGGGTGTAAGTTGCAGCAAAAGAGGTTCTGCCTCAACACAAAGGGGAACTTCTTTACTGTAAGGATCACAGAGCACTGGCACAGGCTCCCCAGGGGGGTCATGGAGTCTCCTTCTCTGGAGACTTTCAAGGCCTGTCTGGATGTGTTCCTCTGTGATCTGTGTTACATAGTATTGTCCTGCTCTGGCAGGGGGCTTGGACTCGATGATCTCCTTGGGTCCCTTCCAACCCCTAATATCCTGTGAAATCATTCAGAGCAAAATCCTCTCACAGCTGGGTGAAGCTAGGTTGGCTTAGCTAGTGTCCAGTTTTGAAACTTCTAGATGTAGAAGTTCCACCTTGGAAACCCTGCTGGACTGAGCCTTCTACTGCTTGAAGTTCTTGCTTTTCTGCAAAGAAAGAGGAGTGTCAGGTGTGGCTCTTAGAGGTACCCACAACTGCAAATGCGTCAGATACTGGCCCCATACAGCATCTGTGCCAGGTTAGATTTTAATTGGTGTTCCTGCTAATGTATGGGTTTCTAGGTGAAAATCTTGTCCCTGCTGCACTGTAGCAATGGTGTACTTCTGCAGGATTCAGACTCTGACACAGGAAAATCTGAAAAGTGCAAAGGGGAAAGCTGAGCAGCAAGGTCATTTCCAAGACTGCCACCAAACTCCAGCTGAAATCTCTACTCGTTCCTATGCCACTGAGAATGTACAGTGAGGTTAGGCTGAAAGAGAAGGGATTAGTAAAAATGAGCCAGAATAGGAGCAGAGCAGAGATAAAATATAAAAAGGGGAGAAGCAGATAAAGAGGGAAGCAAGGTGCCAGGAGCGAAAGGATACATATGTGCTGAAAGACTACCAGAAAATTCCAGCAGAGAGAAGGTCTTGTCTGGACCATGGCAGACCTCCATCCTGCAAAGTCTATGGGTACTTTGTGGATATAAAATAATACCATGGAACTACACAACTGTAGAGCAGAATGTCTGGTTTAGCAGAGTACACAGAGGAAAAGAGAATGGATGCCCGTGCAGGCACCAACCAGAGCCCCAGGTAACAGTAACAGCAGGAGCACGTTTGTCACTGAAGTTACTCAGATTAAAAGGCTTCCAACCCTAAAGCACTAGTGCTGTGTAAGGGCACCTACGACATCAGCAAGTGGCTGAAGGAAGAAAAATGTGCAGAATCCATCACTGCTAAAGTGCAGGTAAGGGAATGCACTTCAGTGTTTCAAGTGTGTGAATCAGCACAAATCAATCTGTAAAACATTTTGCCTGTCTCTTGCATTTCCTCCCACTATCTCTGCTCTCACACATCTGGACAGGGCTGGTGTGATGGTTTGGGTGTTCCCTGTCCCCCCACACTTTAGCAATCACCCAGACTAGACTCAGCCAGCTCTGGAAAGATGAATGAAGCTTATATTCACAGCTAGCAGAATATACAAGCAGATATTTACAGTATATACAGTTATAGACAGAAATAGACAAGGTAAAAGGGAATACAGAAACACAACAGCCCTCCCAGAAACTTGAGTCCCCAGGAGGTGCTCCCAACTGCCCTTCCATCTTCTCCCACCCCTCTCTCTCTCTCTACCTTACCCCAGACATTGCCTTGTGCCCAAGGAAGAATGGAGGGTCAGCCAGGGGGGTTAGGAAGCAGGTGGATTAATCATGTTAGGTTAGAGAGAGAAGAAAATGCATCCTACGGCCCGGGCGGAGAGCAACTCCCTTATCTATGTTTGGACTCTTGCTCTTACACCTCTCAGCAAGCGTATGAGTGAAGTAGACATCACCCTTCTTTTCCTTTCACAGCCTGTAAGCTAGTCCTTCTCACCAAAACATTCCAGCTAACCTCAAACCAGCACAGGAAGTTTAGGTTGGATGTTCGGAAGCGTTTCCTCACAGTAATTAGATACTGGAATGGATTGCCCAGGGAGGTGGTGGAGTTGCTGTCCCTGGAGTTGTTTAAGGAAAGACTGGATGTGGCAATCAGTAACATGGTCTATTCGGTGTGGTGATGCTAGGTCATAGGCCGTACTTGACCTCAGAAGTCTATTCCAGCGTCAATAATTCTGTGATTCTGTGAAATGCAGTGCAAATAGTATAGAATCCTAGAGCCAAATTTCTCCTTTCCAAAATCTTGCTGATACCACAGCCTTGGATTTACAGTGGATGAATTCTCGCAGAAGAGACTCAAGAAGACTGTTGTCCTGACATATTCTGGTGACAAGGATGCTTTCCCAGGAAACTGCATCTTTAAGCACTCTCTCTGTCTGAGATACTTCTACAAGGGAGGTCCCATTCATCTTGACAAAGGAAATGACTGTGTGTTCCCAGTGCTTTCTCTTTAGAAACACTATTTTTACATTTTTCTGAGGCAAAAAGCTGATGGGTGTGCCAAAGGCAAGGCCAGATGCCAAAACTCCACAAGAGAGGATTTTGCATCTTAGTGCACCCACTTCACCTTATGTGAAGGCACGCAGTAGACAGAGAGCATGAACTTGCTAATAGGACCTCCTTTTCCACACTTCTACTAGAGGTCTTTTTCAGTGTGTTTTGTATTAAGTGGATTAGCACCAGTCTGCAGAACTGAGATCTCATGGCTACTGTTAGTATCCAAATGATATCTTGCCATGAGGTAGGAGAAATACATTCAGATCTTCCTCCTCTTGGCACAGAAATTCTCACATGTAGGCTCTTTCTGTCTCTTTTGCTAAGCCCTAGAAGTAATTGTTGAGGTTGGCTTCACGTATGACACACTCAAACTAAGTAGCATTATCTGACAGACAATTCTAACACTGCTTGCTCTTGGTATTTGCTGGCTTGTTCCAGCATGAGGCAGAGGTTAGCCCTCTTTTACCTTAGGCAAAAAACACCTTGATAGCTGTTCATTATCCATTTCTGTACTCACAGCACTCCTGACATTATTAAAGCACTCCATCAAAAATGACATGCCTGAGCATAATAAATTCATTCTGCAAGAAGCTCGAAGCCCTTGAGGCATCCTTTAAAATACACCTTCAGCTACTCTACATATTCGTTTCCAAACATGTCCCAAGTGTTTTGATTAGCTATTGATCAATAAACTCAACAGGTGAGCTCTTAAGGGCTACATTCTTCTCTTTTTTTTCCCCCTGTATATCAAAATCTCATCTGCCTTTACTTGATTATTTCTTATTATCAGTATTATTCATAATCATCAACAGATCAGAGTTACACCACAATCACTGCAGTTATTAGTCATAAAGTGCAGTGATTAGTACTCACATGTGCAACTTGGCCTTGCAGAAGGGTTATCAGCATCCCTGTCACTGGCACAACCCTTTCACTTGGGTTCAAACAACCAAGTTAACCCAGGATTATATCTGTTCAACTTTCACATTTAGAAATTGCCTCTTCTGGCTAAAAACAAAAAGTTGTAGTGATCATTTGTTCACTTCTGTAAAAACAAGCTGGGGCCCACATTTTCCCTGATGGCATTTTTGCTGAGATCAGAGTATTTTAGGGTGTCAGCACATTGAAGAGCACAGTGACATTTCTTAATAGCTTTTACATTTCTGAAGTGAATATGAATAACTTCAGTGTGTAGTCAGAGAGAGTGGGATAGCTTAATGCAGTCCAGTCCCTGTTCTCAGTGCTATTATGCCTTTTTGTCTAACAACTCATGCAAAAAAAAAATACTCTTCTTGTAGCAGAGACCAAACAACAGGAAATTCCCCTCCACCACCCATTAAGACAGTGACTTTATTACATTGTGAGTTACTCAGGCTTGCACCTCTTTGCAGGCTCTCTCTCCACTGCTATAATCTTTCATTCTTTGTTGCACAGACCGTGTGCTAGTTTGAAGCTAGCTAAAAAGTTTTGGTGAGAAGGACTAGATTACAGGCTGTGAAAGGAAAACAATGATGATGTCTACTTCCCTCATAGGCTTGCTGAGATGTACAAGAACAAAAAGCAAAACATAGATTAACCAGTCTCACTTTTGCTGCTGGCGAGCTCCGAGCTGCATCTTTCCAACCTCACCCTTTCTGCCATTTCTTTTCTAAGAGTCACTTTGCTTCCTAACCCCCTGGCCGAACCTCCATTCTTCCTTGGGACTGGGGTAAGGTTGAGAGGGGTAGGGGGAAGGTGAAGGGGTGGTTGGGAGCCCCTCCTGGGGACTCAGGTTTCTGGGAGGGCTGTTGTGTTTCTGTATTACCTTTTACCTTGTCTAGTTCTGTCTATAACTGTCTATACTGTAAATATCTGCTTGTACATTGTGCTAGCTGTAAATATAAGCTTCATTCAATTTCCAGAGCTGGCTGAGTCTAGTCTGGGTGATTTCTAAAGTGTGGGGAGGCAGGGAACACCCAAACCATCACAGACTGACAAGACACACAGCAGAGCTGCTCCTGCCCTCTGAGCATCCTGGTTGTCAAAGCCCCTCAGGACCACCAAGTCCAACCTAGAACCACACTGTACAAGATTCACAGGATCACAGGATGTTAGGGGTCCAAACGACCCTTAAACACAGCCAGGGTTTTATGACCACCCAGGGCACCTCATTCCAGTCCCTGACCATTCTCTCAGTGCAAAACCCTTTCCTAATGTCCACTTTAAACCTACCCAGTCTCAGCTAAGACCATTCCCCCTTGTTCCATCTCCAACTACCTGTGAGATCATCCAGTTCCAACCCCCCCTTGACACAGGCAGGGACACTTTCCACTAGATCAGGTTGCCCACAGCCACATCCAGCCTGGCCTGAAAAACTCCCAGGGATGAAGTCTCAACCACCTTCCTTGGCAACCTGTGCCAGGGTCTCACCACCCTCATGCTGAACAACTTTTCCCTAATGTCTAATCTCAGTCTGCCCTCTAGCTTGGATCCATTTCCCCTGCTCCTATCACTATCTGACACCCTCCAAGTCCCTCCCCAGCTTTCTTGGAGCCCACTTCAGACACCGCAAGGCCACAAGAAGGTCTCCTTGGAGCCTTCTTTTCTCCAGATTGAACACCCCCAACTCTCTCAGCCCAGCAGAGAGACTGAACACCCTCTACTCTCAGCAGCTCCAGCCCTCTGCTCAACCCTATGGTCCTTCTCTGGACACCTTCCAGCAAATGGAAGCAAGCATAACTTTAACAGATCAACAGAGCTTTTGGGTTCCAAATCTTGCATTTCAAAGGTTGGTTTTGAGAAAGCATATTGAGATCCTGGATGTTAGGAGGAAGTTCTTCACAGAGAGAGTGATTTGCCATTGGAATGGGCTGCCCAGGGAGGTGGTGGAGTCACTGTCCCTGGAGGTGTTCAAGAGGGAACTGGATGAGGCACTTAGTGCCATGGTCTGGTTGACTGGATAGGGCTGGGTGCTGGGTTGGACTGGATGATCTTGGAGGTCTCTTCCAACCTGGTTGATTCTATGATTGATTCTATGACAAGAGATACAGAGTGCGCCCATCAAAGCAGGCCCTGTAGTTTGGCACTGTCCTCAGGAGAGAGAAACAAAATACCTTCCCAAGGGTAGGGCTGGACAAGAAGATCATTTTCCTGCTGCCCTGGTGAATGCTGTCATCCTGGGCAATAGTGAAAAAGGTGGATAAAAGTTCTATGTATTTTCAACTATCCTGGAGATAAAGCAGCCTGGAAAAACAAGTTCTCCTGCAATGTTCTGTGTCCCTCTGCCTAGCCCTCAAATTGCTGCAAGCTTGGAGTTTGAACCTTCTCAATACATCCAAAAAAAAAAAAAACTGCAAAGGTTTTTTTTCAAGCACTTCAAGAACTCTGCAGATTAAAGTGAAGGTGCCTGCACTGTCTAATAGGTTTGTGTCTAGTATGTGGTCTGAATTGCCTGATTCCTATCTGCAGCAAAGTCACTACAGTATCTGACTGAATCAATCTTCCTGCATTGATAATCTAGAACTATGGAAAGCTGTAATACTGTGTACCTGAGGAAAAAAGAACCACAGAAACAACAAACCAACCCTCCAGGGTCCTCACGGTCAGCATATACTACAGTAAGGATACACAGAATAATAAGGAAATTACTAAATGGAAAGTATAATCCTACTGCTAATATAAAAATCAGAGTCACAATGAAAGACAGAACAAAACCAAACCAAACCACACCACACAAAAAAACAACAGAACCCTACTTACTGTCTGTGCCAATAACCATCATCTTTAATGCTCACTGAATGAGACAAAAGCCCTTTGGGGATAACAAACAAGCTGCATATAATTATGTAATAGGATGTAACCTAGCAAAATAGGAGTGGAAGAACTAAGGAATTACAGCAATACATCTCCTCCCTTCTGATATTTGATAGCCTTCAGTAGTCACTTCAGCAGCCAGCTTGGCTGCAGGAAAGGATCACCTCTAGAGGCAAGCTGGGATGGATTTTCTCTCTTCTTATGCTATTTTTCATTCTGGTTTTTTTTTTTTTTTTGATTGTTTGTCCTGCTTTCAGGACCTAAGGTAGGAAAGTGTCAATTTTAAAGCAGTTTCAAAGTATTTACTTTGTTTGCTGTAGCATAAAACACTCTGAGGAATGAGCAAACATAAACCGTAGTGGCTTTCTTCTTACAATTCTGATGGAGATTTAATGCTGGAAATTACAAGAATGCAAATGGTACTTCCAGCTTAGCTGTGCTTGTGACTAAGCAATTTATTAGAAATAATTTACTTAATTTAGGGATAAAAATGCAAAACTCACCTTATAATATATGATTGTGACACTGGAGGCAAGGAACAGAGGGTAAAGCTTATTTGGAGAGATTTATTTCTCTAATAAGATCTGAAGAGGTTGCTTTTTTTTTTTTCTTTTAAATGTAACAAAGCAGCAGCATTTTTTCTCAAGGCTTGATTGCAGGAAAGGACTTAAAATGGCATTGGATCTTGCTGTGGCCCTTAAAGGCGCCACAGAAGAAAGATAAGTTTCTTTCGCTATTCTATTTCTGTATTACTGAGTTTATAGTTAATCGAATTGTTACAGCGTGGAGTGATATTCATACATAGAATCATAGAATCAACCAGGTTGGAAGAGACCTCCAAGATCATCCAGTCCAACCTAGCACCCAGCCCTAAACAATTAACTAGAACATGGCACCAAGTGCCTCAGCCAGGCTTCTCTTGAACACCTCCAGGGACAGTGACTCCACCACCGCCCTGGGCAGCCCATTCCAATGCCAATCACTCTTTCTGCCAACAACTTCCTCCTAACACCCAGCCTAGACTTGCCCTGGCACAACTTGAGACTGTGTCCTCTGTAGCCAGGAGGAGGTTGCTCTCTTCTCTCAGGCAGCCAGCACCAGAACAAGAGGACACAGCCTCAAGCTACGCCAGGGGAAATTTAGGCTTGAGGTGAGGAGAAAGTTCTTCACTGAGAAAGTCACTGGCTACTGGAATGGGCTGCCCAGGGAGGTGGTGGAGTTGCCATCCCTGGAGCTGTTCAAGGCAGGATTGGACGTGGCACTTGGTGCCATGGTCTAGCCTTGAGCTCTGTGGTAACTTGTTGATCTATGAGGTCTCTTCCAACCTTGGTAATACTGTGATACTGTGCTACTGTGACCTCTGGCAAACACCTATTCGAAGCAACACACACCAGTAAAGAAAATAGATTAATCCACCCATTAAACACGCTGGCAATAGTGGCCCTGCAGCATATTTGGACACTTAAGCTTGCCAGAGCAGCACTCTGATTTCTGCATGTTGCCTCCAGAAACAACCTGCATTTTGAACAGTCTTCAGTGCCCAGAGCCAAAGCTGGAGAAGACAAGGATAAGGGCACCACAGAGTGGATGTATTCAACTGCTGGGCCACAGCCACGAGCTCTCTACTGTGAAGTGGCTTTTGCTGGCATCACCTACTTGCTCTAACACCTGATGCCCCACAGAGCATAAACAGAAAACACACCAGGAAAATAGTCAGAAAGAACAGACAGAGATTGTTACTGAGTTTACATTTTCCAGGCCTGATTTGCAGTGAATAGTTGAGCTTTAGTGCCAAGGTAAGGGGCACTGGGATTCAGAGTGGGACCTGGTATTCTTGGCAGACTGAATTAACAGCAGCAGTGGTCACACGTGGCTCACACTCGAAGTATGCAGATAGGGAAAGTAACACTAAAAAAGCCACTTGTGTTTTCTGAGAGCTGCAGATTTCAGCACTGCTGAAGGCTTTGGTTAACAAAGTGCACTCTCCTAAACAGATGGCTTGATTCCACATACAAGGAGCTTTATGCTGATGAATCAGGTTTTTTATGAAGTAGAAGAGCAATGAAATATATCCCACTTATCCTGGGAAGTCTCAAGCCTCACCTATGCTGGATTAGAGATGAAAAAAATCCATATGCTGCACTTCCAAGAGACTCAGTACTGTTCAGTCACCACACACTTTAGTTGGCAATAACTGTAATTCCTTCAAATTGACTTGCTTTGTGGCAGCCTCTTGGTTTATGGTAGTGGAGTGGTGAGATACAAACATGTGCTAGCTTGAAGCTAACTAGAATGCTTTGGTGAGAAGAACTAGATCCCAGGCTGTGAAAGAGAAAACAATGTTGATGTCTACTTCACTTATAGGCTTGCTGAGAGGTATAAGAGCAAGAATCCAAACATAGATAAGGGAGTCGCTCTTTGTCTGAGCTCTGGGCATTGCTCTCTCTAACCTCAGCTGTCATCTCTCTGATTAATCCACTTGCTTCCTAACCCCCTTGGCTGACCCTCCATTCTTCCTTTGGGCACAAGGCAATGTCTAGGGTAAGGCAGAAGGGTGGGAGAAGGTGGAANAACATCACAGTCCATGTCAATAACTTCACAGCTTTTAAAATTGTTTACACAGAATAGAATAGAATCAACCAGGTTGGAAGAGATCTCCAAGATCATCCAGTCCAACACCTTCGGATTCAAAGATATGTGGCCACAATCAGGGTAAACTCCCTCTGAGCAGCCACCCTTGGCATTTCCCAATCTCAAATGCCATAGGTCTGTTGCAGCTCCTCCATTTCCTGTTCACTTTCTTTATGTTTCAACACAGCATTTGTGGCAGCCTCTGTTCTATATCTGGCATTGCCAATATGAGGCACAAGAGGTATGGATTGATTCAGCTGCATGGCAGAAATATTAAAGATTTTTTCATATCCATTATAGCTCCCTGCTGTATCTTGATCCCAAGTGGTTCCTCCCTGTGTTTTGGGTTTTTTTCCTAAAGAGATATATCTTGAAATAACCAAAGGAAAGCAGTACCTGAGAATTGCTTCTTTATAGAATCACAGAATGGTTCCATTTGGAAAAGACCTGTAAAATCACTGACTCCAATTGGTCAACCTAGAACCATTATGACCACTAAACCATGTCCCTAAATGCCACATCCACTCGTTTCTTGAACACCTCCAGGGGTGATGACTCCACCACCTCCCTTGGCAACCTATTCCAATGCCTGACCACTCTTTGAGTGAAAAATTTTTTTCCTAATATAATCCAACCTAAACCTCCTCTACCACAGTTTCAGGCCAGTTCCTCTTATCCTGTCACCTAATACTAGGGAGAAGAGACAACAATCTCTAGATCTACAAGCAAACCCAGTTAACTTGTTGGTCCTAGCAAACATCGTCTGCATGCCCACAGACAATGCACTACACATCAAATCACTCTCAGATTACACAAACTCCCTTTACAGTTAGTAATAGCATATGACTGTCTCGATTCTAATTTAAATTCCCAGAGACTCAAATAAATTTGTAGAACCAAATAACAATTTATAGAGTGCTCTTCCCTCTTTCCCCAAAGAAAGGAATTAGATGTAGAGAGAGGAAAAGGTAAGCACACCCAAATAAATAAATCTCACTCGATTTGGAAGTTAAAAAGGAAAGTTTAGCACTAAATTAAAAAGGTATCTGAGGTAGGGAAGTTACAAAGCTATAGGGAAGGGAAACCAAATAGAAAATGTGTAGATACAACCAGATTTTGATGGTGATGGCTTTGTCCACCTCGTGGGTGATGGCCACGTGGTAAAACAAACAGAACCAGGAACAGGATGGTGATGGTGGTAAGCAGGGAGGCAGGGAGCAGAGAGAGAGAGAACACGAAGTCCCCCTGCTTTTATGGATCTTTAGACAGGAAGGGGCAGTGGGCTAACCATCACCTGGTGGGGTTCAGACCCATCCCTGGGGAGGGGTCAAGACCACCTAGGGCCAGGCTCAAAGTCACTCCCCCTGGAGGGTTAACCCTGTACAATGATGTAGCTCAAACACCTCATTTGAATCTCTTTACAAAGTCCCTGTTCACATTTCTTTGTATCTTTCAATTGTTATGGAGAGAGATTAAGTCACCAGATTACAGAAGTGACTACCTAGAACTTAACAAAAGACAACAACTGAAATCCTTGTCAGTTAAAATGGTCACTGCTCAACTGGAAAGGCTCAAACTCTCTATGTATCAGTCACAGAAAAAGATGCCTTACAAGTTTCCCATTATGAATCCTCATATCCCACTATGAATTCTTCTAAGCCTTTCCAACTGGGACAGCAGGCTCCCAGATAAAGCCCTTTCCTGTGCTATATGGCACAGGATATTCAGGGTAAGGAGCTTATCAGTCCTCATTTGAACATCGCCTTCTGGTAAAGCTGAAAAGAAAAATATTGTCCCATTTTGTCCATCCTTTGTCTCTGAGGCAAATATATGAACCCAGGACTTGAGGCTTACTGACAGAGACCAATGTCTGCATTGTCTCAGGAAACACAAAACCGTCATCTGCACTGAGAAATATCCAGTGGGTCAAGTTTACACAATGTAAAACTTTGGTATCCATCCATGCCAACATTCTGCATTCATTTGGCCTAGGAGGTCTTCTCATTCATAAAGCAGACAAGTGCCTGGCTACCCAACTGCTCTAATCATTTAAATAAGCTTCTGATGCTGGCTGTGGGTACAGCACACATAAGCCTCCACACCGTTCTCAAACGCAAGACAAACACATCACTGCATTTCCTATAAGCCATTCAGGACATGGGTTATTTTATTTACCTGAGGTCAATTTAGATGTAAGTGCTTTAAGAAACTAAGGTCAAATAATGTTAACCCTCTAGTTGCCCTGACATCCCAATTAAACTTCTAATATGTTCTCCCCCTGCCTTTTTTTTTTTTTCCTTCATGTGTAAATTGTCCTCAAGCACAGATTACCTTAAGCATAAAAAGACATAAGTTAGTGCATGTGACAGAGTTTGAGAAATACAGAACTGTGCAATTCTTACTCCACTCTCTCTTGTTAGGAGTCAACACTAACATGTGCAATCACCCTTCCTTTGAGTAGAACCAGCACTGCCAGGCTGTGCCTGACATCTTGGGCTGTTAGAACTCAGGGAAGATTCTGCTGATTCCTGTAGAAAAAGGCCTGAGGGTAACCGAGAGCAGAAAATTTGTTCCTTTCTCTTTAAGCATTTGGACTGGATTAGATGTGACATAGCCACACATGGTCTTGCAGAAATAATTTCATTTGTCTGTTCTTTCTGTCAAATTTTTTTACTACCAGCTTATTAAGCCAGCAGGGGTCAGCTGAGAAATGACGTTCAACAATTTCTGTGTAACGATTGCACACCTGTTAGCTCAGCCCTGGGTCACTTTGATTCAGTATGTATTTTATAATCACAATCTGGAAAGGGTAGGAAGGCTCTGGACAGGGATTTGGACAGGCTGGAGTGATGGGCTGAGGCCAAGGTCATGCACTTTGGCCACAACAACCCCCAGCAGCCCATCAGGCTAGGGGAGGAGTGGCTGGAGAGCTGCCTGGCAGAAAAGGACCTGGGGGTGTTGGTGAACAGCTGGCTGAACATAAACCAGCAGAGTACCCAGGTAGCCAAGAAGGCCAACAGCATCCTGGCCTGTATCAGCAAGGGTGTGAGCAGCAGGAGTAGAGAAAGGAACATGCACCTGTACGAAGCAATAAAAAAACCACACCTCAAGCAATGTGACAAGTTTGGGCACCAAAGAATAGGAGGGACACTAAGGTGCTGCAGTGGGTGCAGAGAAGGGCGATGAGGCTGGTGAGAGGTCTGGCAAACATGACCTATGAGGAGTGGCTGAGGGAGCTGGGGTTGTTTAGTCTGGAGGAGGCCAAGAGGGGACCTTATTGTCCTCTACAACTACCTAAAAGGAGGTTGCAGTGAGGCTGGAGCTGGTCTCTTCTCCTGAATTACTAATGATAGGACAAGAGGAAATGGCCTCAAGTTGCATCAGGGGAGGTTTAGGTTGGATGTTGGGAGGAAGTTCTTTACTGAGCAGGTGGTCAGGTCAGGAACAGGCTGCCCAGGGAGGTGGTGGAGTCACCATCCCTGGAGATGTTTAAAAAAAAGAGTGGATGTGGTGCTTGAGGCTATGGTGCTTGAGGCTATGGTGCTTGAGGCTATGGTCTGATGATGAAGGATGCTGGGATGAAGGTTGGACTGGATGAGCCCGGTGGTCCTTTCCAACCATAGTGATTCACAGTGATTAGATGTTGTGCTGAGAGATTTGGTTTAGTCAAGGACTTGTCAGTGTGAAACTAATGATTGGACTCCATGATCTTGAAGGTCTTTTTCAATCTAAGAAATTCTGTGATCCTGTGATTCAGTGAAAGGAAATGATTTCATGATTTTAAATCTATAGACTGCAGTACTGTATAACACAAGCAGCACACAGCTTGGGTCCCACAAGTGCTACAAAGACCAGGTGTGTGGGAGACTCTGCACTGTTCCCCTAGAAATTTTCCCATCCAAAGTTCAGATTTCTCTACAAATTTTGCAGGTATCTTTTGTTCTCTAACATAGATGAAGACCTATACCTACACTGGTGGATCCAGGAGTCCCTCCTGTGTGTTGGGAAAATGAGCAGGATGGGTTGTGCTGCAGCACACACCTGCTCCACATTATATGTATACCTGCCTTCACCTTGTACATACTTCTTGGAAGCCACTTATGGCCTTTGAGGCTGCTATTCTCTGCTCTCACTTAGATGTTGACCCACTGTGTGAATTTACTACATGATAAAACCTTTCCTCCTCTTTCTACAAAAGCTTGGTTGTTCATGTAAATCACTGCAGAAAGGGCAGATATGACCAAAAGGTTATGGGCCAAGCCAGTAACGAATTTCAACTGATTTGGACACCTGAGTGTGAAACTACACCTATCCTACATGATCCCCTAACAATTGTATATGGTTAGGTCTTTGTCAGCCCTCAGCTAAGGGGCCATCAAAATCAAAATGTGTGAATTTGTCCTTACTTGTTCATTGTCATCAAGTGATAGGACAAGAGGAAATGACCCTAAATTGCACACGAGGAGGTTTAGATTGAATATTAGGGGAACTTTCTTTTCTGAAAGAGCAGTCAGGCATTGGGAGAGGCTGCCCAGGGAGGTGATGAAATTACTGTGCTTAGAAGTATTAAAAAAACCTTCAGGACATGGTTTAATGGCCATGGTGGTGTTAGGCTAATGGTTGGACTCAATAATCTTAGAATAATTTTCCAATCAAATTAATGTTATATGATTTTTGTTGTTGTCTGAAACACATAAGGCCACTAGTTGCATTATTAACAAAAGCTTTGTTGAAAAATGTTCAAGTCAGATTTGTAATCAGCATCAGATTGTGTAATGAGTGAGCTTCCTTTCAGTGAAGTTAAGATTTTCAGCTGTTACCCAGCATGGCCTTTATCTAGCTGTTACCCAAAACAATATTTTTTAGACAAGAATTGCATATCCTGAAAATTCTGCATAACAAATTATCTCAAAGTGAAGATTTAGTTATGGTTTTGTGACTAAGGTCCAGCAGAAAATGTCTGCTGCTAACTCTGTTTGAAAACTTCAAACCTTCTGGGTCTTCATCATATTATCTGCCCTGCCCATGCTGACACTGCTTACACATATTGTAGTGTATTTCTCTTCCTGCTGTTTTATCTCCAGAGTCAAGGTAATATATGAATAATTCAATGTAGTCACTAAATTTTCTTCAGAAATGAGGAGCCTTCTAAAACCCTCTTTGAAACCAAAGTATTTCAATTCTCTGGTCACCTTCATTATCTTTGTTAAGACTTTCAGGACAGAAGTCTGTGATCCTTTGCTTTCAGGCTTCCTAGTACAGTGGAAACAAAACTATTAGTTATTATTATTAGCCTGCCAGTGTTACCCACTTGGAAATGAATAGAGCAGCAATTTTACTAGACTGAAGAAGAGCCAGCAGTGTGCCCAGGTGGCCAAGAGGGCAAATCGCATCCTGGCCTGTATCAGGAACAGTGTGGCCAGTAGGACAAGGGAGGTTATTCTGCCCCTGTGCTCAGCAATGGTCAGGCCACACCTTGAGTACTGTGTTCAGTTCTGGGCTCCTCAATTCAAGAGAGATGTTGAGGTGCTGGAAGGTGTCCAGAGAAGGGCAACAAGGTGAAGGGCCTGGAACACAAAGCCTATGAGGAGAGGCTGAGGGAGCTGGGGTTGTTTAGCCTGGAGAAGAGGAGGCTCAGGGGGGACCTCATTGCTGTCTACAACTACCTGAAGGGAGGTTGTAGACAGGTGGGGGTTGGTCTCTTCTCCCAGGCAACCAGTAACAGAACAAGGGGACATGGCCTCAAGTTGTGCCAGGGGAGGTATAGGCTGGATGTTAGGAGGAAGTTCTTGGCAGAGAGAGTGATTGGCATTGGAATGGGCTGCCCTGGGAGGTGGTGGAGTCACCGTCCCTGGATGTGTTCAAGAAAAGCCTGGACGAGGCACTTAGTGCTATGGTCTATCTAACTGGCTAGGGCTAGGTGCTAGGTTGGACTGGCTGATCTTGGAGGTCTCTTCCAACCTGGTTGATTCTATTCTATTCTATTCTATTCTATTCTATTCTATTAATATATTTTACTAATGAGAGTTACTGATCTGCTGCTGCCGCGGTAGACTGAGGCTATAAGTCACACATCAGCCTTACTTACTACATATGTATGTCTAACTGCATAACTATGTCACACAGTAGTAAAGAGTATATCCCTGAAATTTGTCACCTGCCCTAAGTATGCATTCATGCATTTAATAATATTTTCAATAGATCCTCCTAATTCTTGCTGTAATTAACAAGCAAATAAAAAAACAGCACAAACAGTGCTATGAATTAGCAGAAAACTCAGATGGAGACATCTGGTTACAAACAATGGTGGGAAACGTGAGCACATACAGGTATGGAGCATTTGCCCATTTCCTAAGCAATCATGTTCAACAACCAGTAGGCTGGACTGGATGATCTTCGAGGTCTCTTCCAACCTGGCTGATTCTATGATTCTATGATCTACTGTCTTCAAACTTGTGACATCCTGACTGCGTGGTCACCTCTTTTGCAAACAGATCTTTCCTTGTAGCGAATCTCAGCACCAAAGTGGAGCCACATGCCCACTTGCTTCTGCACACCATTGGGTGGAAATTGCTTCTGTCAGGAAAGAGCACAGGCAGCAGCTCTCAGAAATGTTGTGATAAAAAGAGGCAGCCAGTGTCCTCCTCAGTGTTTTGTTTTGATACTCTTCAGAGCTCCATTACACATTAGAGGCTGAATACCCTAGATAATGACAAACCTAGATAGTTTTTCTGCCCACTCAGTGTTTCTGCTCCGCAGTTCCTGGGATGCTCATTTCCAGGATGCTGGCTAAGCTCATAGTCAGTGAGGCAGAAATGTGCCAGCCCACTGGCAGCATCCTTGACCCCAGGCAGAGCTGGTCAGGCTGAGAGAGTTCAGGTGGAGCAGTGTGGATAAGGCTGCACCGCTGCTGGGTTTCTGGAAAGAACAGAGCTTTGTTCACACACCACTGCATCTGAGCTAATTCCTGCCAGGTTCACACTGATTCTTTGTCCTTGATACAGTTTATCCACAAATTAAGTAATCAGTCCATGGAGAAATGAACCTACCGGGTATTTCTTTTGTAAAACTAACATCTTGCAGTAGCAACTATGAAACAAGACCTTGGTGTAGGTGGTGCTGCTGTTGCTTTGACACCTTGCCAACCACCTTCTGCATGCCAACAGCTACACCACTCAATGTGTTGTTGAAGATACCAGAAGCTGAACCTTAAGAAAGCTTTTTGTCTGGGACAGTTATTTCAGTCATCTGCTGCTCCTGACATCCCCATTCCATCACTTAGTACTACCTTAGATATTTCTCTTCAGTCCTGTCCTGTGCTCTGCCCAGGTCTTTGTGGTCCGACCATATCTTGGTTTTCCAGGAGCTCAAAACAGCAGTGGGGGGAGACAGCAGTCTACTTCACTCATAGGCTTGCTGAGATGTGTAAGAACAAGAAATAAAAACATGGATAACCACCCTCACATGGGGAACTGGCCAAGCTGCATCTTACTCTCTAACCTCACCCTCCATTTCAGACTAATCCACTTTGCTTCCTAATCCCTTGGCCGAACCTCCATTCTTCCTTGGGACTGGGGTAAGGTTGAGAGGGGTAGGGGGAAGGTGAAGTGGCGGTAGAGAGCCCCTCCTGGGGACTCAGGGTTTTGGAAGGGGAGTTGTGTTTCTGTATTACCTTTTACCTTGTCTATTTCTGTCTATAACTGTATATACTGTAAATATCTGCTTGTATAATGTGCTAGCTGTAAATATAAGCTTCATTCAATTTCCAGAGCCAGCTGAGTCTAGTCTGGGTAATTTCTGTAGTGTGGGAGATAGGTAACACCCAAACCATCACATAGGTAGATCTCCTAACAGATTTGCTTCCTCTTGAGGCTTTTTGCCAGTCCACTGCACCCTGCCTCACAAGGGATTACCACGGCAAGCCTGAACTTTTGTATTAAGAGACTAAAATGAATTGTGGATCACTGTATCTTAGTAACACACCTGGGACTTCTTGCTACACTGTTGATTTCCTGAGCTGTTACACAATTTCTGTAAGTAGAGTAGAGATTCACAGATAACAGGTAATCACTTTCACTCAACCCCAGGTAACCACTTTCTGCTAAAACACATTTACACAATTGCTAGATCAGAAGTAGCAAGGAGGTTCATGTCTTTACACTGTATCTTCTGGATTCCATCTTCTATATTTATACTAAATTCTTTTTCACCAATAATGATCTTAGATAAAGCAGTGTAAGCTTGCTCACATATGTGACCTACACACTTCTGAATACCTAGGTGGAATTGCAAATTACAGTTTGCATTTCAGCATTCCAGAATATGATACTATCCTTTTCTGTAACAGTCTTGTAAATGCTGTGATACTGGCTGTGTCAACACAATTCTCTTCTTAAACCCACACAAGAATTTTATGAGAGCTGTGTACAGGCCAAGTTGCATCTAATGAGCTGTTTAGAAGTCTTTGAGAGCATATTATTAAATTCCCAGTACTCCACCAGAAAGAAGTTCACACTAACTTCTACCTCTTTGTGCCCAGACTTGCAGACTGCTCTGTCACTAATCCTAGCAGGGAAAACTGTTGACAGAATACAATGCTATTCTCATGAGTAAAGGCATTACAGCCTGTCTCTTCAAAAACTCTTTTTCCCTCTTTAAATCTGACTTGCACCTAACCAATCTGGTATTTATAGCCTTTAGAGTTCTGTAGTTTAGTCCTGAGTACTAGTTATAATCCTTTTACTACACAACTGAAGGGCACTGGAAGACTGAAAAAAGTCCAGCTAAAACGTCAGTCAAATAAAGCCTTGCTTTCTAACGAGCAAAACTTGACAAATATGACAGGGTAGTGCAAAAGGAGCATAGAAATCCCTACCAAAAATATGTGGGAGGGAAGATACGTTTAAAATAGGACCGCCTGATTCGGCTGCTAAATCAGTGTAAGGAGCTCTCTATGTCTGTGTGTGCAGGAAGGAGAGGGAGAGACAGAGGGAGGGAGAGACAGAGTGAGAGGGGAGCAGAGGGAGGGAGAGCAATGTGCCTTTCACAGAGCTGGAAGCTCGATGGGAATGTTTGATTAGCTCCTCTCTGGAAGAGAAAAGGTGTCCAGGCCTCCCTCTGCCGTCTGCCTCTCCTTCTGTAGAATAATGTTTGTTGGAGTTTGGGGTACAGAAAAGCTTGGAAAAAATAATACTTTCATACTGTTTGGAGAAAAGGAACAAAAAGTTTCACACCTCCAGCAAGGTAATTCTGATGTCATTTCTCTGCTATATTTATTTATGGGGGAGAGGAGGGAAGTTGCTTTTTTGCCTGTTGATAACAGTTAAATATTTACACTGCTAAGAAACTGTAGGGATGTAATATTTTTTGGTTTAGCATTCCAGCTGTGTGCATAGGATCAAAGACCTAAGAAGACAAATACATGGATGTAGAATAAGACTGTATTTTAAATTATGTGTATTTCATTATCTGTTTATAAAAGCATTAAACCACTATTGTTAAAGTGGACACAAATAATCAGTGCCTGAACAGCAAGGGTTTAAATATTTGATAAAGAATGGTGTATATTAGTCACACACCAACAGATGTAGCTATTCCTGCTGTTCATATAGTGTGTAATATGTAACTTGTTCTGTGGGTTTGAAACAGTTTTGGTTTCAAGACTTTGTTTCTTTAACCAGCTGGGAGAAGGTGTGCATTGTATCATTTACTTAGCACTACCTGACACTGAGGAACACTAATCCCCAAGATACAGAATGGAAAATGGTATTAATACAGTGATATGCATTTATATGATGTGAACCCCCTTGCTAGACACAGATGTATTAAAAGCAGAGCTGCAAGGACACTATATATCCTTTTATGCTGAGTGCTTGTTTTGCTGATGAGGCTCCAAAAAGGAATAGCATTGTTGAGCCTGCCACAGCCATTCAGCTCTCTGCAGAGAGATTAGTCTCGATAAGTCTTCTCAAATTGTGATTTCGCTGAGACTAGTACGAACATGAACCAAATGCCCCAAGCAGACTTTCAACTCCAGATAGTATTTTGTTCCTAGAGTTTATGTGAACACCACATCCAGAGCAAAAAAAGAATTACAGATTACAGAGACAGATCCTCCTCGGAGCACACCCCTTTTCCTCTAACTGCTCCAAAATTTACACAAAACAGCAAACCAAGCAGCCACATACGGGGGGAGGGGAGGAAGGACATTTAGATGAATGACAGTCAAGCTTGTAAGAGTGATCATTCACAAAGACACACGAGAAAGAACATGCATGTTACGCTTGGAATATTATATTAGTATCTTACTTTAAACACACTTACTTTGTTTGCACAGTTGATCTAGTCCTCTGTGTTGCTGAGGTTTTCTCACTGGAATGACAGATAAGACTTCCTTTTATTCAAGACATAAGAAATATAATGAAACTTTGACTGTCTTGTCCATATAATTTAATACTGCTTTGCATTTACACCTGTAGTAGGAATGCTATGTTCTTAACTTACTCACTATGCTATGTAAAACCTTTCTTCTCCCAGTAGTGTCCTTACACATGACTGGCTGGCTGAATAGAGCAGTTTCAGTAGCTAAATCAGATTTTCTCACACTTGGGATGGAAGAAAGATAACCCACATGGATTCTCTTTGTCTAATAAGAATAAGATCCCACCAAAGTTTTTCCTTTAGTGCAGATGTTAAACAAAGTGTTCCCTCTTCACCCAGCTACTTACTCACCTTCACAGAAGTAGTAGGAAATAATTTTTTTTTTTTTACATTCCCTTTTGTCAAACTTGATTAATTGAAACATTTCTAGAGGGGAACTGCCTGAGAAAGTGTGAACAAAGAAGCTGGGGAAACAGTACACAGACAGAACTCCACTTTTCAACCATCACTGAATACCAGGTTGGAAGTGACCCCAAGGATCGTCTGGTCCAACCTTTCTAGGTGATGGTGTAGTTGAAATGAGATGTCCCAGCATCCTGTAAAGTTAAGTCTTATAACTGACCAATGTAGGAGAATCCACTATTTCTCTTGGGAGATTATTCCAATGTCTAACTGTTCTCACTGTGAAAAACTTATTTCTAGTGTCCTACACATCTTTAAAAGCATTTTCTGTCTCAGTGATGTTGCCCACGTTTCTTAACTTGTGTTAGCTAACAAATTGCCAACTGTTCTCAGTTTCTTAATTCATGTGAAGCAACAGAATTATTTCTTATTTCTGACCATTGCTTTTTAGAAAACATTGCTAAAACTAAAACTGAAGTTTACATGACAGTAGCATCAAAGACTCAGCTGGAGAATTTTAAACTTTTTTTTTTTCCTTTTCACTTCTGAGCCACAAGAAAAAGCTATAGATGAAAATATTGCCTAGTATCTTTACATGCTAACTCAAGGATCAGGACATGCATGCTCTAGATTCCATTTTACCAGAAATCTCCTAAGTGGTGATAGGTAAGTCATTTAGGGCACCTGGCTGAAATAAGGAATAGAAGTGATAGCTCAGTTGGCTATCTGCAGCTGTGACTGTATTCTTCTTCCAGTGTCTTGAGGCTATAGGGAAATAAACACTATGACACTCATGGACACAAACTCCCCATACTGAGAGACTGGCCTGTGCAGGTGCTGAGGCAGCAAGGTATGTGTTAGCCCATTGCAATGTGGTGGGGATGCATCATTTTTTCTGAATGGATGGTGGGAAGCAGTAGTCCAGGATTTCTTAACAGCACTGGGGGATGTTCTGGCTCCCTGAAACTCTGAGCCCAGCAGGACTCCTCCAGCACCACGTGGAGCAGCTCAGGTTTAGACCTGCCATTCAGAGCTCAGAAGGTGGACAACAGCCATTGGAATGGGCTGCTACCACTGGAACGGGCTGCCCAGGGAGGTGGTGGAGTGGTCCCTGGAGGTGTTCAAGAAAAGACTGGATGGGGCACTTAGTGCCATGGTCTAGTTGACTGGCTAGGGCTGGGTGCTAGGTTGGCCTGGATGATCTTGGAGATCTCTTCCAACCTGGTTGATTCTATGATTCTATGAGCAGGAGAGATGTCCTTTCTTCTGAAATCTCATCCATCATATGGGCTTCATTAGTCTGTATTGGAATGCAGAAACGCAGAACAAAACAAAAATAAACGCAAAACTGAAGGTTTTTTTTAAGGAAAGAAAAATAAAAGTCCTAGCATGGGTGGTACATAAAGCCTAGGAGGACGCAGCTACAGCAATCAAAGGTCTGGCCGCCGAACTTTTCTCCTCTGCAGTAATCTTTAAGGCCAGAGCTAGAGAGAGAAATAGGTGCTTAACACCTACTTAGGGCACTTCAATTCGTCTTTTGAACTTGCCGGGGCACAAGGAGCCCTCTTGTCCCCGAGCTGGCCTGGGGTGCCTGTGCTAGAGCTCAGCTGGGACCTGGGACAATGCGGCCCCTGTTCGGCTGGGCTGTGGCACAGAGACTATAATTATCTCTCTTCTAATGATCAGCCAGGCAAGATAACAGTTTTTGTGCTATGTTTAGAAAACAATGTCTTACTACAAATTGACGGTTCATTCGCCTGTAAAAGAGCCTCTCTAACAGCCCTGAAGCAGCTGCCATTCTATGGCGTTCCGGTTCCTTTCTTTACTGCGCATTTCACACTTGGAAAACTTGGCTGAATGCTGCCCAGGCCGCACAGCCTCCTGCTGACGCGCAGGAGGCTCCGAGAGACACCGAGTGCCCAGAAAATCTGTGCCTCTTTAGCTTGTGTCTCCATCAGTGGATTAAACTCTGACCGCCTGGCTCACAACAGCCTGCAGCACTCGTGAGAACCTCCTTAGCCCCCGAACTGAGGGAGCAGTGTGCCTGCCGCCTGCCACTGACTCCGGATAAAACGGCCTGTGGAAAGCAAGCTGCAGGATTTGGGATGTGAAGGGGCTTGCTGCAGATGAAACAGGAGCGTGTACTACTGGTGAACTTTAGTTCCAGTGCTGCGGCCCACAGACAAGTTGGAGATCTACTGAGAGGCTCCTAAGGCACCTGTGGAGAAGCTATACCGGCCAGCCAGGATTGCAGCCCGTGTGGACGCAAACACCAAGAGGTATCAGATGTGAGCAGTCCTATCAGCATGGCACTCATGAGCTATCTACTCGAGTGTTTGCTCTGTAACCATTTTGAACCAAACTGTGCTAGGGCAGCTAGTGGTATTTGGGGTCTGCCCCTACTTCTTCTGCTAGAGGCCAGCTAGCAAGAGAAGCAGAGCCAGCTCCCCCTTTCTGCAACCAGCTTGCCTTCACCTCTCTTGCCACGTTCTCTTCACTGGCATCTCTACTCTCCTCTGCAGCAGGACATGGCTGACTTGCCTGGTGCTGCCTTTCCTATCCAGACTCATTTTTCAGTAAATGACTTCCAGGTGTAAAAAAGAAGAAACATTGATCAGGAAAAAAAAAATTCCAAATGACTTAGAATCAAAACCATTTCTCATTTATATGTCTCTTGATTAAAAACCAATCAAACAAAACAAAAACACTGTCTGCAGCTTGTGCTTCCCCTCTTGAGGCAGAGCACCCATATCTATAGCTCACAGAATCGTTTTGCTTGGAAGAGGCCTTTAAAATCATCAAGTCCAACTCTTAATCTTGCACTGCAACGTCACCACTAAACCATGTCACTCAGCATTGCACCTATAGGTCTTTTAAATACCTCCAGAAATAGTGACTCTACTGTATCCTCGAGCAGTCTGTTCCAGTGCTGTAAAGTGAAGAAAATTTTTTCTAATACCTAAGCTAAACCTTCCCTGCTGCAACTTGAGGCCATTTCCTCTTGTTACTGGGCAGAAGAGACTAACACCCACTTCATTGTAACAAGTAGTTGTAGAGAGTGAGATCTCTCCTGGGGCTAAACAAGTTGTCTCAGCTGCTCCTTGTAAGACATGCTCTAGACCCTTGAACAGCTTTGTTCTTCTTCTTTGGACATGCTTCAGCACCTAGTAATCTCTCTCGTAGTAAGGGTCCCAGAACTAAACACAGCACTCAAGGTGTGGCCTCATCAGGGGACCATCACTTTCCTAGCCCTGCTACGTACACTATTTCTGATACAAACCAAGATGCTGTTGGCCTTTTTGGCCAGCTATGCACCTATGCTGGCTCATATTCATCCATCAATCATGCAAAAACCCAAGGCCTTTTTCTTCATACTCCAAAATAGAAACATATTTGCATTCAGAAGAATATATATAACCACTTCAGCTTCATTCAAATTATCCAGGTTTAAGTAGTTCTTAACCTGACAAATCTTAGTGTCATGACTGAACTGGCTTTCTAACACCCATTAAGTCCATCCTACCTGGCTTTATCTCCAGAGCTTTAAAGTGCATTAAGAGGTCAGCGGCACATTAAGAACATACTTTGTGTCAGGTATCATTAATGTGCTTCATTCTATATGACATTCCATAGACACAGATGTAAAAAATACTTTCAAGATCAACTTGCATTTGCAAACTGTTTTTCAGGCTGTCACCTCACAAAACAACTTTGCAAATGTAACACATGCAACACAGCAGCCAGCAGATTCCCAGCTGGCAGCTGGTTTCATATGAAAAAAACCCACATCACTGCCAAATGACAGTCTTGCCTGTGCCAAAATTTCTGGGAATATTCTCAATTATATTTTGTGTTGCTTCATGCCATCCTTCAGTGTCCCCAGCAGGAGGAGCTGAGGATTTCCATCACCTCAGGACTTGTAAACAGAACTGTGGAAATTTTTACCTCTCCAAAGCAACTTGTTTACTGGGAAGTTTGGATGTGGTTGCCTCCGTGCCTCTCAATATTCCTGCCAGCTTCCTTCAGGGATTCAGAAGTCTTCACTTTTTATTTTCCACACATAGGTAGTTTACCCTTGAGTCCATAGAACAAGAGTGAGACATAGAGGAAAGCTGGCAGCAGCACTGTGTATCCTGGCCCTGGTCACCTTCAGTTAGAGTCTTGAAAGAGCTCCATGACTCCAGGGTCTATTTTCACAGCTGCCAGCCAGCTGAGGACAGCGAGAGCCAATCCAGCTCACCTTAATAGAAGCCCATCTTTCCCACTTCTCTTGCATCTTCAGCACTCCAGCATTTTGTTCCCCTGGGCCTGGTGAAAGTTTCTGGACTTGAAGTATATGAAAAAAACATAAAGGCTGTTTAGAAATAAGTCTAAATGGGCAGGAGGGGAGTGTCCAGATGAGGGAGGGGACAGGTTAGAGAAGTTCAGAGTAGTTGCAATGGAACAGCTTGATATGAATAGGACCATTAGGGTCAAATGCAGGCATCACAGAAGACAAGTTTTCTTTCACTTTGCATCATTGACAGTCTTTCTATCAAACCACATCTCAAAATATGTGGTAATCTGCAATATAAAGCCTCAGGCTTCCATGGTCTACGTCTTCTCTGTGGTGAAATTTGCATGTAGAAAGAAATACATAAATTAGTCAATTAGATTTAAGTAGAAACTCAAATGGTAATCTCCTAAAGCCAAAGTTCAGAGCAAACTTTCTGAAGTGCCTCATGCATTATTGAGATCTGCAGGCTTAGTTTTGTTTCAGAATCAAAAGACCACAAATGACAAGTTCTTGCTCCCAGTTCATGTGATAGTTTTCCTTCTCGATCTTGGGCTCTCAGGAAAAAAAAGAGCCTGTGGTTCATCTCTGTGCTGAAACAGCAGCTTTTAAATGCTTCTAATATGCAAAACCTAGTAAATCAGTGTCTGAGACACATTTTTGAACAATTTCTGGCCACACCTACACTGTTACAGAATCCAGGACTGGGCTCTGGTGGCCACTTGCTCTGCCACTATTTTTTCTGCCTCTTCAGGTCCTCTCCAGACCACTCAGATATTGAGGGATGTAGTTTCGGAAGCACAGCCATTTCTCTTGTCAGCATGACCCATATATGCTGGAGAGCCCACTCCTGCCATTGCCGAAGGCTGCCAGCACACATGTCATAAAGTTGCACAGCTTGACCCACACTATGTTAGGTCTCTCACCAGCACCTCCACCAACAGAATGTCTTCAGAAACCTAGGTCTATCCAAAATGCTGGCATGCAGCCAAAGCTATAGGTCACTTCAAAAGCAGCATGGAGTCCTGAGACGTCTTCTGCAATCATTAAAAAGGAAGAAAATGCTGTTCACAGATCTGCAGTTCCCCACAACAGCAACTTCTGGTGGGAGACCTCAGCTTGATTGTGCATGTTGGGTTGCAGGTGCGCTGTAAACCAGCGGCAGACTGAGACACAAATTGAAGCATCCTGTAGTTCAAAGTAACAACGTGGGAGGTCAGCCTGCTTCAGTAACAATGAGTAAGGCTCTACTCTCACTGCAGCCTTTCACCATGAGACCTTGAGCAACAGGATTCACCTCCAACCCAGAAGGAGGAAACAGATCAGACTTCCAAATCCAAAGATCTCTCTGGAGAAAACACCAGAGAAGCACCCAGCTTATCCACAGAAGTACTGGCAGACTTTTCCTAAGGACTAGCCTTTAATGTTCTCTTTCAGGCACATGAGAAAGCACACATCTAGTGAGTGGCTTTAGGAGCCAGCAGGACATGAGTGCCAGATCTGCTAGGAAATCTGGATGTGCATTTGCAGCTGGCTACCACAACAGCTCATGCATTTCCTCTGAGCATCCAGGTGGCACCTCTGTATCCCATGACCAAGGAAGTGGAAGCCTGGTGTCCATCTGCAGAACATGGGGTAGGGCAGCTATGCATAATGTCCTGGGGTATGGAGTGGGGCATCCTAGCCCATTGGCAGCTGATCTTGCAAGGAGGTAAAAGATTTGGAGGTCCCATCAGGGCAACAGCAGGTTAGATGACAAAGGGCCATAAGGCATTTCAGAGATGTTTTCTGATTTACCTTTTGCAGCAACCTTCTCTACAGTACAAGTTGGTCTTTCTTAAAGTTAAAGGTATCAGAGAGCTATCAGTTATCAAGCAGGAATGATGCAGTTAGTCAGGACGAAATAATGGGGTTTTTAGAAGTACAAATTATATAAGGGGGAAACATTAAGCAGTGCAAGGAGCATGAGACTATCAGTTTTACAGAGAACAGTAACACATCATAGAAACTACATTCTTGCTTTTTTCACTGGCTTCCACCACAGAAGCAATATTTCAGCTAAACTTTTCAAAATGCATTCTACACCCTCCCCAGTATTTCATCATGTTGGGTATAGTAATGTCAAATGTAGTGATTCTATAGACTTGTCTGAATATTATACACTGGAACATAAGCCATGGACAGGCGAGAGTGCACGAGCTCAGAAGTACTGAGTTGAGATAAAACAGAAGGTTGGAATGACCTTAAAGAGTTGTGTAACAAATATAAACAAATGTAAGGCTGGAGCCTGTGGTTTTCACCTATCTCTGCTGACTTAGATTGCTTAGACACAATGTAGGTGTTGCTGAGAGAATATGATGAATGTCTACGCCAATTAGTGTGTAATTTCTAACCCAAGTACATGTAACCAATTGCAGTTCAATACAATTTGTAGCCTTCTGATGAAAGGTTTATAAACACATGTTTGGAATGCAATAAATGGATTGGACTGAATTTGCTTGTGTCAAGCTTCTCCCTGTCTCTTCTGATGCCTATGGCATTGTATCCTGTGGCATCATCATTTGCTGAAGATATTTTGTGTAAGGTGCTTCCTTGATCAATTTGTCATTATTAGACATTGATGAATTTCACCACCTACTGCCTTATTTCAAACTAGTGCCATATGCCGGAGTAGTTCCAGATATTCATTTTAATTTGCATATATTTTCTGAATCCTTATCCAACCAGTTCATAGATTTGGCATGAGGCATCACTATCATGCTGACTGCAGGAGGTGCTGCACTGATAAATCTTTTCTGTGAGATACTGTATAAATTTATTAGCACAGTCAAGAATCAATTTTACTTTTGACCTAGACATATAATGCAGTTTCATAGTAAAGGGATTCACATTGCTTTAATAAGCAGGACATAAACATCCTAAAGTTTCTCTAAATTTCTGCTTTGGAATTTCTATCAAAAAACCCCAAAACCAAACAACTAAAAAATAGTGTCAAGTGTTGTTTGAACATGTTACAGAAATTCCAGAACCCATCCCTGTGAAGTTTTTTCAATGCCTTTAACACAAATTCTTCACTTTTACACCAAACATCCCTTCAGGGGAATTCTGACACATTACAATAATTCTTAATCTGCAGGCAGCACAATAACAGGGTTAGTCACTGATCTTTTTATTGTGCATCCAACCTTAGAAACCATGTATTGCACTTTAAAAAGTCACTGTGACTTGTTAAAACCATATGTGGGAATAGAAAAGGGTGAAAAAAGTGAAAGAATTTGGGCCACGAATCTCACACCTAACATGGCCTTCAAGTGCCGCTGAATTGCAAGTACTTCCTTTTGCCTTCAACTTCACAGACAAAACCACAGTGGTAGGAGCTGCTAAGACCTGGCTGGGGCTTGACTGGTGTAGTTCCCTATAACAGTAAGCAAGCTGCAGTGCCCCAAGGGAGCACAGGCTCAAGCCTGGGGACAATGGGGCAGATACATGAGTGGACAAAAGCCTCGGTGGTGAGAAGGATGGAGTGAGGGAGCTGTCTGGACAAGGATTCACAAGTTTGAGCTAACAGCAGTTCACAATGAGCCATAAAAGCAGCTCATCAAAATGAAACCCAAATAAACAAGCAAACAAAATCAACCAAACTAAAACCCACCAAACACCATCACACACCCCCCCCCCCCAAAAAAAAACAACACCCAAACAAACAAAAAAACAACCAACACAAACCAACCAAACCCCAAACCATAATAAAATCATTCAACCAGGTTGAATAGAATAGAATCAACCAGGTTGGAAGAGACCTCCAAGATCATCCAGGCCACCCTAGCACCCAGCCCTAGCCAGTCAACTAGACCATGGCACTAACTGCCTCATCCAGGCTTTTCTTGAACACCTCCAGGGATGGTGACTCCACCACCTCCCTGGGCAGCCCATTCCAATGCCAATCACTCTCTCTGTGAAGAACTTCCTCCTAACATCCAGCCTATACTTCCCCCGGCACAACTTGAAACCAGAATAGTACTGTGTAATGATGCTCATAGGAATCATCATCTGAGTAGTCCAAAGTCCATTTTCTCTGTGAGTGTGCGTTGTTCTATATGTATCCTTTCCTTTGCTGGAAGGGGCAGGTCAGGCCAGCATAACTGACGTTTATCTTGCTGAGACAGAAGAAAGAGTATAATCATTGCAGTTTTCTTTAGGCTCTGAGTAAGGTCTGGCTAGTTATATCACACTGCAGTTTTAAATAAATTACCTTCTGAAAGAGCTCTGTGGAAAGTAGAGAAATCATTCATCATTGTTACTTCAACCATATGTTGTTTTAATTTCAGGGCATTGCTTGAACACAAAATGAACAGCACAGGGCTGCTTGGGTGTTTTTATTTGTTTCTAAACTGCTGGGTATAGCACGTCTTCATTATACCTACCTGAACTGAGCTGTTCTGGACTAAATTTTTTGTGCAAATTCTTAAAGCAGCCCTGAAAAAAAAGGTCTCCTTTGCCCAATGTGCAATTAAGGTACAATTTAGACTTCTGAATCCACTCAGATCTCTCTTCAGTGACTTGAAAGGGACTTGACAGATGCTGCACGAGACATACTGGCTACCAGCAGTCCCCCAAACCTTATTTTGAGACCTCACAAGGCAGAGCAGGAACCATCTAGAACATGACATGGCAGCCATAACAATTGAAGCTTTTGTAGTTAGAAACAAGTGGGTGAGAACCCTTAATCAAGGATACCTGTTTCAGAGCTGTCCATGGCCTCAGGGAATCCGATTTCTTTTCCTCATCACCAAAGAAGTCCTCCATCATCAGACTCCAGGGCACAAAAGACTGGGATATGTTCCGTTCTTGATGATGAAACAGGATCTCAGTGCAACTAGGAATGCCAAACAGGGAGTCAGAAAGAAAGTGAGAAGGAGACTGACTTGCTGCTTGCCTATGAGTGGAGCAAAACAGAGCCAGAATCTCTGTCTGAGCTGCTGGAAGGAGCATGCATCCCATAGTAGCTCACTACCACTACTAAAAAGTAGAGTTAGTCCAAGCTAAAAAGTCCAGAACCATGCATGATCCTTCACATCTAAATGTCAAAACCATAGGCTGTAGTGAGGCTCTGTGCATGTCTTCATGATTCTGAAGATCCCAAACACAGTGGTCTAGTTTCAGTAGAGAGGGGACAATGTGCCATGGTAACCTCAATACCCTTAGGAATAGCACCTCTCAACATCTCTCTTCAATCACTTTATCTGCAAGAGGTGATGTATCTGCTCTCTCCAGGATCCTTGGGGCTTCCCCAGGAAGAGGCTATAACCATTGACAATAACTCAGCAAACACTGCTGTGCATTGGTAGACAGGGTCTTTCAGGCCACGTGGTGAAACTTTCCATGGTCTGTTTGTGTCATGGGTTGAGTTGAATCTGCTGATGTGTATTCAATAAAATGCTGCCATCGTGCCAGCTTCAAAATGAAAGTGCTGGCTGGAGCCAAGTATCATGGGGCTTGAAGTTCAGATTGTAACAGGTGAGGCTTCCTGTTCTGGTTGCTGTTTCCAGTTTCTGGTTTTAGGGTGCTGGTCTTTTCCTCCAGGCTGGCTGCAGGTTGGGGAGATGAGTGTGTCACTGGTTTCTGCTTTTTGTTGCACTTTTCTGCAAACAGGCTAAGGTAATTGCACATCTTAGCATCGTATTAGATTTCTTATATCAACCCAGAGGTTCTTTTGTGTTATTTTCCTTCCCGTCTGTGTAGGTGGGTGGCTTGTGAGAGCAAGCTGCATTAGCCCCTGAAGCTCACAGACCACTCGGTAGGATAAGCAGACAAACTTGTCTGTAGTTCTCACATGCTAACACCTGTAAGCCAAGCCACTCAGCTAAAATTCTTTGAGAAACAGGACTGACAACTATCTATGTACAGCAGTAAACCATCACATGTTCAAGAAAAAGAGCACTGTTCAAACCCTAAGAGTCCAGAACTGCAGCAGCCATCCCCTTGCTGTCAAAGGGGTCACTACTACCATGGGGTGAAAGACTCCGCTGACTGGGTGTGGGATTCATCTGGCTGTAGAAAGCAGAAGGCAAACAGTCTGTAGCTACTGCTTAGGTGGTAAAGTTACTTGAAATACATAGCCCTGATTGTAGCCCTGATGATAGCTGTATAAGTTAATGAAGAGATGCTTTTAAGGCAAAAGCAGAAGCTGTCCCCAGGCTCAGAAACTGGGAGGTGGTGGAGTCACTGTCCCTGGAGGTGTTCAGGAAAAGACTGGATGAGGCACTTAGTGCCATGGTCTAGTTGACTGGCTAGGGCTGGGTGCTAGGTTGGCCTGGATGATCTTGGTGGTCTCGTCCAACCTGGTTGATTCTATTCTATTCTTTTTACTAAACACACAATTGGCTGTTTTGAGATGTCTGCTACTTCTTACAGCTGCTCCACCACAAGGAAAAGACCTGCAGTCATATAAGCTAGAGTTTCCCTGTTGGCTCATTTTGAGGTGATGGATAATTACGCAGAGTGCATCACGATGCTTTGAAGCTCAGCACCACCTTCTGGAAGAATTTTTAGGTTCTCACTCCTAGTTCCACCTCTCTCTGGTTGTTGTGGTCAATTGGTTTGCAACCATAGCAGAGGCTCCTCTGAAAGATGAAGGCTGAGGAAAGCACGTGGTACAGGAAGCCTTCAGTTTCTTATTAATACTTCCCACAAACAACATGAGCAATTAATTTAATTTATTTTCTTCTCTTTGATATGACAAAGCATTTCATGTCCTGTCTTTGCAGATGGTGCTAGTACAGATATAGCTTTCTCTCTCTTCAGTTATAGCAAGCCCCTTGCAATTTCCTTCACATAAGAAAGAAAACAGGGGAGCATTCTCTCAATTTTTTTACAGCAGAAGGTGATGATGTCTGTGATATTTTTCAATATCTGGATGAAGTAGTTCTATTGCAAATCACTCAAGGAGTGAAGTCCAGTATCCCATGCAAACAAGCTCACTCTTGTGAAACAGCACCCCAGATCTTATCTTTTGTGGCCTGGCCTGAGATACCTACAGGGCAATCTAAACCTCAGAAATTAAATGTTCCCCTGTACTCGACACTGGTCAGGCCATACCTTGAGTACTGTGTCTAGTTCTGGGCTCTTCAGTTCAAGAGAGATGTTGAGGTGCTGGAAGGTGTCCAGAGAAGGGCAATAGGGCTGCTGAAGGGCCTGGAACACAAACCCTATGAGGAGAGGCTGAGGGAGCTGGGGTTGTTTAGCCTGGAGAAGAGGAGGCTCAGGGAGGACCTCATTGCTGTCTACAACTACCTGAAGGGAGGTTGTAGCCAGGTGGGGGTTGGTCTCTTCTCCCAGACAACCAGCAACAGAACAAGGGGACACAGTCTCAAGTTGTGCTGGGGGAGGTATAGGCTGGATGTTAGTAGGAAGTTCTTCACAGAGAGAGTGATTGGCATTGGAATGGGCTGCCCAGGGAGGTGGTGGAGTCACCGTCCCTGGAGGTGTTCAAGAAAAGCCTGGATGAGGCACTTAGTGCCATGGTCTGGTTGACAGGATAGGGCTGGGTGCTAGGTTGGACTGGATGATCTTGGAGGTCTCTTCTAACCTGGCTGATTCTATTCTATTCTAGTCTAGTCTATTTTCTGGCTCAGCAGGACTCATCATCTGTCTTCTCAAAATAAAGAGCCACTTGGGTTTTCCTTTCCTTATGCACAGACCTTGAGCTCAACACAGTGCACTAACAGTACACCATTCCTTCCCTCTGATAAGGAGAAGAATGAAACTGAATTGTGTGTGGCAAGTGTTAACCATATGCACCATTATTGTGCACCAAAAGAAACTGATACCTGGGGGCAGAGTATGAGCATCAAGCAACGAAAGGGTTAAACACATTTTTTAAAAGAGACAGAAGAAAAAAAAAAACCAAAGCAATCTAAAATGTGCTCTGGAAGATGATGATCAGCTCCTGTTCTTCCAAACCAGTTTACTCACACCTACACCAAACCCACGTGATTTTGTCATAAAGGGCACATACTTATCTCAACCCACAGTGCTTAGAGATCATGTTGTTAACTCTACTCTGCTTGCTCAGAGAGGTTTCCAATAAAGTCCCTTTATTCTTTATGATGGCAGTGCTGCTGCAATATTACAATCCTTTGAGAAAGGACACAATGACATATACTACTGTAGTACAAAGAGAGTACACAAATTAATTTCTGCAGCACAGTAGATTACAGGACATAAACTGCTTACTCCTGCAGAGGCAAAGCACGTGGCACCAGCAAAGAATTTTAGCTTACATGTGGAACAGACAGCAGTGCCTGACACCAAAAATCAAAGACTTAAAGCCTACACTTCCATCAGAAAATATTGTAGCCGACAGTGACAATTTATATGGGTTTAAACCATCTGTTTGTTTGTGGCATGTAGCAGTTTTCTCAGATCTTTGTAAAAGTCAAGCTGCTAGTAAAAGGTCAGTACAAAAAAAAAAATCTTACTTTATATGAAGGAAAAATAGTTTGCTAGTTCTATCTCCTAACAGCCAAGCTTTCTCAAGTGTTTGTGATAGGGAAAAAGTAATCTTTTTTTTTTTTAAAAGACAGATTTGGCTTTAAAAGGTAAAATAGGATCTGTGCCAGGAAACGCTGAAAGTGATTCTTCTTACTACATTTGTACTTACTTTACTAGGGTTTAAGCACATATTAATGCAATGCATGCACTTTACTCCTTTCCTGGCATAAGGGTAACTTCTGCTATGTCAGTCTAAAGGAGAGAGATTTTAAAATATACTTGGTAAACAAAGATCCAGCATACAGTGTAGGAGATTTGCTATTGAATGGGCACTAGTTACCAGTACTGAGACTGCATAATGCTGTGTTAGTGGAACCTGATGAGGATAAATCTTGGCAAAATTTATAATCCAAACTAAACCAAAGCAGAAATTTCTGGTTTTGTTTAAATAGGATCTATCCATTTGATAAATGTTTAATAGCAAAGTTTCATCCTTGATCTACAGATTAGAGCCCTACTTCACAGAGAGAGTGATTTGCCATTGGAATGGGCTGCCCAGGGAGGTGGAGTCACCATCCCTGGAGGTGTTCAAGAAAAGACTGGATGAGGCACTTAGTGCCATGGTCTAGTTGACTGGCTAGGGCTGGGTGCTAGGTTGGACTGGATGATCTTGGAGATCTCTTCCAACCTGGTTGATTCTATTCTGTTCTAGTCTACTTTCTCCCTCCTTCGCAGAGGCACAAAAAACCCCACCGTTTCATTCCAGGCTGTTCCTGCCTTTTCCAGTTCAAAGTAGCCAATGCCATGCTAGTGCACAATATAGGAAACCTCATGCAGCTTCAATCAGGTGATGCCCTAGGCCCCAGCCACTATAAATGCACACAGACTTCCCACAATAGAAAGCCTGGAGCCTCTAAGCTAGACACTTAGTGACTTGTACTGTAAATATTCCTGCACTTACCTCCATTTGACAGCCCAAGGTCTGAAGGCTAGGAACATCTTGTTGCCACCGGAGCTGTGTCACAGGATGTCTGTGCAATTTTCCTGACATGCCAGTTCCTAATGTAGAAATTAATAAGGTGACAAAAGTAAGTTTCTTTACTAATATGATTTGTTTCAATCACTAAAGCAAAAGCACAGTCCACAAAAAGAAGCCTTTCACAGATAGAAGCTTTTTTTGTGCAGCTATGACCGAAAAAAAAATCTGTTCAGTAAGTCTAACACCCTTGACCAAATGTTTCTGCTAATTCTCTTCTTGATGCAGTACCTGTTATTGCAGGAAAAGGGGTCTGCTGAACTCATTTGCCCCTGACAGGCGTTACATATTAACACCTTTTAGATTTCTTGGCCTTTTCTGTAGGAAATCTGCAGTATTTTAGGAAAAAAACTCATGATCTGTTGCCTTGAAAAGTAATATCATCAGAAGAGATAGCAATTGCAGCTAAACCTGGATTAATGCCACCCAAGAGACCTGGGATGGCTTCTAGGACAGCTGGCCTCGGCTTACAGGCAGCAGAGCTTGGGGACATTAGGTCCTTCAGATAGCAATAAGAAATCTTGTGCACAGGTGGTTATACATATTGTGGGACAGGAAAAGTTAAGCGGTATTGAATCTTCTCCACAAAGTATACAGAATCTCATCTATGACACCAGCTTTTACACGGATCCTTTATCATATCAGCCCTTCTCTACTCTAATTAGAGATGAAATTGCCTCAGCACCGAGACAAATACTGTCAGGACAAATTCTCAGAGCTTTTTTTAACTTTAGATGAAGATATGAAGTCTCTTCCAACCTGGTTGATTCTATGAGTCTACGTCACTGCTGAACTTATTTGCTGTAGATTTTGAGAATGCTCATATTAGATGCTTTTTCCAAAGCAATTTTTGGATGCCTCTGACATGGTGATGGGTTAAGACCTATACATGAAAAGCATCTAAGCTAAATTCCTCTGAACTCTTGTCTACAGCTTGTTACTATCTCCCTGAGCAGTTTCATAGTGGAAATACAGAGCAGTAAATTATTAAAACGGAGTTTTCCTCCAGGAGATGAACAAGGTTTTTTTTTTGTGAAAATTAACATTGACCGTAGAATATTACCACATAACTGCTCTTGCTGCTATAGCTTCTACAGTCTGGGACCACTCAAACTGCACTGGCCATTTGCAGAAAGACAGTCACTGTGTTGAGCCACTTTCCACACTCCCAAGATTCAGTTTGGTTGCTTTCAGTAGCCTAGCAGGAGGACTGTTTTAGGGACATCATTAAGGAAAGACATACTGCTATTAGGAAGCGGTGCTGTTAGTATGTCCCAGAATTTGAAGTTCTCTAACCACAGCACAGGTCTCTTCCAACCTGGTTGATTCTATTCTATTCTAAGTTTATTTTGACTTTTTCCTGCACAACAACAACAAAACTTTCTCCCTCTCACAGCTTTTGCTCTGATCTTTTTCAAGCATCTTGTAGTATTTTAATAACTGAGATTAATGATGAGTGTCAAATCTTTGCTTCTCTCAACAATTACGAATAACTGCAAAAGCAGCATGGGAAGTGAGATTCAGGAGGAGCTGAGATGGGTTGTCTCTGATGGGTTTGTGTTTTTATAGCCTGGTCAAGAGCTTCAGGGATAGCAGGATTCAGGAGCCACATATGCAGACCTAGAAAAACACTTTGTGCAGGTGTCCTGACAGAGCCCTCTTAATCTCAGATGCTTGTGTACATGCACACACACTGCTACTTTGAGCCTAGCTAAAATGTTTTGCTGAAAGGAATTAGATTACAGGCTGTGAAAGGAAAACAATGGTGATGTCTACTTCACTCACAGGCTTGCTGAGATGTATAAAAATAAGAAATAAAAACATAGATAACCACTTCTGCTGCTGGCGAGCTCTGAGCTGCATCTTACTCTCTAACCTCACNCAATTTGGCTTGGAAACAATGGCACAATTGCAGGATACTTTACACAACATCTTCCAGGAGTGAATTGCCTTACGGTAACTTCTTTCTGATACTATGTTTGACATGCAGACAATACAATTCTGTAATTTTGTCTTAGAAGAGGAGTGAATGAATTTGAATATCTGTCACAGCTGCCAGAGAATGCCCTAACCTATCACACTCTCTCCTGCCACGGGCTTCAGAAATAAGTACATGTAATGAAGTCCTGGCTTTACCAGAAGCAAAAGGCAAAACTTGAACAGAAGTAAAAAATGGTTCTATGGGAGCGCCACAGCCCAGATGCTATCTCCCCTGGGAACATCAGCAGCTTTGCAAAACATGAGCTGTAGCATGTGAGGACTGTGAAAGGTTGAAGAAGAGTACTCAGTCCCTCTCCCACCATGTTCCAGTGTCATTTGTGATACCTCTGAATGCAGCCTGATGTACTCATCTGTTCCTTTTCAGTGCTGCTTTAGAGACACATCCAGATATTGCTTTGCTCACTATGAAAGCCACAGTCACTGCAACCTTCTTTGGTAAGTACAACTGCTGTGCTGCAACTAGTTGTTTATGTGTTTGCACTGTCCTGTCCTGCCCGATCAGTGGCTGCTGGCTACTTCTCTTTCCTTTGGACTTCATGGCTGAGGAAGCTCTCAGTGGCAGGTAAAGTAAGCCTTGACACAGCTTTTCAGAAATGGGCTACCCAAGTTTTGACTTTGGCATTGAAATGGTATTGATTACTTGCCACGATCTGTAAGTACATGAAGAACTGCAGGCAGTCCAAATCAGATGGCACAATGGGGCCTGGAAAATGTCTTTCATGTAAAGATTGAAAGAAAAATCAGCTGTTTCTTATGTGGGAGCATCCCTTCCCATTTACAATGTGTGTTCTGGCTTTTTTTCCATGAGCAAGGAGGTTCCAAAGGAAAACGGCTATGAATGTGAGTTATTTTCTTTCCCCTGGCAGTCGGACAGGATCTTGCCTTTTTAGAACATTATAGATACTCAAGAAATTGCAGTTCACCTAACATGAACACTCTGGTTGATCAAGAATGATTTCTTAGTGTACTTCACTGACCTGTCTCCCTTTGAAGGGGATCCAGCTGCAACACAGCCTAATGCTGCTGTATGTCTTTAATTGTGATATTCCCAGGCAATACTCTGCCTAGCTGAGATCATCAGATCTGGCAGAATAGCTCTTCTTAGTTCAAATTCATAGTTGTCTATACAGTTCTTTTGTCTTTATTAAGAGATCAAAGTACTTTTTCCACATTAAATTATGCCCTGACATTCCACATAGTCGGGACTTCGCATTTTACTGTTCACTGGTTTGCTCCTTTTTATTCCAACCTCAGTTTAGCCTTGCTTACACATCAATGCTGACAAAAGGCCATGATACTGATCTACACACTGTCACTTTTTTTTGAGTAAGTTCTAGGAGTGATTAAGTCTGCAGATTCTTTGCAAGCAGTCTGGAGGGAGAAGAGCATAAAAGAAATAAGACTGCTAATCCATAATCTATTAACTTAACAAACAATGCGAGGGTAAGCCAACACATCACAGAGAGATTCAGTTCCTTCTGAAAACTCAGAGATGGAAAGGTGAGTAGGAAAGTCAAGATATTTCCAAGGAATTTATCAATTATCTACATGATAGTGCTTATAAACTAAGCACAGAAAATGAAAAGTGTTCATATGTCATGCACTTAGCAAGTAAACAGAACATGGTAAGCTGCATAAGTATATTGTGATGTATGTTTTAATGTAACAGTGTATGTTTCTATTACACTTTTCAAATCATAATTCTGCCTACTGAAGAAAATCACTGTCCCTGCTGGGACAGGATACTGCAACATGCCATATTAGAACCTCATGTTGTCCATAATTCCACCCAGCATCCCCTGCCTGCTACCACAAGTGAGTGAAATGCTGCACTGTATGACTACAGGATAACCTCCATGACAGGCTATTAAGAGGGATCTTTCTCTCCCTAACTTCCCAGTTACTTTACTACATGTTTGTTGTTTTTTTTCACTGACATTTCTATCACACCAATTACAAGAAGTTTTTGTGGCTTGTGGAAATACTGAGGGGTTTTGTGGCTTTCTGGACCACATGGACTCAACAGCAACTTTGGACAGTGAGTTCCACAGATGAATGTGTGAGTTGAACTAATCTTTAATCCCCTTCAAAAAACTGCCACACAGTAGACATATGTAATCTTGACTGCAAAATTAACCTACAAGTAGAAACCTAGCTGTGGCTGAGAATATTCCCATTTCATTTATTTCAAGCTGCTGATTCGGATTTGGGCAATCTCACACACAGGATTTTGCAGTAGCTGATACTGACGGTCCCTGTCATCAGTTTTCCTGATGCTATGTTTTCTTTGCTTTAGGTGTGCTTCTTGTGTGTACGTATGCAGCTAAGGAAGCCACAAAGAAGATGAAAAAGGCTAAGATATGTAAGCAATAAGTGACCCCAGTATTATTTTTAGCTGGTTTACAGCAAGTATATCTGATGTGTTTAAAAAGGCACAAGATAAGGTTATACTCTGGTAACTCCTCACAACTGTCTACAGAGTCAATGGCAATGCACGATAACAGATTCTTTTCTTGAAATCAAATCACTAAGTAAAGGATGTGCTACTGAACATGTGTAAAGGGCAAATTGTGTACTTCACTACTAAAATATGTCTTCATAGGTCATTAGGCAGCACACACAGATGTAAGCAACCAGTATGGTTTTCACAGAGACATAAATATGTGAGATGAACCTATTGCAACCCAAAGCACATGCAGCTCATTAGCCAGACACAAGTGGTGCACTCTTTATGCACTAGGATATGTGTATAACTTCCAGCTGTAACTTTACTGCTGCAAGAGCATTTCTGTCCACAGATTATTTTGCTTATTAAGTTGACAACCGAGCATACTGCAAGGTTGTGAACCCATATTTAAATTCTTTGTTCAAACGAAATTGTAGTCAGAAAATAGTTTTTTTAAAAATTAAGGATAAGACAATGGTTGTGGCTGCAGCCTGGTGTTACAGATGGCATGGAGCTACACGAGCATAGCAGGAGGTTCGAGAAGCATCCTGCCTGGTGTGTGCACAGCCCTTCACAGTTGTGACTCACAGCCACCCCTTCCTCTCCTTCACTCACGTTAGCCACAGCCTGGTTGGCTGTATTTCTTTCTTTCTCCAGCAAAGTGTCATAATAGACATTTCCCCCACAGAAGCAAACACTCTAGGTCTGAAATAGGCTTCTTTATGCCACCCCTGGTTACAGCCACATCCCTCAGTGTAGGGATTATGATATATTATACTGTAGAAACAAAAGGTACAACCACGTCTTGTATCCCAAAACCATCGATACAAAAGCATAAGAGAAGGGCATCCCTGTCACTCAGCTTCTTGTCATTTCACGACAAGATCACTCAGCTAGGAAGATACTCAGTCTGATTTTACCAAGATCTTGCACTCACAGATGTACCCCAGATCGACTGCGATGTCAAGGCGGGGAAGATAATCAATCCAGAATTCATTGCAAAATGCCCTCCTGGATGTCAAGATGTAAAATACCGTGTTTATGGCACAGACATTTATGCTTCATTTTCCAGCGTGTGCAATGCTGCGATTCACAGGTGAGTGAGCTCAGATGAGCAAGGCACTCAGACAAACCCATCCTTTTTATAGAGGGAACTTCCAGCTTTTCAAACCCCTTAAAGTTCTTACCGCTTTGTAGGCTTGATTGCAGGCTGCTGGTCTAGTGGGAAACTTGCAATAAGGATTGTGCTTGATGCAATAAAGACACCACCATTGGAATCAGTTGTGTTTGAAGACATTTCTCAGCCTCTAGAGAAGTGTCCTTAGATTTACAGATCTCTCATTCATGCATAGCAAACTGCCGGTTGTACTTTAATTATTCAAGCAGAAGATAAGGGTTGAGCTGCTGCTACCTATAAACGTCAGAAAGAAACCAGGCATGTCACCAGTGATTAATACAAACAATTCTAATACTCCTGGGATTGGTTTTGGTTTCCCACATTTGAACATAACCACCCCATAATTGTAGGCAGGATGCAGAAGCAAAGTGCATTCAGGTGAAAACACAGTAAAAAAATTTGTAAAGCCAAATAATGACTTCATTTGGCGTTATTTAGTCTATTACAGTGCTTCCAGTTGTGTGAAACAGCTGAACGCTTGAACAAAGATGAATAGTTAAGGCTTCAGGACTGTCTACCTTTATACGCCGCACCGCGCAGCACAGAGGGCAAGGTGCCTGCGTGTGTAGGGCTGCCACCTCCTGGCTGCAGCTCTGGCTGCTAAGTGCCTTGCCGGGAAGATGACTAGCTAGGTGACTGGCTTTCAAACTGCAAATTCTTCCTTCAGATACCGGTGCACAATGGAAACTTTTTGTCTCTGCAAGCAGAACTTGTCCCAAAGGGAAGTTACAAAATATTGCTAGTGACCACAATTTCCCTTGCAGTTCAAACGCTGACTGCCCGTATTGTTGCATTGAAGGTTTCCCTTTTTCTCACTTGCCACCTGGGGTTGACATTGTTAGTTTATGTTTCCTTTCTACAGACAGTGGATTTCCTTTCCTCACAGTTATTTGACCAACAGCTTCTTGCAGTCATCCGCAGAAACTGAAGCTCTGACATATTATTCAATGCTGTTCCTGGCCCATTACTTATTTTCTTGCAGTATGATTACTGCCAGTCCTACCACACCACTAGAGTGGCAGCTGCCTCCTGGTTTGCCTGTCTTCTTAATGATGCCACAGCAGGCTGCAGATACTGAAGGTTTTCTGTTTGTGTTTAGGTAAATGTTACGTCATGTGCCAAACAACACTTAATGTGTGACACACGTGGATCTTGCCAGGTTTTCTAACAGCTTTCACCAGTATTATGTTCAGTTTACTCCAGGCTTAGCTTTTTTTTCGGCAGATAATACATAAAAAACACACAAACCCACCCCCAAAATCACCAGAAACAAACAAACAAAAATAAAACACCAAACAAAAAATAATCTTTCACAAAAGTAAAGATCTAGTGAGTGGATAGTTTGCCTCACATTTGTATTTCTATCACAGAGCTGGCCTGAAAACTCCTCTGAGTATCTCTGCCTGTATCTTCAGTCACTCAGTCAAGCTTGCAGGAATTTTAATAAAGGCAGTAGCTTGATCTCGTGTGTAAGTAGGTCAACCTTAAACATAGGACCAGCAGATCAGTGGGAAGAGCAAACAAATCCCAGCAGCAATTTGTAACAAACTGTTCTTCTCTGTGTGGAAGAAGCACAGCAACAGAACAAGGGGACACAGCCTCAAGTTGTGCCAGGGAAAGTCTAGGCTGGATGTTAGGAGGAAGTTCTTCACAGAGAGAGTGATTGGCATTGGAATGGGCTGCCCAGGGAGGTGGTGGAGTCACTGTCCCTGGGCGTGTTCAGGAAAGAACTGGATGAGGCAGTTAGTGCCATGGTCTAGGTGACTGGATAGGGCTGGGTGCTAGGTTGGACTGGATGATATTGGAGGTCTCTTCCAACCTGGCTGATTCTATTCTATTCTACAAATATTTCTTAGCAGTAGCGTCACAGCTCTGCTCTAGTCCCTGCTTTAAAGGTGACAGTTAACGCTTCGTATCTCCTGCATTGCTCAACAATGCCTAAGGCTTCTGAGGAAAATCCTTCCTTCAGACACCATGTTTTCCCCTTTCAGCGGTGTAATTGACAACGCAGGAGGCAAGATCCTTGTTCAAAAAGTTGCCGGCCACTCCGGTTACCGCGGGAGCTTCTCCAATGGTGTCCGCTCGCTCTCACTGCCACGCTGGAGGGAGTCCTTCCTTGTGTCAGGTACTATGGTGGCACACTGGATCCACCTGCCCTTTTCTGCTTCTCCCCCATCAGGCAGAGAAGGAAGCAGCCTTCTCATTTTCAAGATCGGTTTAATCATCACAGGCCACTCTACCTAGCTTTAACAGGAATAAGCACTCAAAACAGGTTGTATTCTGAGCCATCAGAATCACTTTCACATCTGCTTCAGCTTACCTTAAGCCTACTTGCACTCATTCTACCTGTGTGAAAGGAGGGTCTAATTTACACTGCTCTATGTGCAGTTTCCAAATCTAACTTCAGGCTGCATAAATACAGCAGGTCAGGTTTTGCTGGTCAGCACTTCTAGAGGTTTAGGATGGGTACAGTCAATTGATATTCATTAATTACATCATTCCTGGAAAAATCAACAAGCAACTGAACAGATACTAAAAATAAAGACATGCTCTTTTCATGCAAAAATTTGTGGACAGGAAAGGAGGTCTCAGAAACTGACCAAACCGAACTGTCACCTGGCGTTTGCATTAATACATTTGGATGCCCTTTTTACAGCATTCTGCCATGGGTATGCCATATTATGAGAAGGATTTATCTTGGATGAGTAGGAATTTCCTGGAATACCTGAATTGCTACTTGTTCTTGTTGCAGTTTTCCCCCCCACAAACAGCACACTGTAATTCAAGCACACAAATGGAAAAAAAATCAGGTATTTTCCCCCCTCATCTGCCCAGTTGTTACCCAATAAAACTGCAGAAATCTTTGCTTTATAGTAACAAATCCTTATTCTTAATTAATGAGACACTATGAAAGAAGACCCAAGAGAAAGTTACAGGCACATGTAAGAGAATGAGAAATTTGGATATGCATAGGCATTAATGAGATTTGTCCTCCATGCACTTAATTTTACGCACGCTGAGCACTCCCACTGATGTCAGTGAAACAACTTAGTTTATAGAGAGCTCTGACATAGCAAAACATATACCACATGAAATAGGGAGAAAACTCTCACTATACCTACTGAAAACTCTGGAATTTTTGAAAGTAATTGAGAAGACTAAAACCCCAGGAAGGCTGTGCTTGCTATTCATCACAGCAGCCTGAAGCTGAATGCAGATAGCTCTTACTCTCTAAAAGAGATGAGTTGGGTTTTATTTTCACTATGATGAGTCATAAAAGGACAGAGCTGCATAAAGCATTCCCCAGTAAAAATACAAAGTCACCTAAGGCATTAATTTCAGAACAGCTTTGAAACTGGAACTGAGTACTCTATTCTCCATCTGAATTCCCTTCAGCAGACCAGACCCATATGTGATACTGCACTCTGGAAAAGTACCAACATTTTATTCCTAGTTAGGGTATTATCACCAGGACTTTGTGATGTTTCAGTTGTGAATGAGCACCCACACAAAAGAGCACAGAAAACAAATCCTCGAGGGATGCAGGCAATGAAGTGGCATAATTTAGGGGCAGTGGGGAAGGAGGTCTGTCCTCTGGAATAAAAGCAGCCAGCACACCAGGAGGTATGCAAATGCACTGGTATTAATTTTCAAGCACTGAAATGCCTTGGCCCTCAGTTGAATGACTCCATTCAGTTTACTGGGAGTTTTGCAGTTAGTGGGTTAAGAAAACAGAGTCCTAAACCTCTGAGTTTGATAGTCAGAAATAAGTGTAAGAGGACCAGCAGCCGCTACTCAAGTAGCTTGAGCTTTTGCATAGCAGTGGGCTTCAGATTTGCATTAGAAAACACCTTGTCACAGAAATATTCTAAATTAGGATCATATTATTAAGATATTGCTGCATCCATGTACTAACCGCTCTCATCTGACTCTCTCTCTGCTGGGGATAAAGAAATGCATTTAGAAATCATCTGCAAAGCTGTAACTTTTCCATCTTTCTACCAAATTGGCAGAAGAGCTTGCTAGTCCTGTTCAGCTCTGGGTCACAGTTTCACCTAAGGGGGAACAGATGTGGAGACCTGTTGCCCTTTGCTTAGACCAGCATCTACAAGAGACCCCAGAGCAAGAAGGAAGCCCTTTACAGCTTGTCCTTGCATACTAACTTGCCAGCTCTGGTCTTTAGTGTTGACCTCAATGGAGCTGGACTCAGTTTATAGCACTGTAAATGAGAAATGAAACAGCTCCTTACATCATTGTCTCATTAGTAACTCAAACTAACTTATTAATCTAAGTTTTTTTTAATGACACATGAAACTTCAGAGAGGCATAAAGCAGACAGGGACATGGAAAAGAACAAAGGACAGTGCCTCTCCAGCTTTGTGGAGACTCCTCCACATAGAGGACTAGTTCTGGCATATACCCTTCCTTTTGTGCAATGACAGGGGAAGCAGCACCCAGTTCTGTTTAGTGTTGTTGGTGACTGGATTAATTGCCCAGGATAATAACTGGCATGCTCACAGTGCCATATTTCTTTTCTTACAAGAACCTGCCACAGAAAAAAGGGGAAGTAAACCTAGTACCACCATCATGACTCAGGTTTTGTAGGAGCTGGAGGTAGGTCTCACCTCAGGTGGTCCAGATATATATGACACAGTACAATACCTTGTAGACAGTCATCAGTGTCTGCAAATCCTACATCCACAAACTTCTAAAGGCCAGAACAACCTTCCCTTACTCTGGGCCTCTCTGCAACAGTTTTCATTTGGTGATATATGGGAATGTAACTGCCCCAAGAGATGGAATTTCATGGCCACATGTACCAATAGGGACTGCATCTGCTGTGCTTCTAAAAAAGATTTGTGGTTTAAAGCTTAACTCAGAAACATACCTCATTGTTTTAAGACGGGACTCTCATTTTAGATCTAAATACAGGTACCATATGTTCCCACACAGAAGCACAGCCTTCTTTCACTGTTATTATTGCAAAACACTGTTGCCAGAAATGACATCTTGCAAAAGTGAGGTAAGAGAAGAATGCTGTGTACATGACAAAATGAATCCCACATCACATATGCGTTCTAAGTCAACTGTATAATCAGGCATTGGAAAAAGGCTGTGCAGGGAAGCTATGGGTTTAAGTACAGGTTATACAGATCGGTCTCCTTAAGCTTAGCAGCGTTTGAGAGAAATGGAATTAACTAAATGACCTCTTCAGCTTCCCAGGACTGTGTTTTCATGCTTTCTAACTTTTGTGTGTGTGTGTGACACTGGATTTAGGTAATTTTAGGTATTTTTGGTGGCATGATTTTGAGATTCTACCATCAGATGAAAGAAATCTTCGAGAAAATTAGTTGGCCAGCCAAGAAGTGGGGTCCAATTCTGAACAAATATCTTAAATGAATATTTTATTGCAAGAAAAATAAGAGTATTTTCGAGATGCTTTCTAACAATTTTTCTGTTGTAGAGGGCAAGCCAAGAAAAGGTGTGACATATCCATCAACTCTTGAATATTCTTCTTCAAAAAGCACAGTTGTTAAATCAGGCAAGTGATTGCGACTGACTTTCCCTTACAATCATTCACAGCTAGCTGTTGCAGCTTCTTCTTAAGGGCAAGAGCGGTCAGGCATTGGAATGAGCTGCCCAGGGAGGTGGCTGAGTCACCAACCTTGGATATGTTTAAAGATCATTTGGATGCGGTGCTTGGAGATATGCTTTAGGGGTGAACCCTGCTGAGTAGGGTTAGTGGTTGGACTTGGTGATCCCGAGGGTCTTTTCCAATCTGAATTTGTCTGTGATTCTGTGATTATCAGTTGTGTAACTCAAAGACATAGTTGCTTAGAGTCTGAAGTTCATGCATCCTGAATTTTCTCATCCAAATCAGTTTTCCCCTGGCTTTAAATCTGTTAGTATGATGCTGTACTGATTATATGAAAACATTTGAGGTTATACATGTTGACTTTCTGCTAACGCTATTCATGTTATCCTCTAGAGTACTTAGTGTTGGGAGTATAATAATCAATAGTAATGCAACACCAATGACATAGGTGACATGCAGTGGCTTTAACTAAGGATGTCATGGCAAATAATTAATCTGTTTAGATAATCAAAGACCTCTGAAGAGAGCTAAGTCTCACACCACACAAGCAGACACATGGAGTGCCTCTGTCACTGAAATGACAGTTCTCTGTGCCCACTGTAACAAGTGTGTGATATTCAGACCCTTCCTGGACAGTATGAATGAAAACAAAATTAATGTCTCATACTACTACACACTTCCCTAACACAGCTCTTTCAATGACTGCTCAGCATAAGCCTTCCTGAGCTTACCCACTGTGAGCTGTGGTATAACAAAGTGTCCTGGATCTTCTCCTTGAGCTCAAATACCTCTAAGTGTGTTAATCCATCCAAGGCTATACAGAGGTTACTTGGAGTTGTCTTCAAAGTACAGTGCTCTTTCCTCATCTTCAGGCTTTTATTTATACAAAGGCAAATTTAAATCTAGTTGTTCAGAATATGCATCACTCAAAGCCACACCTTCAGCTACCTTTGCATTTACAATCAAATAGGTATGGATTTGTATTTATTTTGGCCAGGTATGTATAAATTATTGACCCAAATAGTAGGTACTGCTAGAAGGAAGGCATATCTTAGCAATATCACTTTTTTTTCTAAGTAACAGTTATTAAAACCACAACTCATCATTCTCGTATGTATCCATGCTTGGAGTACCAGCCCAAGCATCTCACACCAGACCAGAGATAAATGCAGCCAAAGCAAAGCTCAGCAGGCTGTAGGCAACAACTACTTCTACCAGTGCTAAAAGCTAGATGATGTGAGAATCAACATAGAAATGTGGAGCATTTGGAATGACATCTTGCAAAAGTGAGGTAATCACATCAAACCACATCTATGTCACGCAAACAACATATCAGGAGCCTGTTCCTGCAGCAAAACAAAGACACAAACTGCTTCCTTCATTTTGTTCTTAAATCACATAGTGCGAGTGAAAAAAACATTTCGGCAATGAAGACTGCACTCTCACACAGCAGAACCCAGGATGAGCACACCAGTGAATAGCTGTTACATCAAAGCCAGTGCCTGAAGATGCCACTGCCTGGCTTTGTCCAGCTCTGACCATGGGTAGCAAAGATATCTGATGGTCACAATCCATCTCTCCTGATCCTCATCAAGAGCCTACCTCCACATGTAGCCAGGTGGGGGTTGGTCTCTTCTCCCAGGCAACCAGCAACAGAACAAGGGGACACAGTCTCAAGTTGTGCCAAGGGAAGTATAGGCTGGATGTTAGGAGGAAGTTCTTGCCAGAGAGAGTGATTGGCATTGGAATGGGCTGCCCAGGGAGGTGGTGGAGTCACAATCCCTGGGGCTGTTCAAGAAAAGCCTGGATAAGGCACTTAGTGGCATGGTCTAGTTGACTGGCTAGGGCTGGGTGCTAGGTTGGACTGGATGATCTTGGAGGTCTCTCTTCCAACCTGGTTGATTCTATGATTCTATTCTATTCTACTGTGAATTTCTCAAATAGGTCAATGCTGCCAAAACAGACAGAGAAAGTTAAACAGATCAAGAAAATCTGTCTTTTGCTTTGGAGCCAGCTCATGGCATTCAGGATTTAGCCCCATGATGATCTGACAACGTCAGGCAAGCAAGAACTAAATCTGAACAGAAATCAGTGGCTGAAACACTGCATGAGAGCTGGTATTCCCCATGCATCCTACACACACTGTGAACCCACTTCTCAGGGCACACTGCTACTTGGAGGAAAAATAAACGACATCATGCATTAATGTTATTAATATGGCTTACTTCAGAAATTCTATTGTCATTGGCAAGAACTTTTGGGCAGTGAAAATGCTTAAATTTGACACAAAAAAAAAAATTATAGGGTGATTATTCACTACAATCAGCACCCAGCCACCACTTACAGTTGTTGAGAAAGATCTGATTAGACTGACTGACCTGGTTTTGGGGACTGATAATCTCTAAACAGTAGATTTTTTTTTCCAGAGCTACCTTCCTTAATGTGCTTAATTCTGTTTCAGAGCCTAAAAAGCCAGAGCAAGTCCTGAAGACTATGAATACAGCAGATACAGCTAATACAGCAGAAAAGGCATCTGAACAAGGTATGGGCTAGGGATCTTGGTGCTTTCTCACAGTATCTGTCCTAGCCTAAACTACCTGCAGATGCTTATAGGAAGCAGCCTGACACTGGTAACACATGCAGCTTTCCCTCTCCCATCCAACCTCCTCTCTACAGCTTCTTTTGTGCTAAATGGAGCCCATTATGTGAGCGCCCACAACAGTGCTGAAAGGGCAAATGCCACTTCAGAGAAGAGAGGGCAACTCACCGTTTAATTTCTATCTGTACTTTGGATCAGAGTTCAGATGATACGAACTTCAAAAGGCTACAAAACGGCTCTCAGCAATTTCCTCTGCAGGGCATGTGCTCTGCAAACCCTTTGAAGGGACTATAAGGGAGATGGGCAGCCTGCCTGCAGGAGCACTGGGAACAGCTAGACCGTGAGAGCCCTCTTCTTATGTTAAAAGCTCCACTACAAACCCAGCCAACGTGCACCAAGGCAACGTGTTTTCGCTGCTCGTATTATGCTGCTGCCTTGAGGTTTCTGCTAATGCTGCTCCTTGCAGTTTCAGATATAAAGCTGGCTGATGTGCCTGCTTGCTGTTTCAGCAGCACCACCCTATCAGAGGGGAAGACTGACTGTGCCCTCTGCCTGTTTTCTTTCAGTTCGGCAGCATGGAGCAGGGCACCATTCAGCCCAAAGAGCCATTCATAGTGATTTTTTCAGCTGAGTTGTTTTGTTTTTCTTCTGAGCTCTCTTTCAGCATTATCCCATTAAAGCTGTCTGAGATTTGAGGTTTTCACTGGCTAGCATTAGGTGGCAATTAATCCACCAGGCAGTTTCATCATGATGCGTTCCAAGAGAAGAACATCCAGAAATAAAACACAAGTTTGTGCTGTGCAGTGCCCCTGCAGAGGGACCTGGACAGGTTGGATGGGTGGGCAGAGGCCAATGGGATGAGATTTAACAAGGTCAAGTGCAGGGTTCTGCACTTTGGCCACAACAACCCCAAGCAGCGCTACAGGCTGGGGACAGAGTGGCTGAAGAGCAGCCAGGAAGAAAGGGACCTGGGGGTACTGGTAGATAATAGGCTGAAGATGAGCCAGCAGTGTGGCCAGGTGGCCAAGAAAGCCAATGGATTCCTGGCCTCTATGAGGATGTTAGGAGGAAGTTCTTCCCAGAGAAAGTGATGGGCATTGGAATGGGCTGCCCAGGGAGGTGGTGGAGTCACCGTCCCTGGGCGTGTTCAAGAAAAGCCTGGCTGAGGCACTTAGTGCCATGGTCTAGTTGACTGGCTAGGGCTGGGTGCTAGGTTGGACTGGATGACCTTGGAGGTCTCTTCCAACCTGGTTGATTCTATTCTATTCTAAACAGGCTGTTCTCCATTCCCTTTCAGTGTGTACAGTGTGTCACGTCATCCCCAGTGCTACAGGCAGGGAGAAGAGGAACAACACTGAGATAAACATGGAATATGTTTTAGGGCAGGTTTTTTTGGTAGACAGATGGAGAAGAAAATGGTGAAGTCTATTTTTTTTAAGATGATTAATTGAAAGAACTGCAAGAATGTTTTGTACAAGGATTCTTAGGGTGCAAATCTTGCAACTAGAATTGTCTTTGTTCTCACAACAGATTATACATTTTAAAAGGAGTAATGACTGTGAGAGGAGTCCAGGTTAGATGAAAGTGCCACCTCCCAGGTGGTGCTTTCCCCTGCTCCTCTAATCCAAAGCCCTAACACTCACTGCTCCACCTCTGATCCGCTCCCTGAATTACCTTTACCTAGAAGTTTTCTTTCTGCCAAAGCATTTCAGTGCTGTGGTAGGCAATGCACATTTTATTCTGATCTATGACTCAGAACGGACATCTTTCATTACCAGATGTCAGTTGATTTCCATTTATAGGGACTTGCTAATTGCTTAATCACACTGCAAAAAGATGATGGCAAAGCAGAAACTGCATCTGGCTGGTGGAACCATGTCACAGGCCTGAGACATCTGTCAGGGTTGGTAGGTGTTCTTGGCCAAAGCAGAAAAGTGCAGAGAAAATATGAAGGCTGCAGCAGGTTATTGTCAGCACCCTCCAGAGATGCTACTGTGACACAAAGGCACCTGTGCTACATACCCACACAACAATGAAGGTGCTAATGGCTTCACAGGCAAAGATGTTTGTAGACATCTCCCAAGGAGAACATCCATGTCTGGGTTACCTTAAACAGTGAGCACTATTAATGATGCCTCCATGCATATCACATCCAGCTGCAGTGATTGTCAATGTTCCTACAGGGGATGCAGTCCACAAGGAGCATCAGCCATCTCCTGTGCCCAAAGTAGATATGCAAATGGCCACCACAACCCCAACACCAACAACCCCAACACCAACGACCACAACGATGGATCCTCCTACTATAGCACTAAAGCCAACCACACTACCTGCAACAACCAAAACTACGACAGTTGCAGCTGCACGATCTGGACTGCACAGGGTCAGAGATATAGGTCAGAAGCATAAATGTTTATGTTCCTTTCCTCTTGACCTGCAGCATTTTTAAACTGTAATGAATAAGACACGGAACTGAATATACCATGATTGAGTGGATCACAAAGTCAGTAGTTCAATGAAGAAATGTTCCTCTCCAGTGAAATGATGGCCAGACTTTATCTTTACACATAATAGACTGGCGTATAAACTTACTTATGTGCAAATTAGCTCTCCATCTGCAAATGCTCTCATGATCTTTAGGTATAGGAGTCAACAAATAGTTCTTTGATCCATTTGTCTGGACTGAAATCTGGTTTTCCTTAATCTTTCCTTCTCCATTTATTCTCATTCAGTAACACTGGAAGGGGGGGGGTTGGTTCAACAGTTGAAAATTAAAATCTCTTCTTTTTCAGGTTCTAGCCATGTCCATCCAGCATACTCATCTGTGGTAGCTGCAGCATCAAGTAAGTATGGTGAAGTTAAGTATGCCACAAGGCTTGCGGTGCAGTGTATTTTAAGGCAGCAATAATCCTATAACCTTTCTAACCTCAAAAAAACTCAGTGACTGAATCCAAATGGGAGTTAAAACAAAAAAAAAAAAAAACCAACAACAAAAAAACAGACACTTGGCCTGAAAGTCAAAGATGCTGATCACCCACAGCTCTGGAGAAGCCATTCTAGTGATTATTTAGCATTTCAGCCTTGACAAATGCTGGGTTCCACAGCACCTGAGACAAAGCTTCTGCTGTTTGAATCATGTTTTCCTAATGCTTCTGTCAGTCTTACTTTCTAAAAGGAAGATCTGGTAACAGTTGTAAGATACATGATGCAGGACTGCATAGCTTTCTAAACTTAGGACTGAGGACTCTGAAATGATGACTTAGGTTAAATCAATGTTCCTTCAAAAGCCCAAGACTGTAGTTCAGAGCCTCTCATAAACATGATGCTATTCCTGGTATGCCACTCATGTTATTGACAGTAAAGTGATGGCTGCGCTTCATCTTAGTTCAGAACCCTCCTCCCATTCCAGTCCACAGCCTGCCATGCAAGTCTTTCAAGGTGTTTTCCTACACAATGTGTAATTGCTCAGTCATGTGGTCAAGTAAAGGAGAATATTTTCAACTGTTTCAACTTTCTGATCATAGGGATATGATTGCTCTTGAGTGAAAAGGGACCTGGGCCATCATTATGTTTTATGCTCTGTCAGTATTTCTGAGTGCCTTGAGCTCAGCTTTGCCCTCACATACGTAACTGTGGCCATGCCTCCTGCCAAGTAATTAAAAGCCAAGCACACAGCGTGGCAAGTATCTTTTGGGCAATTCAAGTTCTGAGGGAAAGCACTGTTAAGTCAAATTCAGCTGCTAGCCTAGAATAAGGGCAATAGATGGAAGAGTCAACCTTACTGAGTCAAGAGTGCAGGTATGTGTATGGCAAGATTTAGAGAAGTGCCAAAATGCAGTGAGAACCTGCATCATTTGGTACATAATGTGCCTGTAAACCTGGTCCTGCTTGTTGCTTTCTTTTCTGCTTCCTATCCCCACAGTCTGAGGCCATTAGTGGCTTTACTAGCAAGTAGGAAACCTGGTTGGAGGGTTGAAAGGTCTGGAGAATAGGTCCTGTGAAGAGTGGCTGAGGGAGCTGCTGTTGTTTGTTCTGGAGAAAGGGAGGCTGAGGGGAGACCTTATTGCTCTCTACAACTACCTGAAAGAAGGTCGTAGTGAGGTGGTTGTCTGTTTCTTCTCCCTAGTAATAAGTGATAGGATGAGCAGAAACAGCCTCATGTTGCACCAGAAGAGGTTTAGGTTGGATATTAGAAAAAAATTCTTCACTGAAAGGATTATCAAACCCTGGATTAAGGTGCCCAACAAAGTTGTTGAATCACCATCTCTAGAAGTGTTTACAAGACAGATGTGGTGCTAAAGAACATGGTTTAGCACCAGGCTTGGTAGAGCTAGGTAATGATTGGACTCAATAATCTTAAAGGTCTTTTCCAGCAGAAAGGATTCTATGATTCTCTGGCTCTGCTCCATCACAGTACTCCTGCTTTATGTGGCAAAAGTGATAAATGAAAAAACACAGATGCAACTAGCATGACTTTGACAGCTTATTCCTTTCTGCCCTGCTAGCAAGTGAAGTACTTAACCAGTGCAGTATGAGGTCAAGGATAATCCTGAGGGAGAAGCAGCAGTAGCAGCAGGCTTTGAAAGTGGATGCAAACTCACTCCTGCTCTCTGAACAACTCTAAGTTCAGCCATGCCCTTGTACAATGACGACTTCTGACTCTTTGCAGCCAGGCACACAAACTGACTTGCCCTCTCCCATCCCAGCTCCCCAAGCAATCCTTTCTTGCACAGCTGCCTGAGCACTAGGATAAGGATTGTGAGTCCAGTGTCTCTATAAACACTGCAATCCTAAACAATGCTCAGTGCCATGCTGAGAAACAAGCTGGCAACCAAGCATCAGACAGCAAGAGCCTTGGCATCCTCATGCAAGATGCTGCCCTATACTCTGCCCAGCTCGGTTCAAAGGCAGGCAGTTTCTCTTTTCAGACATGGACTCTAACACACCTCTGCACACTACACTGTTTTCATCCTCAGCTGCAACTTCCCATAGTAGTGAAAAAAAAACCAACCAAGCAAAAAAAAAAAACAAACCACAAATGCCTAAGGAGGCAATAACAGTGTAAGTGATAGAGAAAGTACTGAATGCTCTTTTTCAGCAGTTCATGATCACCATCTTCTCCAGATCACCAGGGTTCATGCCTTCAGGAAGCTGGTGCAGGCTCCATGCTGACACCAGGAAGAACAGCTGGCATTTTTGGATGCTGCCTTTCCCTTCAAGTTAATCCTGACTATTTAACCTATCAAAGATGCTGACCAGGTTGCAGAAGGCCAGGCATATTTTGTTGCATGGAGTAACTACTTATCTTCTTAAATCAGTTTCCATAATTCGCAAGGTCTACTCCAAACTGCATTTCTGTTACATGTGTATTTGGGCGCAGCTGTAATAAAGCCAAAATGACGCAATCTGTCAGGCTCAGAGTCAATTTTCATCCACATCTTTGGCATGTGCAGATCTCCCACATGGAAAGCATGCACAATCCCATACAACACTGCTGCACTGGCAGACCTTTCCCTCCACAACCTGAAAACTCAGCCTGGGCTAGCTGTGCTCCATCTAGACCTAGAGCTACAAGGTTATAGAATTAAAAGTCGTGTCAGTTTTAGCCAATGAGCCAAAACCAGAATCTGTTTGGCATCTAGAGTTTACAAAGTCTCTCAGGACAGCTCCTAGAAATCCCATCAAAGGGCTTCCAGTGATCTGTGAAAGTTCAAGGCTGGGTCAAACACAAGCCGTCTGCTGTCACCTGATTTTGCAGCATCAAGTTCCCAAGGATCAGCAATTCCTGTTTTCTGAGACAACCATTTGAAATCGTGTCATTCTTATTGTATTGATAAAACACCTCACACGTCCCTGTCAAGTATTCATAGGAGCCAGCTAGAATATTCCCACTGATGTCACCAGGCTTTGGAATTAATCTTGCTTAGAAAACTAATGAATAGAGGCTTGTCGAAGGATAAGTTTGTTAAGAAGCTTCTCAAGAATAATTAATGAAATTAAAAGCATGATTAAAGAAGTGGTTTTCAACTGCAAATGCTCTGAGCTTTTAGTATTGAACAATAGGAATCTAATAACCCAATCATCTTTTAAAAAGCCTTTTGTGTAGACAGTGGCCAACACATTTCAGACACATGAATTATCCCCCATTATTTTTGTCATTGTCTCATTATTTACAGTCTGCCTGCTTGCTTGTATCCACTCACTCTGCAAAAAGGGTAGTATCTGGTTTGGGGGGGTGGTGGTGGTGTTGGTTCAGGTTTGAGGCTTTTTTTAAACCTTCCTCACATAACCAGCACAATTGGGTGGTGCTGCGATAGAAATAAACATAGATACCCAGAGTGAATGAGAGAAAGAAAGCTATACGAGGAAGTAAATCATAGCCATATGATTTACATAGCCAACTTTTAAAAGGCTGAGTCCTGCAGAAGAAATATTCATAATTGAAGGGAATGTTGGGTGGGTTAATCTATGTGCTAGTTTGAAGCTAGCTAGAATGTTTTGGTGAGAAGTACTAGACTACAGGCTGTGAAAAGGAAAACAGAATGAGGTCTACTTCCCTCATAGGCTTGCTGAGAGAAATAAGAACAAGAATCCAAACATGTAAGAACAAGAATCCAAACATGTAAGAACAAGAATCCAAACACAGTCACTTCTGCTGGGGAGCTCCAAGCTGCATTTTTTTTCTCTCTAGCCTCTCTGCCATCTCTCTGATTAATCCTCTTTGCTTCCTAACCCCCTGGCCAAACCTCCATTCTTCCTTTGGACTGGGGTAAGGTTGAGAGGGATGGGAGAAGGTGAAAGGGTGGTTGGGAGCCCCTCCTGGGGACTCAGGTTTCTGGGAGGGCTGTTGTGTTTCTGTATTACCTTTTCACCTTGTATATTTCTCTCTATAACTGTATGTACTGTAAATATCTGCTTGTATATTCTGCTAAGATGTAAATAATAAGCCTCATTCAATTTCCAGAGCTGGCTGAGTCTAGTCTGGGTGATTTCCAAAGTGGGGGAGGGGGGCAGGGAACACCCAAAGCATCACAATGTATATGACAGACGGGGCAAGGCACTCCTTTTTGAAGTGGGCTCAAAATACATAGTTAACATCTGAGAAAGTATATTAATGAAAACCATTATATGAACCATTAACTCTGACAGCTATAAAATGAGGCTCAGCGTAAAAGCCAAGTAGCAGTAGAATGGAATAGAATCAACCAGGTTGGAAGAGACCTCCAAGATCATCCAGTACAACCTAGCACCCAGTGCTATGGTCTAGTTGACTGGCTAGGGCTAAGTGCCTCATCCAGTCTTTTCTTGAACACCTCCAGGGACAGTGATGAACCAAATACAGTATAAGTAACACTTTTCTGTTTTGGTGTCTACTTAGGACAGATTCAGACTGCACAACGAAGGGAACAGAATACAGGTATGTCTTAAATGAATAACCAGTAGATTTGAATTGCTCAAATACTAGAAAACCCTGTGTTTAAGTTCCATGTAATAACCAATATACTATTTTCAAAGCATTCAGGGGCACTTTTGCAAGTAACAGGAACCTTTTACGACCAAATACAGGTAAAGGTGTTACAGTCCTTTCTCTAACTCCTCCCTGTAGCTAGTCCTACCACTCACATCTGCTGAGCTGTGCAGTAAGGCACTGTGTTTCACTAACTGTGTTTGTAGCAGGATGCAGTGCAAGTACCTAAGGTACTGGTTATTGCATAACAATAGAACAACCTTCAGGAAAAAAATGAAACAGAAATCATTAAAGTTAGAATTCTTCTTGAGATAGTATTCTAAAACCATTTATAAAGGTCGTTGCTGTTGCAAAATGAGACGAGAACTTTTGTCTGTGTAAGTCTGGGGGAGGAAGGCCCAACCCTGAAAGGAGATGTTCTCAGTTTCCAGGCCCTGAGCAAAATCAGCAGCTCAGGACCCGATAGGGGTTGTTTCAGTGCACCTGTGAACAGCTGCACTGTGCAGCACCTACAGACATTCAAACTCTTCTTTTGCCAACTTCTTTTGGATTTCAAACTATTATTTCATAGTTTCCACCTTCCTTTTTCAATTGGTTTGAAAACACGTACAGAGAAACAGCTCAGGGCCATCACATGACTTACAACTGTATTTCTCTCTCCTTGGCTACTGGTGTCTAACCTCTTGCCTCTTTTGTCAGACCATGCAGGGATTCAGCGCCAAGAGCCTGTTGCCACCTTCCAGAGGGCTGCCGGCTCTCCAGACCACCTGGGTGAGCAAGATTGATAGCAGCCGATTTTTCTGCTCTCGTTCATAGTTTTAGCAACCTCAAATTAGCCCTCAGGCAATACCACACAATGTTTTCACATGTCCTGGAGGAGGACCAGGATAATCCTCATGCACTGAATGCCAACTAGCAGCTTGTTAAATTCAAAAGTGAGCTGTTGTTTCAGGATGTGGGAATCAGCATTTACCACAGTGTTTGCAATTTTCCTTATTTGTTTTTTAAAATGAGAAACGGAAAACGAGCTGTGTGCAGCCTGCCAGGTCTGTGATTGAGCTAAATACTCGGTTCCTGTTGTTCCCAGGAGCCTCCAGGCTGATCGCAACCATAGAGGTTGCCTTTACTGCTGCGGGAAGAAACATCACCTATGCTTTCCTTCGTCCCTGTCTATGCAATTCACCTCTCCTCACTAGAAAGCAGCCCTGCCAGCAGGCACTCTGCAAGGCCACTGACAACTTCCCTGAGCTCCAGAGTACTCAGCACACATACAACTATTAACTCTCCCTTGATGGGACAGACAAGTTAGGATGGAATTTGGCTAGGAACAGCGAGAACAGGGACATGGGATGGCAGATAGCAGGCAGGTCTGCCCCTCACCAACAAGCGTCACAGACCCACAAAGTTCAAACAACAAAAGCAGAGTAGGTCCACTGGTGATACCCCAGGCCAGCTGACAACCTAGGCTGTAGGCAAGTCCTCTCTGATAATGCAGGTCTGACCAACTGAGACAGGATACCAGATCCGCAAGGCACGGTCAGGATCAGAACAGCAAGGTATAAAACAGGGCACACATACAAAGAGAAAAGGCAAGGGTGTGCACTTGCATGCTGTCCCTGAGCAGTCTTTGCTCCAGCTCCACTATTGCTCCCAAGCCTGCACCAAGGCAACAGAGCTTTGCTGCAGCAGAACTGAGCTCCAACATGGACAACCAAACCTCCCGGGGAGGTAGAGGCTGCAGCACATAAGAGTACTCTCAGAGCTTGTGTGAGACCTGGGAAGCACAGGGAGAGCATTTCAAGAGCAAAGTGACTACTGATATTTTGGTTAGAGGATGTTACTATATAGTAGGGCTCTGTGGATAATACCAGTCAAGTAAGTTTACTCAGCAATCTCCCTACCAAAGTTACAATTTGTAGTTGACTTAGTTGCAGCATATTTTAAATTGTCCTAATCTCCAGATTCTAAAATTTAGTCTGTTCCTTCACTTTTCTACCTCTTCTTCTTGTTTCAGTCTGCTTCTCTCCATTTTGATTTCTAATTGAGTTTGTCTTTCTTCTATTTTTTGGCCATAGCAATGTCACAGCCATTTATTTTTTCTGTTTTCACGTTTTCTGTGCTTACCCAATTTCTCTTGTCCATGTCAAAATCCAATGCCCATCTTTAGAGCAGGGACAGAGGGGCTTTTTTTTTTTTTGCTGGACTAAATATCAGAGCAAGCACATTGCCCATAAACTTATTGCTGGTCCTGACAATACACTGGTTATGTGACACCAAATACACAGGGTGGGGACAACCAAAGGTGAGAGGAACCTGTCCTCCTAGCAGGATTGAAATGAGAAGACCATTAACATCTGGTCCAAAGGATGGCTAATCCTCAGGCTACCCAAATCTTTGCCAGAGAAGCAAGAGACCACAGTGCTGAGTCTTGTTTAAATCAAAGACAGAGTCTGACCCCACCTAATTGCTTAAGATTCCCTGAAGGCAATTACAAAGCACAAATTTCTCATCATGAACTATTTTGTTTTCTTTATCACAGAACACAAAGCAAAAACCCTATAAGCACATACTTGCCATATTCCCAATTTTTCAGCCTAGGTGAAGCACAGTTTTCTCCTGCAACTCACACAGCAGCATATTTGTACAGAAGACTCAAGGACTGTAGGGTCTTATTCTTTGGCTGTTAATTTTTTTCATCCAGTCAGGCTGAAAAGTAGCTTCATATGAATCTTTTCTTTTTGTAATCACTGGATGCATCTCCCAGAAAACCTTCTGGGATTATCTGCTCATAAGCTGGTTTCACTGAAATCTGTTTTTTTTTCAGTGGCAGCACTCATAGACACATTAGCCACTCTGATACTAAATATGCACCAGTTCCTCTCTGTAGATAGGGTCCTCCTGCTCTGCAACCAGCACCCCTACCTCCAGTCAATGCTGTTTCCTCATGGCTCTACTGTGGAATGTACAAAACCCTGGCAAGCAACTCTGTCCAAGTGTCCTCCTGTCTTTCCTCCATGTTCCTTCCCCATTATCTAGGCCTGCCTTTCCTTCACCATACTTCTAAGCAAAACTGCAGCAAAACTTAAGTGTGTATCACTACAAACTTCTCAGTGCTTTGCTTTCCTCAGTTTCTAGATTCTTCACAGAGTATCTAGGCAGCGCTCAGCATAAGGAGATAAAGGTATCTGGAAAAATCACCTTAGCCATGAAATACGACATGGTTCCTCCTGCTCCTTGGGGAAATCACTCATCTTACTCAGCCTTCTATCTCATGGAACAACTGTCCTGCCAAAGAGACAGCTTGCTCACTGGGATGGCAAGCTAAGGACAAGGCCAGCACTCTCCCTAGGCTAGATTATGCTGGCAAGCCCATGACTTTTTCCAGACCTGCACTGTGGTTCACCCACTGGCTCTAGACAAGAGCACGCCAGCTGCCAGTTGGAGTAGGAAACTCAGGCCTACTCATCCGCAAAGACTATTATCCAGATATAACCTGGAGCAAAACATCACCTTTGTGAAAAGCTCTCGATCTCTCCAAAGACACTTGGAGGTTTATTTACAAAAGCAGCAATTTGATGAAGTTTTCCATGCCTGACAGGCTGCAAGCAAAATTCAGACAACTCCTCTGTTGCTTGGATGGGCTGAAGGGATAGAGCAGTCTGTAGGTGAGAGGTACTTTCAAGATTTTCAGTGGAAAACAGTCTAAGCTAGGCAAAAATATACTGAAGTAAGTCTACTTGCCTCAGTAACAATACAATTTAGAGGAATAAGACCAAAACATATTTAAAGTAATTAAAAAACTGCAGTGCTCTGAAGGCGGTGGCACAAGTCTCCTAAACACAGCTTGAAATGTGCACATTAAAGTTCTCAGGACTACTGATTTCATTGGCTGCTAATGATAACTCATTGTTTGAACTGACCTTTCTAAACTGAGTCAGACTTTTGTAATTTCTGGTAATTCTATTCTTTTCAGTAATACTTTCTTTTTCTCTTTCATGCGTGAAAGCAATTGAAACAGACTTATGGAAACCTGGACTGAGCTTTTTTGACACAGGTAAATACTTAACTCGTTCAATGACTAGCCTGGGAATAACTGGTCTTCATCACATGGGAAAAGCTAAAGCTGTACTCAACACTGGCCAGGCCACACCTTGAGTACTGTGTCCAGTTCTGGGCTCCTCAATTCAAGAGAGATGCTGAGGTGCTGGACGTGTCCAGAGAAGGGCAACAAGGCTGGTGAAGGGCCTGGAACACAAACCCTATGAGGAGAGGCTGAGGGAGCTGGGGTTTAGTCTGGAGGAGGCTCAAGGCAGACCTCATTGCTGTCTACAGCTACCTGAAGGGAGGCTGTAGCCAGGTGGGGATTGGTCTCTTCTCCCAGGCAACCAGCAACAGAACAAGGGGACACAGTCTCAAGTTGTGCCAGGGGAGGTATAGGCTAGATGTTAGGAGGAAGTTGTTGCCAGAGAGAGTGATTGGCATTGGAATGGGCTGCCCAGGGTGTTAATGGAGGCAGGAATTAATTTGGCCGAGTCAGGAATTTTATAAAAATAGAGTTATGTTACTTTCCCGAAAAAAACCGCCCCCAAAAACTATATACAGAAGATGTTAGATTTAATTAGCAGGTTCGTTCTTAGTTGGTTGAGAATATCTACACAATAGGATGCTACAGGTAAACTTGACTAATTCGAAGTCAGGAGCTGGAAAAGGCTTGTGCTATTAAATATAGCGTTCCCCACTATCAAAATAAGGCTGAGCCGAAAGCTACTCACTACAGGGCGGGCTGGCTTGAAAAGAAAGACGATTCAAAGGGCTGTCCCGTGGTCTTTTCAGAGACCTCCAGGGTCGTTAAAGAGCGATAAAGCTGCACAATAAGGTGCTTAAGGTGAAGCAGAGCTTGTCTTCAGAGCTTGTCTTCCCAGCGTCGAAGGCTTCCTGTATAGAAGCTATCCAGGCGGGGAGGTGAACTCCAAGCCGGCACACCAAGGCGGGAACACAATCCAAAGCGGGGACGAACTCCACGGCAGGAGCAGCCCAAGGCAGGAGCAGCCCAAGGCAGGAACCCCTCAATATTTATACCCTTTCCTAGACAAAGAGCTGAGTTCGCACTGCCCAGGCGCGAGAAGCACACAGCCAGTCCTCAGCCGAGGGCAGCGCGGGCCCGGCACGGGGCACTCCTCGTGCCGGAAGGGTGCCCCTGCTCCGCCCCTTCACGCCTGCAGGGCAGGGCGGGAAGCAGGTCTGCTCGCGCCTTTTCCTCTCCCATTCAAACCACAGAGGGAGAGGAAATTTCTGGGGTACACGGGACCTCCAGGACACAGGGAGGTGGTGGAGTCACCATCCCTGGAGGCGTTCAAGAAAAGCCTGGATGAGGCACTCAGTGCCATGGTCTAGTTGACTGGCTAGGGCTGGGTGCTAGGTTGGACTGGATGATCTTGGAGGTCTTTTCCAACCTGCTTGATTCTATTCTAATCGTTAAGCCCATGACACTGCTGATAATCTCTTCTCAAGGAATAATTACTGTAGTCAAATTTGTAAATGACATACATCTTTTACATCTTAGTAGTTAAAATTACTTCACACTTGCATCAGTAGCGAGTTCCTGCCCAAAGCAGGAGCAGAACAGATGAGCTCTAGAAGGAGTTGGCAGCTACACTGCAGGAAAAGAGGGTTTATCTTCTGAAATTCATTTGGAAATAAGAAGGTATTTTGGGAGTGTCACAGTTGGAATTGCATTCAGGAGCTGCAATCAGTGAAGACAGTGGCAGAGTATTTTGATGTCAAGGTATGAAAAGGAGGGTTTAAGCTGAGCATAAAGAATCATAGAATCAAGCAGGTTGGAAGAGACCTCCAAGATCAGCCAGTCCAACCTAGCACCCAGCCCTAGCCAGTTAGATAGACCATAGCACTAAGTGCCTCGTCCAGGCTTTTCTTGAACACATCCAGGGACGGCGACTCCACCACCTCCCTGGGCAGCCCATTCCAATGCCAATCACTCTCTCTGCCAACAACTTCCTCCTAACATCCAGCCTATACCTCCCCTGGCACAACTTGAGGCCATGTCCCCTTGTTCTGTTACTGGTTGCCTGGGAGAAGAGACCAACTCCCACCTGGCTACAACCTCCCTTCAGGTAGTTGTAGACAGCAATGAGGTCCCCCCTGAGCCTCCTCTTCTCCAGGCTAAACAACCCCAGCTCCCTCAGCCTCTCCTCACATGGTTTGTGTTCCAGGCCTTTCACCAGCTTCCTCGCCGTTCTCTGGACATGTTCCAGCACCTCAACATCTCTCTTGAATTGTGGAGCCCAGAACTGGACACAGTACTCAAGGTGTGGCCTGACCAGTGCTGAGTACAGGGGAAGAATAACCTCCCTCGTCCTACTGGCCACACTGTTCCTGATACAGGCCAGGATGCCATTGGCTCTCTTGATGATGACCACCACAGAAATTTTCTGATGTTTTACCTTTAAACGCTGACAATATGGTGGTGACATCATTTTTTATGGTGATTGAGAAAAAAAGAACCCAACAACCTATGTTTGTAGCAAGCTCAAGCAAGAACAAGGCCAAGATTTGCACAACATTTAATGAGGAGCAGATTCTATGTGTTTAGTATTTAAGAGATCTCTTTCTTCAGGAACATTAAAAGGCCAGTTCATGATACTCCCTCTCCTATGAGGATCTGGACCATCCAGCAGAAGATGTCTTTCCCATCACTGGTTTTTTTTTTTGCTGGAGAGGGCTGTGCTGGTGGCCTTTACAAAGACCATTCCCTTGAAGGCTGCTTACTTCAAAGCTGAGGCATGACTAATCTTTGCACTAGCTGTGACAAACAGCATAAGCACATACAAAGTAGCTTGCAAATCCAGTGTCAGCAGTGGTGGCTGTTGAGTCAAAATTTGCATCATCCCAAACATGAACACATCTCCCTCTTCCAGCACTGGCCATCTAAGCCAGATGGAGGAAATGCTCCTAGCCTCAGTGTGCTTATTTAGGAAAAACCTACAACCTTGACAGGAGTGGAGGGAGGGTCTTCTGAGATAGAAAGTGACAGGTTGCATTAAATGCAATAAGAAGCCAGGCATGGGGGAAGGGACATTGCATTCACAGTTTCTCAGCAACTGAATTGCCTGTGTAGACTAGTGTGATAAAGTTTGATGAATTCAGATTGTCACTTCAAAGGAGTGGTTTCTGGCATAAATGTAGTCACTGCTGTCTTACTTAAATGAATGAGAAGTTTAATCAGCATGGACAGCTGTGACAATCAGTGAAGGGAACTTTAATTAGCATGGAGTAGACTGCCCATGCAGCAAGTTGAAATTCCCATGGCAATAACAGTATTAAATTGGACTGGCAGAATAGGGAGGCCCATACAGACTGACCACCTCCCCAGTTAGTTGAGAAAGATTATTTGTGGATGACCTTATCGTTACACTAAGCACAAATCAGCAAGCTGACCCACAACCTTTAAGAACTGGTAAATAAAGGAGAAAAGTGCTGCATTGCCTACACTTGGGTTTTCCATACCAACCTAACAAAGCTAACTTCGACCATATGCCTAGGCAAGGAATGCAGATCTTGTTGTATGGAGATAAAGGCATAAGGCAGATAACTACGAATTAACTTCCCCATACAATTTAGTTGCTCAGATGAAAGGCACATGCTAATATCTGATTTCACCACAGTGTTAAATCCACCTACTTTCTGTCCTAGGAACAAGGCAAGTGGGGGAACTGCACATATGGGATACCAAGCTGGCACATGTAAAGTACATGGTGCACAGGCTGCAGGATGAAGCCTGACTTTGGTTTATTACTTTTATGTACTCTTATAATTAAAGCCTATACTGGAATATACACGGTCACAAGGGCAAGCTGCTACCCATTTCAGGTTTTAAAGAAGTCACAATCATTCTCATCCATGTGGTTAACAATGAATGGCTACATACAGATCCAAGTCACTGCTCCCAAACAGAAGGCGTGTGAGAAAAAAATTCTCTTCTCACCCGTAACTTCTGCATCATAAACCTACTATAAGCCAGCAAAAACAGACATCTTGCCTCCCAGCCACCCTTTGCCCAGGTACCTACATGGCCAGAGGGAACTTTGTCAGGTTGCTGAGCCAGGCTGTCATTAGGCTTTCTCTTTCTTCCTGGTTTAACACTGTTCTTTCGCTCTTTTCTTTGCATAGCACTGTCACCAGGCAGGCACAGAGGTCAGTGCTGGGACAGGAGCAAGCAAGGACGGTGCTCGGTTAGAGGAGGTCTCTGTCTTTGGGTGGTGGGGCTGGTTTGCACCACCTGAAAGCATCCATGAAACTGCAGGTGAAGCAAGGACAAAGAGGGGGCACTGCCAAATCACATTGAGCTTTTCCTCTGTGGGGTTTGGGAGGCCCTGGGTGCTCATGGAATGGCAGGCTCATCAGATGCAAGTGGACAGTCCAGCTTCAGCCTGCAAGAATCAGTGACGCGTTCACACTGCCTTCACAGTGCTCTCCTGCAGCTCCTGCTCCTTTTCTTTACTTGACCTGGCTGCTGAACCACCCTCCTTTGTGGGGCAGCCACCAGTACACATCAGCCTAAGTCCGAACTTCATTCTTCTCTAACCCTGCCCTGTTTCTCCTCTCTGCACTGCTGCTGCCTGCATCTTGCTCCACTGATACTGTCCCAAGTCACACTCATACCTCTCCATGCCTGCAGCTGGTGAGTTTGACCCCATCAGTATTTTCAGTTAAAATACTCCTCAGTCACTTACACTCCCCAGTGCCTCACATGCAGAGAGTTCTCTCTCAAGAGCAGCAGCTGCACCTGTACAGGATTTGCCTCACATTCTGCCTCAGGCCAAAGGCAGATTTGGTCCGTGGCAGCAAGACTTTCAGGCCTGAGAAAGGTCAGAAATGTTTGCTGCAGCAGAGGTCAGTGGACAGAACTGCTCTGTGCCACCTGTCCCAAAAATATCACTTTCCCTCAGCCAGAAGCCAGTGCTCTATCTCAGGCAGCACTACCTCAGCACTGCCACTTTACTTCCACTGTGATGATGCTTCTGCTATCCAAATGGGCCTCCTGTGGGGAAGCACACAGCAGAAGCCCTTTCTCTTTTTCCCTGGTGGGACTTTGTGTGAAGAGGAGAGGCAAGACAAGAGGCACAAGCCAGCAAGATGCTGGACAACAATTCTAGAGAGGAAGGGTGAAGCCAGATGAAGTCTGTCTTAGCAGCTCACCTTTGGACAGTTCTAGCAACTGTGAGGTTGAGTCATTTAGAGCACAAAAACCAGTGGCAGGATGGGTGGATAGCCCTTATGCCTCATCCAGAAAGCATTTGCTCCAAAGCTTGGGTAAGAGAAAGGGGCTGCAGGCACCAGTGACACCAGTCCTGGGGCTGTCATGACCTGGCCAGTTATAGCCGGGGAAATCCTTAAGCAAAACAAAGCAATCACCTGCCCCTGCAGTAAGCAAACCAGAGCTAATCTTTGTGCCCATTATCTATTTCATTCACATGTGACCACAGGGGCTCCTGCACAAGGCCAAGCCCAGTGCTGCAGCTAGTTGAGTGTCCTGTCTCTAGCGACAGGCAACAGTAGATGGCTGAAGATGAGCAAAGCAGGGAAATCACTAATTTCTGGTGGTAGAGAGCTTGTTTAGTCCCTGCAACAGAAACTTTCTTCACTGGTAGATAAATTTAAAAACCAGAAGCCAAAGCAACTTTTCTGTGCTGTAAGGATGCTACAGTCTGGTATGGCCTCCTGGCAGGAGATGAGGCACGCTAGGCACAGCACAGTCAGACTTAATGCAAACTTGGCCCCTCACCCAAGACTAAGAGCAGCTTTCAGCATGCAGGTAGAAGAACTCAAAGTCTTAGTATTTGTCCATTATAATGGACAAGCAATGATCTACTTGCAAGTGGAACTGAAATAAGAGTGGGAGCAGGAGTTGTTTTTCCCTCCCATTTTCTTGGCTATTTTCTGCATTATCTTCACCACTCAGCTTAGGCAGTGCATGAACACCTCTCGTTATATTTATGTGGCGACCTTTGCTGATGGCTCTCAGCTGCCTGCTCTCTTTACAGATACTGATGCTCTCACCATTAGCTTGCTCCTGCCTGGTTGCTGTGCAAAGACAAACTCTGTTGCACCTAGCCACTTTGGGGGGTTGGACTCGATGACCTCTTTGGGTCCCTTCCAACCCCTAACACCTTATGATCCTATGATTTTTCACCTTTTTCCTACATCAAACTCACATTTTCTGAAGTTACCTTTTTAATTGTCTCTCTGAAGTTTGTAGTCTTTCCTTGACTTACTGGTGATGAATATTTAAGGAAGATCATCCTTTTTAAACAGAAATTAACACTGAGACTACAAAAATAATAGGCCATTCTGCTGGGTTTTGATCAGCTGCTTCCTTGGTGAGCATTTGGTCTGAGGTTGTCTGATCATTACTGCTTCTTTTGAAGATTACTGCAGCTAAATCCCCTTAATCTTGTCATGCTCTACTGAAAAGAAATAGCTTTTTGCCCTTGCTCAGGAAAGAGATGCTGTACTGTAGGAGGCTTGCACCAGACATTGAAGGCATAAGTGAAGTTGAGTGTTTTCAAACCTCTTAATGCCAGCCTGATGCCCTGTGACTCAGTGCATGCCACAGGGATGAAAACTTGGGCTACTAAGGCTGCTAGCATCCAAATAATCTCAGCTGGGGACTCAGCTAAAAGTCACTAGTGACCCATGAGATTGTTTCCCATGATGTGACTGTAGTTCTCTGCCACCTACCTTGTTTCTTTTGTGCTGTCAAAAATAACCCAGTCCTCTGGGAACATCTGAGGAGCTGTGGCTTATATTGCTTCCCCAGCTGCGATACTGTGGGGCCAGTCATTGCCTGGATTGTGCAGCTAATTTTAAAGCACAGGTAAAACTCAGCAAGCTAGAGGCATGTCAGTGCCAGTTGTCCCAGGGGCAAAACACTGAAAGGTCACCACCCTGCACCATGGCCACCAGCCTTTGCACCTGAGGAATGCTCAGCAGCGCATGCTGCTCCCAGACCCTTGCAGCGAGGGGACTGACTCACAAAGGAGAGTCAAAGTTCCTGCTTGGAGAGATTTTGGAGCCACTTGTAGAAATGTTTCCACTCCTTTTTTATAGCAGAAGCAGCACACGTGGAAAAAGGCTAAGCTTCAGGGATGTGCTCCCCATCCTTGTTTCCTAACCACATTTCCTACCCATGCCATTCCTCAGGCCAGGGGCAACCCTGGAGCTACCCCACTGACTTCTTTTCAGAGCAAGGGAAACCACAAAGCATATACTGACAGAGCCTTTCCTTTCTCTCTCCTAGGCTTCAGTTCAAAGGAAGAATTGAATCTGAAGCCACCAGAATCCATCTCCCAGGGGAACCCAAGTATGTACTTCAGAATTAATTGATACCATTTCATTAATTACAAGTTGCTAGAATGCATTCAAAACGAACAGCAGCATTTTCAAGGAAGCCTAAGAAACGTGAACACATTTTTCCCCTGTAGAGAAACAGCAAGTGCCCTTTACCAACCCCTCTCTTACACACCATTGGGTTGTTTTTTTTGCTTCTACAGAGAAGGAAATAACAGCCAAGATTTAGCTTACCTGGGCAGGGAGATGGTGGATGATCACCACTAACTCTTCCCGGACAGGAGCAGCTCCACATTCCTGGAGGTGCAGAGCTTCACTCAGAGACTGCAATGGTGGAGGAAAGCAAATTAATGTATTGCAGCTGGGCTTAGAAAACTGAGCCCTTCCCACAGCTGTGGGCGAGACCAAATTAAACCACCTGAGAAAGTGACCCAGCACCTGCTGCAGGAAGGGGAGAAGGGATACAGAAGGAGCATGAAGGATCCTTTCATCCAGAGATGAAAATGCAGGATGTTCTGCTCTGAAAAGCAAAACTTCTACATCCCTTTAAAATTAAAGGCAGATTTGCCCATTAACTCATCTTTAGATGCGGGCCAGAGTAGAAGGAAAAAGGGAAAGCAAGCTCTGAATAGAGAAGTGCAGTCGTCTGCCACCTCCTTAGGGAAAGCTGCCTTGGAAAGGGGATTTTACCCTCCCACTGGCTCTTGGGTCCTCTCCTGCCCGTCCTCCAGCTGCTGAACAGTTCTCCTGTGGAACTGGGATTTCAAGGGCTCTGTACATCAACTCCTGAGCCACGTGTCTACATATTCCCCAAGCACTCCTCCTAATACTTAAAAGTTATTTTTTTCACCCTATCAAAATGTCAAATACACTTAAAAATGATAGAGACAAAGCAGAAAAGGGTAAGATTTGTGCTACAGACCTAACCGCCCTGCAGGAAAGCAGAGCAGAGTGTTGCAGAGATGCAGGCAAGCAGAGCTGTGTTTCCAGCAGCTGACCTGAGATAAGGCACACCAGAATCCAAACTCCCATCCTGCTAGTATCTTTAGGACCATAAAAGCTATAATTCAGATCTTGCCTCTCTGCAAATCAGCAAGCACTCAGCTCCCTACACAGCACCTTCAGCCTGTGGTCTTCCAGAGTCCCACTAACGCCCCAGCACCAAAATGCTCCTGCTGTCTGAATCCTGCCCAGAAATTAAACAAGTCTATGTAAATCTTTGCATGCCTAGACCCTGCTGGCTAACAAACTCCAACTTTCCACATGTAGACTGTGTGGTGTAGCCCCCTTTGAAGGACAGCAAATCCAGGCAAACTTGGCTGTTAATTGAGGTATTATTTGTTGTGGGTTTGCCGCCTGCCTCGCCATGTGCTGTGAACGAGCACAGTTCTCAGTCACGCTTCTATAATCCACCATTATCGAAATTAGAAGAACGGACAGCTACAGGGGGGGGAAAATGAAGGTAATGAGATGGGAGGCAGTTGCATAAGCCTGTAAGAACAATTAGTGCTTTGTAGCTACCTAATGATTAAAACACACTATTTTAGAAGATCTGATTGGTAGGAGGCATCATCAGAGGGAAACCAAGAGATGGGGATGACCTGGATGTCCGAGGGGTAAAATGTTAATTAGTGCTCTAGTTAAGCCAAATTTTGATCCCACCACTGTTGCAGTCCAACAGATAAATGTTTTACTACTAACTTGGACAGATATAAAGCCAGACTGGCAGTGACGAAGACAGCATTTGCAGAAGCACAGGCATGGAGCTTGTTTGTGTAACTAGGTGGGAGAGTTTGGGTGCAGGTGTAGCCTTTTTAGGATAATTGCTTTCAGCCCAGAGAGGCAGCAAACAACAGCACACAGCTGCTACTGCTGTGTGCAAGGTACAAGCCTGTCTACAGCCACGTATGAAAAGTGCCCTCCCTCAATCTGAACAGACCAAGTGAAATCATCATCCCCAATGTTAGCTCCAGGCCAGAATGAAGTTGCCTAACAATCATCATTCAGAAGTGCAGAGCTGCCAGGACTGCCATCCCCAGATCCTTGAAGAGCTCCCATCATGTCTTTCGCCCCAGACACATCCTGGGCATCATGTTTAGTGAACTGAGAGGGTACTGCCTCCCCTTTGACCAGCATTAACACCACATGCGAAGAGTTGTTCCTGTTACATCTACTACACCAATTAAGCCCACAAAAGTGTAGCCAAGGAAAACCTTGAACTCTGCACTCTGCAGGTGGCCAGACCACAAAATTTAAGGGCCACATCTGGTTTTACAAACTTTCACCACCTCTGGGCTGTGAATAAAGTGGGCCAAGCCCGTGCTGTGGCTTTGAGGCCACAGGATATGAGCCAGCCTCCTCCCATGTGGCTGACATCTCCCATCCCTTGCCCTCAAACTCAGTTCTCACAGACTGACCTCTGGAGACAGATTCTTGCCTATTTACCAGGCAGGTTTGGATACTGTATGGGAGAAAATCATGCCACAAACCATGTTTACATACTTGAGCCCCCAGCTGTGACTTGTGCTTGTCAAAGGCTTTTTGGTAGAGCTTGTGCAGCAAGACAAGTCACTGGGTACAGTAACTTCACAAGAAGCACAAGCTGTCAGAAAGGACTAAAACACATTTTCTGTGTTTCTGCCTCTTCTCAGATTGCAAGGTTGATTTGTCCTTTTTGATTGATGGCAGCTGGAGCATTGGCAAACGCCGCTTTCAGCTCCAGAAACAGTTCCTCAGCAACGTAGTACAAGCCCTCGGCATTGGCAGTGTTGGTCCTCTGATGGGCATTGTTCAGTATGGGTAAGAGCTTCTCGTGCAGCTGCTCCCATTGCCTTGGGGCATGACTGTACACTCTGGCAGCTGTGGCTCTATGGCTGACATGTGCTAAAGATCCCCAGCCTGCAGCCAGGAGCCAGGTAGCACAGAGCAGCCAACACAGCTTTCGCACTGTTGCATGTGAAGCAAACTGACAATTGCTCTCATTTCTTCTTTTCAGCAATGACCCTTCCACAGAATTTAACTTACAAACTTACACCAACTCCAGGGACTTAAGAAATGCCATTGAGAAAATCCCACAAAAAGGTGGACTTTCCAATGTTGGTAGGTAATGTGGCTGCATGCACGTCCTCAGCTACGGGAGGGCTGCAGAACCGAGGCTGTCCTTCCTCACCAGATATGGAGGCTGTGACTGAATGGTGCTCCAGCAGTAGGACAGGGCCAGAGAGAGGCCCTGCCTCCCATGGTCCAGCATGCTGCCACTCTGTTGCAAGTGGCCAGGATCTACCATTCTCTGCATGGGCAGGTCCTACCAACACTCACAGGGATTCTTGCTAACCCAGGTTGTCACCCCAGCCCCTGTAGGGCACAGGGAGGGACTGGATGTAGTTCAGCACAGAAGGGCTCAAGCAGGCACTTGGCACTAAAAGCAGCAACCTCCTCTACTGCACACACAGCCACAGGAACTGATCTCCCCAGCTCTTGGAAAGGCTCCAAACACTTGAATCAGCCTGTTGCCTGCCATGCCATGAGACATCATGCAAAGTGCTTCCAGACCTGTAATTCATTCTCATTTTCTGATTCCAGGGAAGGCGCTTTCATTTGTTAACAGAAACTTCTTTTTGGATGCTAATGGAAACAGACGTGGAGCACCCAATGTGGTTGTAGTGATGGTGGATGGTTGGCCAACTGACAAAGTGGAGGAGGCCTCTAGGCTGGCCAGAGAATCAGGGATCAACATTTTTTTTGTCACTATTGAAGCAGCTGCTGAAAGTGAGAAGCAGAACGTTATTGAACCAAAGTTTGTGGATAAGGTACTTACTGGCCTGGACTCTGGCTGGGAACTTGTCTCTGACTATAAACTTTCCAAGCTGTTTCATTCAGGGCATTTCTCTTTCCTTCTTACTACTCATGGTTATTTATTGCCTTGCTTATACTGCTTGGAGGTCTCCTATACAAAGAGCCAGGCAGCAATACTAAAGTCAGAAACAGGATGAAGTTCTGATTACATCATGAAGCAAGTGGTTTTTTACCATCTGAACATCGGCACAAACTTGCAGTCGTACTGACACAGTAACATGACAGAGCACAGCAGAAGCCTGAGCTTTCCACAAGCCTCTTGCTGTGCATCTCCCACCCAGAAAAGGCTGAGGAGCCCTGACAACCTAATATCAGTGTTTATCCAGGCTCAGGTCGATAAGGGAGAATGAAAGGGAACTGGATCTGTGGGAGCAGGCACTGCAGATCGCCCCTGCTAAGGGAGCTGCCCCTGGAAACAGGGAGGGATGGATACAGATCCCTGTCAGAGGAAGTAAGGGAAGTCCAGGCCCTACGAGGAGAGGCTGGGGGAGCTGGGGTTGTTTAGCCTGGAGAAGAGGAGGCTCAGGGATGACCTTATTGCTGTCTACAACTACCTGAGGGGTGGTTGTGGCCAGGGGGAGGTTGCTCTCTTCTCTCAGGNGCAAGTCCCACACATGCAAATGTTGGGACACTCTCAACCTAGGCATATCCTAGTCATACACCTACACTGGGTAAATCAAACACTTTGCTTCCACTGTTGATCTGATACAGGTAGTTTTGTAATCTGTCAATCTGATACAGGTAGTTTGTTTCTGCTGCTGTGGACTTCACAGCAGCTCTTGGAAAAAGACTAAATCCCTGCTACGTGCTGCAAGAAAAGAAAACACGAGTCGTGAGCAACTTATGTTTGAACATAAGTTCATTATGTTGAACAGACATCTAAAGGTAGATGTCTGTTCAACAGGGCTTCAGAGCAAGCAGGCACCCAGTTAGGGCAGGCAGCATCCACCAGGTTGCCAGACCAAGCTGGGCTCAGGAAGCAGGGTTGAGGTATCTGGTATTTTCAGAAAACAGATCCCCATCTGAGCTATGCCACTGACATGAAGTAATCTCCCACGAGTCTCAGAGCTGCTCCACAGAACTGCACTATCTCTCATCATTTGCATTTCATATTTGTTGGAAAGCAAACCTGTCAGGGACGTGGCAGAAATAGGAGTAGAGTAGGCTCAGAACAGGAAGGTAAAGAGCGAACAGTGGCTTCATACTGCTGCATCATCACACTAAAAAAGAAGCAAGACAGTAAGAGCAAATCAGAATAGGATATGGTGGAAAGCCCAGACTGGAGGGAATTTTAACTCCTCTTGGAGCTTCTAGACTTTCAGCAAGTCAGGACCGAGCACCAAGAAAGCAGTGACTTGGTCTTTTAAAACACACACAAAATTGATGGATAGAGCCTGGCATAATAAAATTTCTTACCCAGAGATCTGAGGCATGAGCATTTAAGAGGCACTAAAGCTGAGGACCATTTGATCCAGCCTGTCCCAAACACTGCCCCTCACACACCTGACTTCTCCCATGCCTCTTTTGTGCTACTGCAACTTCCTTCCCACATCTATCTCACTTCCAGTAACCCTACAGAAGCCTCCCACAAATCTCCTACCACACAAGCATTCAATTATATAACAATTAAAAAAAATCATTTGGCAGAGCCAGCACAACAGAGACTCTTTATGCATGCTTAGAAGGCTATGATCCAAGGATCAGCCAGCTCCAGTCCCAGGCTTTAGTTCCAGGTAATAGGGTTTGTCAGCAGGCAAAACTTTCCTTGCTGCCCTGAATGATGGGAACTGAAGTTGTCATCTGGCAAACACACAGGCTCACACAACGCCGACTGGAGCCACATTAACAGCAGCTCTGTCATTAGGATGCTTTTTCTGGATACAATCACATTCTAGGCTGCAACAAAAGAAGCATGACCAGCAAATTGAGAGAGGTGATTCAGCCACTCTGCTCTAGTAAGATCACGCCTGGAGCACTGTGTCCAGCTCTGGAGCTCTCAATGCATGAAGAACATGGATCTGATGAAGCAGATCCAGAGAAGGGCCACAAAAATTAATCAGAGGACTGGAGCACCTCTGCTACAAGGACAGGCTGAGGGAGCTGGGGTTGTTCAGCCCGGAGAGGAGAAAGCTCCAGGGAGACCTAACTGCCACCTTCTGGTACCTGAAGGGGGCCTGCAAGAAGGCTAGAGAGGGACTGTTTATGAAGGCCCAAAGCGATAGGATGAGAGGCAATAGTCTGAAATTATAAGAGTAGATTTAGATTGGATGTTAGGAACAAGTTCTTTACAGAGAGGGTGGTTGAGTATTGGAAAAGGTTGCCCATAGAGATGGTTGAGGCTCTATTACTGCAGGTATTCCAGGCGAGGGTCAATAGAGCTCTGGGCAATCTGATCCAGTTGAAGATGTCNTCAGCCCGGAGAGGAGAAAGCTCCAGGGAGACCTAACTGCCACCTTCTGGTACCTGAAGGGGGCCTGCAAGAAGGCTAGAGAGGGACTGTTTATGAAGGCCCAAAGCGATAGGATGAGAGGCAATAGTCTGAAATTATAAGAGTAGATTTAGATTGGATGTTAGGAACAAGTTCTTTACAGAGAGGGTGGTTGAGTATTGGAAAAGGTTGCCCATAGAGATGGTTGAGGCTCTATTACTGCAGGTATTCCAGGCGAGGGTCAATAGAGCTCTGGGCAATCTGATCCAGTTGAAGATGTCCCTGCCCACCACAGGGCGGGTTGGACTAGATGACCTTTAGAAGTCCAGTCCAACTCAGGTGATTCTATGATTCATCTACAAAAGATTGGCAGGTGTCAAACTTACTTATTACATTTCTTTCGCTGCTATAATCACAGTATCACAGTATTATCAAGGTTGGAAGAGACCTCATAGATCATCAAGTCTAACCCGTTACCACAGAGCTCAATCCTGCCTTGAACAGGATAACATCAGCTCCATCTCACACCTTTGTCATTAAAAGGCAGGGGAAAATGGCCTTGTTACACAAGCATCTGTGATGGGACAATGACATCATTTCCCAGGGAAGCAGAAGGTGATTGAGGAGAGGGCGCTTCAGACCCCAGCACTGCTCTTTCCAGGAGCCTGTGTTTGCAATTTAGCTACATACCCCAGCTGAAACGGGCAGACTGAATTCCTATTTCATGCATCCTTATCTCGCCTTGCAGGCAGTGTGCAGGACAAACGGTTTCTATGCCATCAACGTGCCCAGCTGGTTCAGCCTACACAAGGTGGTGCAGCCCCTAGTGAAGCGGGTCTGTGACACCGAGCGGCTGGTTTGCAGCAAGACGTGCCTCAACTCCGCTGACATCGGCTTTGTCATCGACGGCTCCAGCAGCGTCGGCACCAGCAACTTCCGCACAGTCCTCCAGTTCGTGGCCAACATCAGCAAGGAGTTTGAGATCTCGGACACTGACACCCGCATTGGAGCTGTCCAGTATACCTATGAACAAAGGCTCGAGTTCAGCTTTGACAAGTACAGCACAAAGCAGGATGTGCTGAGTGCTATTAAAAGGATCAGTTACTGGAGCGGTGGGACCAGCACAGGAGCAGCCATCAGCTACGCCTCAGAGCAGCTGTTCAGCAAATCCAAACCCAACAAAAGAAAGATCATGATCCTCATCACCGATGGCAGGTCTTATGATGATGTCAGAGCGCCGGCCATGGCAGCTCACCAAAATGGTAAGCTCCCCTATTGCTGTCTGCTGCCCTACATGCCTCAGCACTTAACCAACTCAGAGAAATGCACTTTGCTGCAATTTGCTCTAACAAGATCAGCACCTGTTAAATATCTGAATAATGACCTTAAATTTATTTATTATTTAAAGATCACATCAATCTAGCAGAAGGTACATTGGAATGGGCTGCCCAGGGAGGTGGTGGAGTCACCGTCCCTGGAGGTGTTCAAGAAAAGACTGGGTGAGGCACTTAGTGTCATGGTCTAGTTGACTGGCTAGGGCTGGGTGCTAGGTTGGACTGGATGATCTTGGAGGTCTCTTCCAACCTGGTTGATTCTATGATTCTATGTCTGGAGATGCCAGGGGATATCTACCACCTTAGTAACACATGAAGCTTCCTTTGGCTTTCCAGTCAAGATAATCATACATCTTCCAACACAACTGGAAGATATTTGCACTGGCACAGGAACCTGTCCTTCAGACCTAAAGCAGAAGCTTTACTGTTGTTTACACCTTTTTGCTGTTAGCAAAAGGTACTTCCAAAGCACAAATCAGACACTTCCTTCAATTTAAAAATACCACATTTGTAGAGAGACCACTGCAACTCACTGCTTCTATTTTGTGGCCTGGCAGCTACATTTGACCTTAAATCAAATTTCATGTAATGACAACCTTTATGCTCCTTTTAAACTCCAGTTTTCTTTCTAGGAGTTATAGCTTACTCTGTCGGCGTTGCTTGGGCAGCCCAAGATGAACTTGAAGCCATCGCGACAGACCCTGACAAGGAGCATTCCTTTTTTGTGGATGAATTTGACAACCTCTACCGCTTTGTTAATCAGCTTATCCAAAACATTTGCACAGAATTTAATTCCCAGCCACGGAACTGATGGACTTGAGCAAGGTGGGAGCCTCGGGTGCCATGCTGATGGCACACCAAGTGACGCAGGAGTAACACCAGCCATCAGTTCAAGAAATACTGGAGGTGTTTTCCCTTTTCCAGTCAGCATGGCTGAAAGCAGCTCTGTGTCTATGCATGATAACACTTGTAGACTGTTGAGTTTTTGGTTTTGCTTTCCTTTTTTTTGTTTGTTTGTTTTTTTTTCCTTTAGAAACTGAGATGGATGGATAGTGAAAGAGGCAGTAAACAGGAAGGAAATAACTAACTGGAGCTGTTACTTCCAGTATACTTCCAGTATACTTCCAGTATAGAGAGGAAGGAAATAACTAACTGGAGCTGCTACTTCCAGTATACTTCCAGTATACTTCCAGTATAGAGTCCCAGCTTGCCGAATTCCCACCTTTGGTTACAAAAGTTCCTTAAAATGCATCATCTGCTTTCTTGAGTGGCCAAGTCCCTTCAGGGAGCAACCATGCTGTGGTGTGAAGCATTTCCAAGTAGCACTGCCCACCAGATGACATTCAGGTCAGGGCTCAAATACCAGGCATTTTTGACAGGACACAACTGAAATTCGAGTACCTTCTTAAAAGGAGGCTCTCTCATCATACAGCTGTCTCACCAGTAAGTTAAGCTTCAGTTAGTGCAAACTCAAGCACTAAGATTTATCCAAAACTTGAAGCTGGAAAGTGAGTGAGAGGAAAGACTCAAACTGTGGGACCTTACAACAAATTTTCAATCCCCCAAAAAGCCCAAAATCCACAGCAGCCAACATGCAGGAACTGGAATCTAGACTCGTGGAGCACCACATTAATACTTGATTTTGACAAGTATCTTTCCCTCTTAGCTTTCTTACTCTGCTCTTGTGTGGCTCATGGCCTGCAGGAGAGCTGCCAAGACAGAGGAGACACTTGGAGGAAAATTGTGGGTTTAAGGTGCTCACAATCAGAAAAGCATTTGAGACCCTATGCCTTACCATTAAACCACATTTACAGCAGTCTCTAATGTGAAGAGAGCTATTCAATAGCTATTAATGTGATTTAAGAAAGAACTATCTGAACTCCTCTATTATACACCAGGAAAAGTAGCATTTATTAATTTACAGACATCTTCTCCCAAATCTAGGATTTAATTCTATTTTATGGATTGATTTCAAAGTGAACCTACTACATATCCCTGGATTATTCAAAACACACGCCTGTTACTTAAGTGAGGAACTAGCCATACCATTAGTCAGCAGGGGAGGAGGGACATATTAAGAGGGCCAAAAGAACTGCAATTTAATTAGGAAGCAGCATCTGCCAGCTATGTTTCCATCCAGCATAGTTTAAGAAAACATTTTGATGAAGCAAAGTAACAGAAGGAAAGGGATGCTGTTTCAGAGTCAATAAAAATGTTCATTCTCACACATCTTACAGCAAACTCATGCTGTGTTAAGGCTTCTAGAACTAACAGGAAATGGGAAAAAATTAAAACTCAGAGTCCACATCTTACTCACAAACCAGGCTTTTAAAGCACTTACAGTTCTAATAAACATGACCAGGATGCTTTTTCGTCACATACAAATATTCATTGCAGTAAATTACCATCAGGAAGATTCCTTTCTGCCAACGAAAGTAGCATGGTCTTTTAAATCATTATGTTTGGAAATATGACTGAAGTAGCTCAAAAATTAGCAAATAAGTGTGCATTAACAACAGCTAATGACAACAGCAGATTCTTTCTGATCTCCTTGGTGTGATAACACAAACAGAGCTGAAGTCCCCTCAAGAGGTTAATGAAACCAATCCTAGCATTTCCCTGGTTTTCACACAGGCAAGTTTCAGATCTTCCTCTCAGAAGGAACACTCACTTACAGCTTTAACTGAGCAGCATCAACCCAGTATTCCAACCCAGACAGAAGACACAGGGCAGACACAAAGAAAGAGCAGAACAAAGACATAAAGTATATTTGTATGCAGTTTTAACACTAATCTGTGCTGTTGCACTTCCACAACAATAGTCTCTTGACTTGAAAAAAAGTAAAGATTAATGATAGAATCAGGTAGAAGCAAAGCAACCCTAACTCCTGACCCACCTCCCTAACCACCACACTGCTGAAAGCATCTTTCACTGTCACAAGGGATATTGTATGGGCTGCACAAAACTCAAAATAGAAACTGAATTTAGTGGAAACTTAAGACACCAGATTTACTGTTGAAAACTTCTTTGTTTGGCATTCAATTTGGACCTAGGTGAGAAAAAGGTCCAAGTCTTACTTTTCATCTACTCTTTAATATTGACATTTATTTTTAATGCAACAGCTTACCACAACATATTGATTTAAATTCCAGCTGTACCCTTCCAGCACAGACTGGAACTCTGTAGAAACTCCTAAGTGTTTTGCTTGTGCTTTGTCAAAAGGGCAGCACAGCTGACTGAGACATTAGGAACAGTGAAAGCCACACATGCTCTTTAGGATATACATTTCAATTTCTTCTGAAAGCTTAAACTTCAAGCAATGACAGTGAGCTTCAAATGCTCTTTCACAGAGACCTGCACTGCTATCTTCTGCGTCAAGCATTTATAAGTAGCACTTCAGGGTCTGTTGTTGTTTAATTGGCTTATCTATGGCCCTTGGTTGTCAATGTGCAATTTTATTAACCTTGCAATTTTACTGACCTTGAAATTGGTACATCTCAAAAACGTGGAAGTGCAATCTCTCATCTAAACCTAGGTGCCTTGTTCGTAAACACTGTAAACTTAAGCATATATGTAATGCACCCTGTCAATCTTTACCTTTCACAGCAATCAAAATACTTGCCATCTGTCAAAGTCTCTAAACAGTGTTTTACTAAAGTCCAAGATAACTTATGTATAAACCCTCATAAATACTTGAGGGTGTATATCTGCTTAAAGAAAGCAGCAGAACTGTTTCCATAACACATAGAAGATATTTTGAGCTCATCAATACAACGCAGTAAAATGGCCTCAAAGGCATACACAGTACATGTCATCTCCTACGTGATGAAAAAATAAACACCACTTTATTTCCTGAAACACAGCTGAGGTTCTTACTAGGTTACAGAAGATCCAGCAAGACTGGTAGTCACTCTATCATTCTTCTTTTCTCTATCAGCAACACTATGAAAACAACTTTATTCCTTTTCCACTCCCATCTCAGTTTGTCAAGTTTTAGACAGTGTCAGGTCATCTGCATCCTAAAAAAAAAATCACCTACATATTGAAAACACTGCAAGAACACATCTATGTAGCCAAGTTCTTCAAGTCCCTCATTCCTTTTTTAACCCATGCTGCAAATTGAAACTGGGCGGTATCACAAGTTTTAGCATGACACCAGCAACATCACTCACAGCAAGAGACACCAGTGCTATTTTTCTTAATATCAGCTAAAGTCCTTCTCTGGTGCCTAATCAAAACTTGGGAGCTCTTGAAATGCATTATCAAACATTCATTACAGAAGTGACTTCCTTTTAAGCACAATGAGAAATGGTAGTTAAAAGTGTCGTGATACAGCTGAAGAAAATACATTCTTTTCTCACTCGAATCATTATGGGGACATCTTGTTCATAAGCATACTCACAAGGATGTGAGGCCTTCCATATGGGTGGGTACCTTGTATGTTGCCAGTGAAATTTTTCTCCCTGTCTCCACAATCTTCTATTGCTCCTCTGTATAGGCACAACACTGAGGTGAATGCCATCACATTGTCATTTCATAAATTTCTCTTTTCCTATAAGAAGGGAAGATTGAGTAGGACTAAATTAGAAGGGTTACTCTACCTACTGTGAAGAGGAGACAAGAACTTTGCTTATCCTACCTATCAGCTTTAAAATAACCAGGATGGACTTACTAACAAGTTGCTCTGCTCAGTTCTGTGTGGGCTCCCATACCACCCCCTCAACAGTGCCATTCTGAGCATCTTCCTGTAGAAACACAACTACCATCTGTGATGTGTGGTTTGCTCTCCCTCGTTCTATCTCCAAGCATAGAATCATGCACTTATTTTTATGAATGCCCTCAGTGCACTGTGTTTTGCTGCAATCAACACACCACTGACAGACCAGCTGCTGTGCAATGGCACTGCTCCCACTCTGCATGTCTGTTCACCCCATGAAGATGCTGGGGACTGTGTGCTTGAGTGCATGGAAAGATGCAGAAAGTCTGGAGTGCCAGGATAACAGAGCAGTACAAAAGCAAGACATACTGAGGATGGAAAAACCTGAGGCACTGATGCAACTACTGTCTGGTAGCACACTGCAGAGTTGAAAAGAAAATTCATATAAAGTTACCTCATGCCCCTCCAAACATGTCTACTTGTCTGAGTGCACTTCTACCTCCCAGTACACATTTTGAGACAATATACATCTTGTGATTAAAAAAAAAAATTATGAACACAAAACAAAATGTTGAAAAATAGTATTTATTAGCACCCAATTTACATAATTATATGGTACAAATGACACTTACTCGCTGCTGGAACATTAAATAAAGCTGATTTAAAAACCAATGCTTATTTCTGGATGTCCATGGGATTTTGCTCAGCAAAGAATGTGGGTACAGTATAGAGCTACCACACTTCACCACTGTCATACCAATACAAGTATCTGTATGGTTACGTCAAGATGGTCTCATTTTAAATAACACACTAACATAAGCAGATTTATCTAATTTTAACAATGAAATATTTGCTTGTTCAGGCAAGTGAATGTAGCTTTAAACAGAACTTCTCCAAGAAGTTTCACCAAGTAGGAATTACAGTGAAAAAGAAAATTCATGGCTGCAATTAAGAAGCTCAAAAATATACTGGCATATTTCAAATTAATATCCCTCTGAATTGTCTATCTCTGCCATTTTAGACATTTGTCCAGGATTTTAAACCACTGAATGTTAGCATGTGAAGGAGCATTTTCATTTAAAGCAAAAAAGCATACTTTTAGTAATAAATACCTATCAAATCTTTGGAGAACTAATTACTTTTTACCTTGTTCTCGTGCTTCACCATTAAAAAGCCTTTCTGAAATTATTTAATGCATTATATGAATTCTTACTCACAAGAAAACTATTTCCTTCACCAACTAGAAAACAGGGTTTCCTACTTGCAATAACATTCACTTTTTTATGACAGTAGCACTGAACTGAAGTAATTTGGTGGCACTGAAATGATGACAAAGCCTTGTACTGAGCCAAAAACTGACAAGCAGACTATTACTCAGTGAGTAGATATTTTTCATTTGGATCCACCACTTTGCAAGACACTTAAAGCCTAACACTGTTTCAAGGTAGTGATTCAAAACTGGCATGCAAAACCATAGCCTCATAATAATTCTGAAGGAGAGTCTTAATTTCCTTTAGCAGTTTATTTGTCAGTCACAGTAGCCTTTTCATATCAATTTTCTCTCACAGAAGAGACCCAGATGAGCAGATTACAGAATTACCTGTAGTTATTAACATTTAAGTGGTTAACACCTGTGGTACACTCTCCANACAACAACAACACAAAATCCAAGCTACAGTCCATAAGGCAAAGAAATTTGTCCTTTTTTAACCTGTCAGCTTCTTTTAAAAGAAAGCAATAGAAGATACTTACACAAAATACAATGCAGGTAGTTAATATGCTGACAGACATCAATAACAACAAAAAAAATCTTACAGCAACAAGTCTTCTCATCGTGGATTTACTTTCACAAGGTTTTTCAGATGCATGATTCAAAGAAAACAGAGCACTTCTCATTTGGCCTGGGCTGAGAAGTTATCAGCTAACATGCTGAGTTTGCATTTCCAGAAAAAGGGATAACACATGAGATAGTCTGCAAAGGACATCCACGTCTGCAAATGTCCAGCTGCAAGGAAATCATGACAGGAGCCACACATCTGAAAACAAGCTACATTCAAAAAGCACATCTCTTGATGACAGGAAGAATAAAAAAATAAATTCTTAATGGAAAAATATTAGCTTGAAGTCCATTGTTTATCCCTTATACAATGTTTTTGGCTGCTTTTAATAAGTATTCCAAAAACAATGAACATATTTGGCTTGGCAACAAGTTACCCCTTCCTTTTCACAACAGTACAAGTCCAGCTGTGTACGTTTCTCTCAGCATCCCAGTCTAACTCTCCAGTATGAGGAGGAAGAGCTTCTTGAAATAGCAAGGAAGTAATCTGGGGAGCCTGCAATTCAAACTGAGGGAATGCAAGCAGACTGAGCTTGAGGACCACACCAACGTAAGGCCTTCAGCAGCTTAGAAACACACATGCAGGCATGGTTTAAACACGAGTGTGATCTCTCAGAATCACAGCACGGGTAGGCAGCATATGTAGGGTGAAACTAGTTTAAATGCACAGTATCACAAGCCAGACTTAAACAGGAAGAAAGCTGGGCTAAAAAGCTTATGTATTATTACTACATGCCCTTTTAACTCAGACATAGCTTTGATTTTGTCATCTAGCAACAAATCTCTCCTAACAATGAAGCAGTTGAGATTCATAAATTGTACTATTCAACTTGATTTACAACTTCTGTAGTGGAATTTTGATTTCCAAAGACATCCTAAATGATACAGCATTTCGTAAGCTTTTGCGACAGACTGCAGAGCAGCAAAATGAAGTCAGCAGGTGAGTAGAATTAAGCATACTGGGAATAAGGAGGTATGAATCAGCTTTTTGGTGGTTGAAGGCTCAAGGCTGGTCTGAAACCCCACCACCCTTCATAAAACACTCTAAAAGAAAATTTACCATACAGTGAGACTGTACTGCAGATGAGAAATTAAGATCCTGAGAAAATACAGCCTGAACGAGGATTTAAATGGGATGACAAAAAAAACCAAGAAAAGGCTAGATAACCTGCACAACAACAGGTATGTTCATTACCACAAACAGATACATCATCTTAAAAGTCCTGTTTCTCAAGCTCCTCCCTCCTAGGATTACCCCCATCAGCTGAGCAAAAGCACTTGCCTTAGGACTACCCAGACAAAGGTCATGCTAGATGCTCCTCTCTCCCCAAGTGTTTGTTCATTTGCTCTGTTGCATGTAATAGTATCTTTTTACAACATGGGTTATTTCTTGTGAAACACCCTCTGTATAACTGGATGGATTAACACTGTTCTCCATCAGTTTCTATGCTCCTCAGTAGAAAAACTGCAAAGGTTTTGACTAGCAGTTTACAGGCCACTCATTTTAGTAATGCTGCTCACCTTTAAGCCTAAAGACACTGAAAGAGTCAAGACAGCTCACCTGTTCTAACTCTCAGGATAAATACATCATCAGATTTAGATGAAATATTCTCAGCACCTTCATGTCCTTATGGAAAAAAAGGAGCTTCCTAAAGCATCAGAGCAGTTTTTCAGGGAAATCTTTGCTTCCTCTCTGTTTCTCAACACTAACAGCTACACTAAGCATCCCTACAATGCTCATCAACAGCACAAGCCCAAGAAAATGCAAATTACCATGTCAAAGAGAGCATAATTTTACACCAATTTACCACATGGAAGTGGTTTATTATCACATTCTGATTTCTTAATTCTTAGCCATATAATCTGAAACAATTTCTGCTAAACAGCTACAAATTTCAGAATGTTTTAAAATGCTGTATTCTACCCATGTTTTCACAGTTATTTCCATGAATCTTACCATCTCACTCGTCAGAAAATGGAAAGATAAACATACTAAGTATTGAAGAAGTGTTCTTTTACAGAATGGGATATTCAATGTGAAGTGAGTCATACAACACTCTATGTACTACACGTGAAATATGTAGACTATGACTCGGGGGGGGGGAAGTGAAACAAGCCTAAAATGTCACTCTTTTTCCCAAACGTTGTCTCTTTAGTCCAATATTAATGGATATGAGTCAAAGTGTTAGTCCTGCAATTTCATATTGAGATGGTTATCTGGAAACAAAAGAGTTTGAGGAATTTATCTTTGCATAATTGGGTCCCCGACACAAAGAATACATTAGCTGGAGAGTAAGTCCTGCTCTCAGAATTTAAACAAACTATTACAGATCTCTTGCCATTTCCTTATCTGAAGTGACACTTTTTTTACATTTGGAAAACCTTCATCTTTGACACAGGAGCACATTATTTGGAATCTGGGTATACAATGAATTTTACACTTCATACAACCTGCAGCTAATGCATGAATCACTGTGGAAAAGCCTCACTACAATTGTTACTCAAACCTTTTAACATTTTTCTTCATAATACCATTAGCCAAACTCTTCACTGAATTCTCCTGCAATGACAACAGTAATATAAAGGGCACATTGGTTCCAGCCATTTAACCTAATGTCTAGCCCCTTGGAGAGTTTAACAAATGGTTTCCCTGCTTCCCTTGCTGTTCAGCACAATCAAAATGACCACTGCCTACATGTCTCCCAAGTCAAAAATACTAATTATCTCATTTGCAGATACTCCCACACTGCAGAAAATACTTGTGAACACTTGATGCCTCAGCAAAGAGGCCTCCAAGGAGAACATTACTACAGTCTCTTAATACAGACACAGGGACAATCACAATGACTTCCTCAACTCGGATTACTAGTGTGCTGGTTTGAGGCTGATTGGAATATTTTAATGAGAGAAATTAGATTTATTGGCTGTGAAAGGAAAATAATGAAAATGTCTATGTTACCTATTCATTCTGCTGGGACATATAAAAACAAGGACACAAACAAAGATAAGTCAGTCTCTGCCTGGCTGTTGCTGTATTAACTCTTCTGCCTGAACCTGCATATTCCCAACTAATCGTTCTGCCTCTACCACCTCTTGCTGACCTTTCCAGCTCAACTTGCACCTAAGGGGGATTCTAAGATAAGGGAGAGGGTGAAAAAGGATGGACAGAAGGTGGAATGGTGGTTGGGAACCCCTCCTGGGCAGTTTGCTGCTGGGAGTTTTGTATCTCCATATTTTTTTTCACTTGCATATTACTGTATATAGTTGTAAATATATCTGTATATATTGTATATATTTAGCTTGTAAATTGCGCAAAGCTATAAATACAGCTTCATTCCTTAACTTTCAGCCAGCTTGAGTTCAGTCTGGGTGAATTCCTAACCATGGTGAGGGGTGGGTAACACCCAAACCACTACACTAGGTTTCCCAGGTATTTCATACAGGTGTCAAGAAGGCTCCCTAAGGTCATCTGCATAAACACTGCCAAACCATAGCCTGAAATTGCTTCCCAATACATGTCCCAAAAGGCAGCAGGTATTGCCTGCTTTTTAACTTTCTTTGTTTCCCTTGGGCTTGGCTAACACTTCTGCCATTCAAACACTGCTGGAACAACACATCAGTTTATGGAAATCGCTGCTACCCAAAACTACATTGTTAAAACATGAGTAAGGGGGTGGGAAAGAAGACACATCTGTGATCAAAAGAGCGTACTGAAAAGGGTGGTGCAACTAAGTCCTTAATCTTTTATGCATTTATTCAAAAGGGTAAGTTCCCAGCCAAATTTGCAGCTGTGAAATAGCATCGTAAGGCCTAATCACAAAGCCGTACGGTGAACACCACATGCTTACTCAAACACATCACATGTGTGACTGCTTTAATGGAACACTGTTTGAAAACATACAACCTAAGAAATAACTGATGGTACATGACACATAGTTCTATAAGCTTCTTGCTAAGGAAAAACAAAAAAAGAAGATTCCAACAATATTAATTAGGTGGTTTTCTTACAAATAACAACATCTTATACGCTGTATGTCAAGAGGGCTCTCTTTGAGGCACAAAAACAAATGCAGATACTAGCATTTCACTAGGATTTTTTAAGAGTGAAGAAAAAGTTTTGTGCAATATAATATATCTACGTATTATACTTTGAGCTCCAAATCATTTTGTGCAACCATTTTGGTAACTGAATCAAATATGTGAAAGAAAAGAGCACAGTGAAGTAAATTAAAAATAGAATTGAGAATATTTAAACCTAGCGGACCAAGTTTCAACAGATGAAAGGACTGAAAATTCTTCCATTAAGTTATTAAATCCAAAATCAATAGCACAGGGTAACTTGGGCACACAAAAACTTTAAGCACTCAAAAGAATGTACCATGCAAATTAAAACAGGGGGAAAACCAATGGTAAAATGCCATATACCAATGTTGCACAAAAAGGATTTTTCGCAAGAGTAAGTCTTGAGTTCAGTTTTGTTCTTCAACAGATTTACGTATCATATTCATGAAACTTACCAATGACAGTGAAACAGAAAGAAAATGCATGGAAAAAAAAAAAGGAAAAATTAATGTACTGCCATCAGAGATCAGAAGTTCAAAGCTTAAAAAAAATCATGACATGAGAATTAAGTATCTACCTGCAAAAGAATCATTACAATGCACTGAAACTGAAGAATAAACTTGAGGAGCAAGTTTGTTCTCAAAGTTATTCAAAATAATTGTCAGAAAGAAAGGAATACAAATTGGGTTTGAGAGATACCAGTGAGAAGGCCAAAATTTTGGCCTTCCTACACAAAAACATCACATTGCACAAGAAAACAAACCCAAACAGAATCCACACCTAACCAACGACCTTCGGTCTAAAGTCCAACAAATCACACATGTGGAATGGTGTCGTGGGCACTAAGATATAAAGAACTGAGCTAAAAAGCTGGAAATAAGAAAAAGATGTGTAAAAAGCACACCAAAAAATAGCTTGAAGAAAATGGAAAGGAATGGAAATATACACCTAGAATCACTGTGTGCATGCAGACTGCAAGTTGCAAAGACAACGAGGAATATACAAAATGGCACAAAGCATGGCATGGAATGCCAGCATGAAGTTACAAAAAACCAGTACTGAACATCATGTAAATCCTCCTGCCAGTAAGATGTAACAGTTGAAATAATCCTCAAAAGGAAGCTGTATTAAACTTCACCAACTCAAGATGTTATTAAAATATACAAGTCTACAACCCTGCTTTAGCAAGCAGATGGACTAGATAAGCTAAATAGGCTCTTTATCCCTAACTCCTGTGATGATGTTCAGAAGACCTGACAGGCTCATGCACAATACCCTGCAGTCCAAGTATGTGAGCAAATACAGTAGAAAGACATTGACATCAATTATGAAGACTAGCACAAAAATATATATATTCCACAACCTCTTTGTAAGGCTACATTTGTTTTGTTTTTTAAAGGCACCTCATCCTCTAGCTATTGGCAGCTTTAAAAAAAAAAGAAAAACTTACTAACTTTTCAGTTTGAGCAAGAGCTCAATGGTGAGAAGGAGACCTCTTTCAATTCACATTTGAACAGCCACTTCTTACATTCCAATTGTAATCAGAATGACAGTCTTTAAAAACAAGCATGCCAGCCTATTAGTTTTATGTACAGCAATTTCAACAACTGTAACTACATACTGTACTACGGAAGCAAAAGCACAACATTCATTTCATACTCACACCATTATCCTCTGTATACACAAACTCAAGAGAACTCTTCATACTAAAACATTAAAATGCACCCATGGAGTCTTCCCTTACTAGACACATTTAATACATGTTTACAATATATATACACATATATATAATATACATAACTTTTAGAATTTTCCAAATAAATCTTTGTCATCTCCTCTTCAAAAACAAATAAAATAGTGACACTGAAAAAATATGAGTCAAGTACACAACTCTCACAAATTTGAACGCTCAGTTTTGCAGCCAAGTTTCACCCTTTCCATCACAGCCAAAACATCTTATAAAAACTAAATAATCTGAATTACTAATGTAGTCATCTCTTTCATGTAAAGTTTTCATCTTATCTATGGAAATAGATTGCATATCAATACAATGAAGTGACATATATGCATACTCTGAGGAATAAAAGGTACTGCAGGATATTTTAGCAGTAAATACAATGTGTTGCGGGCTCCAACACCATAGACGAACCTTTAATTCTAAAGAATAAAGGTTTAAATCTAAAGATTTAAACTCTGAGATCAGCTTTTAAAAAAAGTTTTAAATCTAAAGATTTAAACGCTGAGATCAGCTTTTTTAAACTCTGAGATCAGCTTCAAATATGGTCCTGTCCCCGGACTCCACTCTAAACACACAGTCAAACCCTCTACGCTGATAACATACAAAGCATCCTCGTTTAGAAAGTGTCAGTTTAAAAGTAAAGATTTACCAGTTTCCAGTCTTAACCTCAGATTGGTATGTGGAAGATTTGCACTGGGTTCTTTCCTATTCACAGGCTAAAAGAACGAATTAAGTTATTTGTCATTCAAATCAGAGAGGCTCTGAATACTTAACAAACATCAGCTGAGAAATTACAAGCATTGCTCATTCTTCACATAACCTAATCAATGGCATGATGTTAAAGGCCCATAAATGGTGAAGCTGAGAAATACCTCCAGAAACAGAAAAATCTCCCCTATCAATGGAACTTTGTGTACTTTCCTCCTATTGCACTAGTAGGACTCATAGAAAGCATCAGGTAAAGATTTAATCTTCCAAAGAACGATTTTGTTGTCAAGCTTAATGCCCAGAATGGTACCCTTTTTAGCAGTAATGGAAAGAGGAGATGAATGTTCCATAGTTCAGTTGTAGGACAGTTTCTCTGGAAAACTTTGTGGTAATTTCTTGTGCCAGATCTCCAAGAATAAACAGCATCATAAATCTGAATAAGTTAAGTCTGCTACTACAGTACATACAGATTGCTTCAGTCTACTGTTAATTTGGACTAGACTAAAGGCTCAGCTTCTAGCCACGCACTAATACAGTCTTAAAAAAAAGGATACCAGTTTTTTTGCAAACTAAATATTTACTGTGTAACACAGAAGATGCAACAAAAAACTTTACTGAATTTTAAATTTGTTAGTCATTTGCTTTCTTTTAATTGCATTTATCTTAGGCTAGCAGCCAAGTGGCCAAGATTAAGTATCCACTATTGCTCTCTGAACAATATCTACTTTATTAAGACCAAAGGGATGACAGTGTCTCTCACATGACAAAGTAATGAGCATGTGAACTGACATAATTTCCAGGTGATTTATGTACATTAAGATTCCTCAGTGAGAAGCATCCCAGGAAGTTTCCCTCTTTTCCTATTCCCTGATGCAACTAGACCCCTTTCTTTCCAGTACTCCATTTTATTAATAAAGAATACATAGACCTAGTTTCACCCAAGGCCTGCCTGGACGAAAACTGACACCCTCTGAAATAAAAGCACTTTATTTTTTAACTATTTGAAACTGAGAGATTCCAAGCTCTCAGCACCAGCTGAGCTCACAGAAACCAGAACAAACGTCGATTTAGAAAACAGCACCCTGCAAAACTAAACACTTACAAACATTCTCTGAATTATATGGCAGGATAAGAAAATCCATGCCCTCCTCTTCTCTTTTGTGCAGCTGGTTAAATATATACAAAGATAGAGTTGAAAGGAAAGCATTCTGTCATACAAACACTTTAGCCAGGGCATCTGCTCCTGCACTGGCAATATAACATTTGGAGGGGTGGAATGCCACATCATGAATGGACTCATCAAATTTTTTGCGATGAGCTGTAAATTCTTGGATGCAGGTCTTGCTTTCAAGATTCCACAGGCGAATCGAACAGTCATGACCTAAAGAACGCAGAAACAGTTTTCTTTGTAATTCTCATGTCTGCCATTACGAGAAAGAAAACAAAATCTGAATGTACTTACTGCCAGACATCAAGTACAAGCCATTAGGATCAACAGCTAAACTTGTAACAGCATCTAAGTGAGCTACCATGGAGTGGATCAGTTTTCCTTTGAAAGAAAAAGATTGTTTAGGTTATTTTCTGCAAATCACTTGTTTGCACAGCTTAAATCCTACCACTGCTCATACTATAAATACAAGATCTTGACCTCTTCTTATTTAACGTATCTCTAGTGAGCAGAAAACTTAAACATTTCAGTGTAACTCGTAAGACAGTCAGACCTGGAAGCAGAGAAGTTACAAACTTAAATTTATGAAGATTCACATTCAGAATATTAGATTAATACTACTATTCACATTTAAAAATCTTTTAAAACCTATGTGAGATTGATAATTACACATGCCAGTGCATTTCACACATAAGTAAGACAAAAATATTATAAGATGTCCAGCTGTTTCCACAGAAGTGAGAGATTTGGAAAAACACACCTCCAATCCCTCAGGCAGAGGCTTTGGAAGCACTAAAGAAATGCTAGAGCTTCCTGTCCTTAGATCAAAAAGCAACAAAATAGAAGAAACATGAACATAAACACATAAAGACTTTGAAAAAGCTTTCTTTTATGTGAAATACTGACACCTCCTATACATATGCAATTTTAAAAGAAGGGACAGAGACTGATGTAGGTTCATTATCACTGTGTCAAAAAGGTTTTAAGTGCATTCACAATCTTTGGGCTCTACTGCTGAGGAGAGATTTCTGTTTCAGAGGACATTCAGGTTTTTTTTATAATCCCCAGCATTTATGTGACCAGTATTAATCACAATGAAATTCTGGTTATATCATTTGATATATAACTGCTATCAACTAGCACTTGCTGAAAAGATACGTACCTGTGTTGTTGTCATAGAATTTGATGTGTCTGTCTTCGTGAGCAGTGATGCTAATGGGAAGAGTTGGATGGCTGATGACTCTGTTTATCTGACAAGAGGAGCTGATTGCTAAGGAAAAAAGGCATATCAACACATGTAAATTGCTAAGTTCTTTACAAGATTGCTACTAATTACAAATAATTCCTACCTTTATACAACAGAAATTCTCAGCTAGCACCTTATATAATTATTATTTACCGTGAAATACTTTCCAAATTATGCACACACAAGTGCATACATAAACCATATCTGTAAGTGTAAACACAAACAAGTAAGGGCCAACTTTTAGGTGCAGTTTTAGGTGGATACAGGTAAGAATGTAAAGCAAAACACCAAACTACCTTTTTTGCATTTCCCTACTTCCACATCCCTTCTCTTGTCAAGCCAAACTTTCTTCATAACGTACAGACAGTAGAGGAAAATGAATGCTTTGGGCAGTAATGTTTCCAAGCAAACAATATCTCATGCCCTCACAGAGTAAAACTCACCTACTATTATTTGGTATACATGGATTAAAATTTTTATTAAAGAAAGTGATGCTAGACTGTTCCTAGGAGAGTCATTTTGCTAGCCTTCAAGAACCCTGAAGTATCAGATATATATAAACACACATACACACACATGCATACATGCAAAAAAGCATAGGAGTTCTTTTTTAATTAGAAATCCAGGCATTGCTGTGATGCTCTCACAAGTGCAAAAGTGGTCTTAAGATTGCCACATAAACACAAATATCTACTCCACAGAACATCAAAATACAGTTATCTTCTTTCATGTGGGAGCTGACTGCATAAACTGCTGCCAAAGAACACTCATGTCATCTAATCAAAATTATTACTGAAATCAACAGAATATTAACATAGGATTGCTTGCTACTAAGGCAATGGTAAAGATGTCAATTTACATCCCTATAAAAATCTGAACTGTTAACAGTGTCAGCACCCACAGAACATCCAAAAATTACAAAAGTGTAAACTACAGAAAAAACATTCCTATCAATGACCACTTCTAAAGTTAGCACTATTAAAAGCACAGGAGACTCAACCACAGCTAACTTCACAGTTTTAAAACACCAAGCAGAACAAGGCTTATATTGAGCAGGGGAGTCCCTAATTGGTGGTGGTGGGACATTTCTGATAATACAATTTTCTCTTTGCTAGTTCTTGTAGAAAGTATTTTTTTTTTTGTAAGTACATGTAAGCTTCATAGTACTGTTACATAACTGAAGACACTAAACGGGGGTGGATGGCTGCCATACTCTGACTTCGTTTTCTTTAAGGAGTATTACTGAATTATAGTAAGGAGATGGCAAAAAAAAAAAACAAAAGGAAGAAAGTGAACTTCCACTGAATAGAGAAAAGTGGATTAGAACTTCTTTGTTTCAGACAAACAATGAAGATGTGGGCTAAGAAATCCTGCACAGTAAGGAACAATACAGAGGGGATGACACACTTTCCTCTTATGACAGTCATTTAACTATTTAAAATGCACAAGCAAAGCCAACAAGAAGAGTATACTCCCTTTAAAAATAGTGGGAAGATTCAGTAACAAACATTTCAGGTTGAAAAGAAGTACCAAAATTTTAGAAAACTGAACATTAATTATTTTTGTTACCAGGCTACCAATATGCAACCTTTAGGTCATTCTTGTCTCCTTCCAAAGATCTGGGTAAAATGATTTACTGATAGCAGGCTCATTACAGTTTCCTCTAAAACTTACGGTGTTGGCCAATGCCATAATCTGGGGCATTATATGGGATTTTGTTAATACTATTTCCACTCAAGCTTTGCTCTTCTTCTACAGTGAAAACTTCAACTAAAGCCCAATGGCAAATGAGCTAAGAATGTATATAAAAAGCACATATATTAAATCCATGCACACTTTCAAATGTTTAATAAATGCAGCATTAGGTTTTCCTGACATTACCTCTATCTTGCATTTTAGACTGAATCAAGACCGGAAATCCTGAATTTGCAAAGATTGCTGGGTTGTGCTAAGGAAAGCTGTGCTTTTTCTTGTGATACTGTTCCTTGAAGAGGAATTCAGGTAGGGCTTGTTTCTGCCACCTTTTTACAAAAGTATGTGCACTATTCTGCTACTGAAATACCCACAATGTCTGTTGTAGTGGTAATAATTTACTGTTACCTCTCAAAACACAGCTTGTAATATATAGCTGTTCATGACATTGCCCAGTTGCTTGGAAACAGCAAAAAAGCCTATTAACAGTATCAGTCTCAAGTAACTTCTTTTAGCCTTAGGTTTGTTTGGGTTTTTTTGATACATACTAGAATCCACACTGGACTCCATGGTAAGAATTCGTTGTTGTGTCTCCATGTTAAAAATGCTAGTGTATCCACTATTAAACGATGCTACCATGAGGCTTGGGTCACTGCTCACCAGATCTACTGACAAAGGAATTCCCATTTCTAGAAAACAACATAGAGAATATTTTCATAAGATTAATTTGGTGTAAACAAAACAAAACCAAACCCCAAGCAAACAAAATCTCCCAACCAGTTAAGCCTTTTAATATCCCATTTCTAGAAAACAATGTAGAGAATATTTTCATAAGATTCATTTGGTGTAAACAAAACAAAACCCCAAGCAAAGAAAATCTCCCAACCAGTTAAGCCCTTTAATATAAAAAAGGCCACAACTGTGAAAGGAAACATTACACTAAAAAAATTTACATTATACCAATGTAAATAAATTGCCCTGTATGATTGCTATCTTAATCCTGTTTTTCTGAGAAGCATATCAACAACATTATTTACCAAGATGCTGTGTTTGGAATTGCAGCTGGACAGAAATTTAATTTCAAATTGCCCTGTTTTTTATCACTGTATCAAGTAAAAGGATATGACACTTAAGTGGTAAACTCATTTACATGACAGGTGAGTAATGTTATTATTAATGTATGCACATTCAGAGCTTAAAAAACCCTGCAAAGCTTTCCAGGTGCAAATTTTATATGCTGACATTGTCAGCATGAAATGTTGCATAAATACATTAGAAACTCTTATTACAAAGCTTTGTCCATCCTGCCTGTTACAGTATACTTCTGGTCTCCTTATGCTGTAGCTATCTAAACACTACAGGACAGAAAGCCAAATCAGCAAAACCTGGGTATAGGAAATATCCCTTAAAATTTATCTTCTTCACTACCCACTATGTGAAAGAGCACCACCAGCTGCAACAGATGCCAGGAGGAGAAGGAAGAGGTAGAAAGTGTGTGCTAGCTTGAAGCTAGCTAGAACATTTTGTTGAGAAGAACCAGATCACAGGCTGTGAAAGGAAAACAACGGTGATGTCTACTTCACTCATAGGTTTGCTGAGATGTATAAAAACAAAAATCCAAACACAGATAAGGGAGTCTCACTTCTCCTGCTGGCCAGCTCCGAGCTTCATCTTCCTCTCTAACGTCACCCTCCGTTTCTTTGACTAATCACTTTGCTTCCTAACCCCCTTGGCCGAACCTCCATTCTTCCCTGGGACTGGGGTAAGGTTGAGAGCGGTAGAGGGAAGGTGAAAGGGCGTTTGGGAGGCCCTCCTGGGGACTCAGGTTTCTGGGAGGGCTGTTGTGTTTCTGTATCACCTTTTACCTTGTATATTTCTGTATATATACTGTAAATATCTGCTTGTATATTCTGCTAAGCTGTAAATAATAAGCTTCATTCAATTTCCAGAGCCGGATGAGTCTAGTCTGGGTGATGTCCAAAGTGTTGGGGGGGCAGGTAACAACCAAACCATCACAGAGTGAGATGCTAAATGTTAAGCAGCCTAATGTCTATAAATCCAGGCAATGCAGGAATATCATCCCCTCCCCCTAAGAGTTACAGTAGAAATATCTTTACTGGACATATGACCTCAGGAATATTAATGTTGCTCAGGAATGGTCACACCTATCTACAGGTACTCCAAAAAAGCCAAAAATGACTGTTGTGAGTAGAAAACATGTACCTGTTTCTGAAGTAACCTTTTCTACTACTGCATTGTCTGTTTATCTGCAGCTTCCTGGTAAGGCTACAATGATGACTGCTAGGTACATTAAGAGTTTATTCAAGCTTCTCAATAAGCCATAGGAAAACTCAATTTACAAGGATGATCCTTGAATTTTATATTTTATTCCAGTTTGCAATATAAATCCCCCAAAGATTAGCTCTGTGAGGCAACACTCTTCTGCCTTCCCTCTTAAATTAATAATTACAATACAAAGCAACCAACCAGACAAGCAAAGTCACTACCAGGAAATTTTCAAAGCAGACAAGTAGGCAAGTTAGAAGTTACTTTTTTCTTGTAATCTTCAGATCTTTGGAAACAGTTCTGAAAGAACTAAAGTAAATTAAAATAGACTGACCAAAACAGAAATGTTTAACTAACAAGTAATGGCAGCCCTGACCAGCTTTACATCTTAATTTGATAGGTCTGTTCAGTTATGCCAAAGTTGTTCTGAAGAGCTAAGGAACTGTCTTGGTTTATTGGCAAATACAATCAGCCCTAAGTGTATGGCCATGTTAATGGACTCATTCTAGAGCACATAAGACAGTAACTTGAATAAATTACACTCTAATCAATAGAATTTTGATTTGGACATGACACTTCAGTAACTAGACCTAAAGGAGTAATTTTTTTTTTCAATTATCAGTGCTTAAGATTACTATGCTATTGCTATTTAGTTAATATGCAAAACAAAATCACTGTCTTAGAGGCAAAAGGAACATAACCTGGAAGGTACAATGACGCTAGCCTGAGATGAAGCACTGGCTACTACAGCAAAGCTCTGCTGGGGGAAGAAAGGGATTTTCACTCTGGACAAACCAAAAGCAAGGCCCTAATGAAATCTCAGCTATACTCCATGATTCTAGTAATCTAAGCAGATCATCTGTTGCAGCTGGCTTTTAGATGCACATGACTTGTCCTCCTACATGTAGGTATGTATTCAGCTGGTATTGAAAGAGAACAAACCCAGAATTTACTCTTCCCCAAAACACTCCTAAAGATATAACATGCAGCAAAACATAAAATCAGGATTTCTATCAGTAGCCAAAAGTATAGCAGCCTGAATGGTGAAGCTCATGAACGTCAAGGCAAGGCAATTTTCTGTACCTTGATTATCATTAAATACACTGACAGCTGGAGCAATTTCTGTAGCTTTCCACAGACGTATAGTGCCGTCTGCTGAACAGGACAGCAAACGCTGGTGTGCTCCACTGTAAACCAGACCCCACACTGCATCTGTATGGCCTACAAAAGCACCTCTCAGAACAGAAGGATCTGTGAACAGAAAAAATGACATTTCAAAACAAAATCGGAACTAAGACAATAGTTGTATCCTGGCCTGTGTTTATGAATCAACCTTCAGAAGCTGGTCCATTAAAAAAACCAGGACCAATCAGGTCATATCAAAGTCTCAATTATTCTTGTAGAAGGTTCTTGAATTTCATCAGCATTCAGCTATCCAGTTTAGGCCTGATGAAACAAAACAATGTTGTAGCAGAAGGGGCAGTAGCAAAGGTGACAAAAACACTTTCATGTTAAAATTTACATTCAACCATGAATGGCATACTGCTCACTTTTCTCCAAAAGCCAGCTTTGACGCCAACCATATCTGAAGCTATACAGGAAAAATGTTTTAAAATACAGACACAAATCTGACACCTGTTCAGCGCTAGTAAATCCTACCAAATTGGGCTTTTCCAGATGTTTGCAGATAACATTAATAGATTTGGTCTCAGACTATACAACTTTTTTGTTAACCTCAGATGCAGAGCAATTTGTTGAATAAAAAAGCTATTTGCTGTACTTGGAAAGTATCAGGTTTAGTCTCGTACTTTTTCAACCTAGATGGTTCACAAAATTGTGATGAGATCAAGGCCTTCTTTAAAGAAATGACAGGATTTTTTTCTTCCCATCAACCAACATTGGTATTAAAATAAAAATTTACTTTAAGTAATTGAAGACAACATGGAATTTTCTCTTTTAAATTCCCTAAGCATTTTTACTCACCTATTATAAGCCATGTAACATTAATGTCAATAGATGCAACATTTCAGTGGTGTGTGTGGCAGAAACGTACCGTAAGAGTCATAGGGGTCAATGTTTGGGTTGGTCGTGTTCCAGCCATGGATGAGGCCATCTGTTCCCCCACTGTAACACTGTTCACCGTTACTGCTCATCACCACACAGAGCACTGGTCCACTGGAATAACACCCACCAAAGAAAGATTAACTATTAACATTATGATTGTGTGAAAAACAACGTCAATGGAACCATCAAGATTCCCTGTTGCATGAAATGCAAGAAGAATTCCCACAGAAATGCCATCACAATCTTTGTCAGTGTAACCACAATTAGGACAATTTGATTCTTGTGCATGTGAAATATGAAAGAAGTGTCACAATTCTAAACTATAGGCTTTCTTATTTTGCATCAACAGCATTTGCCTCACTTTTTAAAAACATCTAAGGTATTCTGAGAAATCAGTCCAGTAGATTTAAATTCAGTGCAAATAGATGCAAAAGATGAAATGAACAGAAGATGTAACAAAATCTGAACTGCATCATATTGGCAGGCTTCTCTTTCTAAAACTAGTGTACCTAGCTCCAGACAGAAATAATTATGCAGAAAGGAGATAAACATAAGCAGATATATTAAATAACACAGGAACTAAAAGACACTATCTGACAAGGTAGAAATTACTTTTGAAAAGGTGTTTCACTTAAAAATCTTAAAATACAACAGTGCTTCTCAGGAAATACTCACGTGTGTGCTCTGAAGGTATATATTGGCTCTACATCAAGAGAAGCACTCCTAAACGAAGTACAAGAAAAAGTGAAGCACTGTGTAAGATCACATACAAAAACGTGGCAGAATTGCTACATTCTTCAAACCACCGCTATATCCCACAAGTTCCTGTCCCAACAAGATTTTTCATCTCCCTAGTAATTCACTGCATTCTTTCAAAAGATGACAGATTTGTGGGTTTGATTTTTTGTTTGAAGAACTTCAGTGTCCACAAATTCTCACTGACCAAAGCCATAGGTAGGTACACCAAAGGCAGGGAAAAATTGGGAGGGCCATTAGTATGATATGGAACATATTATTGTTCAAATCCCTATCAAAGTGAAGAAGCTTATGATACCTTGTTTTCATATTAATTCTGTCGCACAGTTTCAAACCACCTCAGAAACTCCTGCCTCAACTTTACCAGTCTGGTTCTTGTTACAGTCTGTGGGAAAACCCCATGTTTTCCTCAGTCCTTCTATTTACTCCCTTTATTGTATCAGCTCTGCAATGAATTTGCTGTAATGTTTGTAAATTGTCAGCAATATGCAAGAGACAGTGTATGAAGGAACCTAACAACATCTCAAAGTTTAAAGCTATACAAGGAACCTAACAACATCTCAAAGGTTAAAGCTATACACATACATAGGCATGTGTATGAAGGAACCTAACAACATCTCAAAGTTTAAAGCTATACAAGGAACCTAACAACATCTCAAAGTTTAAAGCTACACACATACACAGGCATGTGTATGAAGGAACCTAACAACATCTCAAAGGTTAAAGCTATACACATACATAGGCATGTGTATGAAGGAACCTAACATCTCAAAGTTTAAAGCTATACAAGGAACCTAACAACATCTCAAAGTTTAAAGCTACACACATACACAGGCATGTGTATGAAGGAACCTAACAACATCTCAAAGTTTAAAGCTATACACATACATAGGCATGTGTATGAAGGAACCTAACATCTCAAAGTTTAAAGCTATACAAGGAACCTAACAACATCTCAAAGTTTAAAGCTATACACATACATAGGCATGTATGTGTACACATATATATATGTAAGTGCATGTTATGTAAATTTATAAACACATGCAAGTACATTAACAGGCCATATCCAAATATTTTCACTAGTAAATTAATTTGTGATGTTATTTACAAGGAAAATTTAAAAAGCGAATATTTTTTTTTCATTTTCACACACAAAACATTCAAAAATATCCATGAACTTTATCTCCCAGAGCTTGTTTTCCTACTCTTACATTCAAAGAACAATTTCCATTAACTCCAAATTAATTTGTGATGTTACCTACAAGGAAAACTTAAAAAGTGAATGGTTTTTATTTTCACAAACAAAACATTCAAAAATATGTATGAACTTTATCTCCCAGAGCTTGTTTTCCTACTCTTACATTCAGAGAACAATTTCCATTAACTCTCAAGGCCCATCTGGTGAAGCAGCATGTAAAATATTTTTTTCCCCCCTTCATAAATTAACAATGTTTTGAAATGAAGCAAAAACCCAAAAAGTCTTACTTTTTTGCTGGGGCTGTTTTTTGTAAATTCCACATTTTTAATGTATGGTCCTCTGAAGCTGTTATTAAGACTGGTTCAACTGGATGAAAAGCGAGACCTCTTATTCCATCAAAGTGACTTCTTAACGTGAATTTGGGGTTCCAAGTCTTTCTCAATGCATCTTTATTGTTTGCTATCTAATTAAAAAAATAAAATTAAAAAAGCCCAACTTTTAATTTATCTGGAAGGCACAAGGAAAGGAAGAAATCAGTTTAATTTGGCATTTTCTGAAGATGCCAAATTACCTTGTCCACTTTTCATTTACAACCTGCTCTTGAGCAACTGTCCATTTAACAGTGATCAAAGAATTCAAAATGAGAAGGTAGCTGTATTCAACAAAGGCAGCAAGTCATGTGTCCACAGCAATACATTCTGTGCAAATTTGAAATATTCCAGGTCTGTTAAGCTGTACAATTTAAAACATGAAAAGTACCTTTCTGACTGATACTGCTGTGAATTCAGTTTGATATTTGAAATTTAACCTATTCCTGCTGGCTCATTCATTAACACTGGGCCTGATTCAACCAAGCTGTAGTCCATGGATATCCAAAGTACCACTGACCACTGATAGGGCATCTCTGCAGTAAAGGTCTAAAAGAAACAAGAGAAGTGTCTAACAACACAGAAAGGAACACAACCTGACTCACTCAAAGGTAACACAAGTTGGACAAGAAAAAAGCAAGACAAGACAAACCTGCCAGAGAAAAAAGGGGGGTAGGGGTGGCCAGGACAATGGCTTGGCTACATACTGGCAAGCGCTAAGCTACCACATATACAGACAACATTATGTAATCATAAATGCATTTTAGCAGATCCAAAAAGAAAGCCCTTAAAAAACATTTCAACATTGCTCCTGTGAACCAATGTTGATGTAAAATGTTTAACAGAGTTTCATCATTCTCTCAATCAATGCTGACATAGGAAATTTTACCATAGCCAGTGCTGATGGTAGTTGTGGAAAATCAGAAAAACAAACAATTGTAACTCAAATAGCAATAATTTTATTTCACCTATGTTGAAATCTACAGATAATCCCAAAAAATGTAGGATCATTAACTACAAAGAAGCAAAAACTACATTTTATTCTGCAACGGTGGGTGGTAGGGAAAGGTCTGAGAACAAAAGCGCTGCCTCTTAATTGTTGTTACTTCTGGATTTAATAATATAAATATGACTTAAATTAATTTCTATAGATATTAAACATGGATGAAGGAATTACAGCAGGCTAAGTCTCATGTGTTCAGGGAGACAAGTCAGTTTCTTTGCCAGTTTACTGAGCTGAGTTGGCTCAACAAGAGAGCAGATAAATGTCTGAGCTGGTGCAAGGATGGGACAGAACTGCAAAGTTGTCAGCTATGGCAAATTTTTTAGAGATTGGCTGAGAAAATCTCAGGAAAAATGGTACATTTTGTACAGAGTATTCAGAGATATCTGGAGAAGAATTTAGTTGTCTGAACACAGGCTTCTAATTACAATTAGGAGATGGAAGGAACCTCAATGTCCCTCTAGTGCCATACTGGCAGCACAGGTTCTGTGTCACATGTGAAAGTCACAAAGACACTTCAGATGGCCTAACAGCACATGCCAGTTCTGGCAGGATAATAGTCTCCATCTGCAACTCATTCATTCAAAGATACTCTCCCAAAGGAATCCAAGATGACTAGTTTATAAACTGGGAAGTAGATGCAGGGCATTCCCAATCAGCAGATCAGTAGCACAAGTGAAAACAGATCCTATCCCTGAGGCACTGCCTGCCTGAATGCATCACTATCCCTCACCTTCACTCAGCAGTCTCTCACAAGCTATGAGAGGCAGATGGCCACCTCTTCTCTCTCCTCACTAAAATACCACAGTAAGGTAATCTGAGACTTGAAAAGAGGTTAGGGGTCAGAAAGGAGGATGTTCAACCCAGTATTAGCACCTGATCTGGATTTGCCACTAATTTGACACTATTAGCATCTATACAAACAATTCCAGAAACTCCAGCAATAGCAATGACACATGAGATTACAGACACTGCTCTTGTTCAAAGTTGCAGGAAACCCACTGCAAAATACAAAACCTCCAAGTGAGCACACAGTATTAAAGGTAATTTTTTTTTAGTTCAGATTTCTTATGTACAATCCTTTTAGGAACTTACATACTATTCTTACGCACAATAATTTTAGGAAGCCTCTTCATCTACCCAGAAAAGCAGGGAAAAACACCAGAAACAAAGTGAACATTTGTTAAGACAACAGTATGTAAGGGATGCAAAAAGGTAAGATGAAATTCAGAGTATTGCTAACATTGTAGGGAATTTTATCTGGTTACATATTCTAAAAAAATGTACACAACATACAAGATGAAACTTTTCAAGTAATAAATTTATAATCACACATTAGGTGAAAATCCTTTAATTAAGTCACAGCCAAAGCAACACCAAAACTTAAACCACAAAATGATGTAGGCTAATTCTGCCATGGTTTAGAGGAAAATAATCCAGTAAAAATGTCAGTGACAAAAGAGACTGAAAATAGGGCTCTGCACTTTGGCCACAAGAACCCCAAGCGGCACTACAGGCTGCGGACAGAGTGGCTGGAGAGCAGCCAGGAAGAAAGGGACCTGGGGGTACTGGTAGATAGTAGGCTGAAGATGAGCCAGCAGTGTGCCCAGGTGGCCAAGAGAGCCAATGGCATCGTGGCCTGGATCAGGAACAGAGTGGCCAGTAGGACGAGGGAGGTTATTCTTCCCCTGTACTCAACACTGGTCAGGCTACACCTTGAGTACTGTGTCCAGTTCTGGGCCCCTCAATTCAAGAGAGATGTTGAGGTGCTGGAACATGTCCAGAGAAGGGCAACAAAGCTGGTGAAAAGCCTAGAACACAAACCCTATGAAGAGAGGCTGAGGGAGCTGGGGTTGTTTAGCCTGCAGAAGAGGAGGCTCAGGGCTGATCTCATTGCTGTCTACAACTACCTGAAGGGAGGTTGTAGCCAGGTGGGGGTTGGTCTCTTCTCCCAGACAACCAGCAATAGAACAAGGGGACACAGTCTCAAGTTGTGCTGGGGGAAGTCTAGGCTGGATGTTAGGAGGAAGTTCTTCACAGAGAGAGTGATTGGCATTGGAATGGGCTGCCCAGGGAGGTGGTGGAGTCACCGTCCCTGGGGGTGTTCAGGAAAAGCCTGGATGAGGCACTTAGTGCCATGATCTAGTTGACTGGCTAGGGCTGGGTGCTAGGTTGGACTGGATGATCTTGGAGGTCTCTTCCAATCTGGTTGATTGACTGCATTTTAACAAAGATGTTCCATGTTATTGCAATCCTAAGGATTCACAACATATCACATGCTCCTAAACCTGCTATAGTAGTACAGCACATCTCTGCAATGTCACTCTCAAAACATCTGTAAAGTTTTGTTGATTTTATTTCTTTACAAGTATATACAAGGATAGAACTGTAGGTTATTTCTGAATTCAGACTTGACTTACGACAGTAAAATCCTAGACGGCGATTGCCCAAAGTCAGATTTACCGAAGGATGGGATTCCTCCACAACTTACAACACTAAAAAAACCAAACCCAAAAATCAAAGAGAACAAAACCCCATATCTGAAATACCTCAACCTTGAGAGATCTGGGTAATGCAATGGCAAGATTAGTCTGAAGTTGACAGATCATAAAGGAGCAGATGATTACATACCTGAAGCATCTTTTCCCAAAGTGTAGACTACAGTTTCATATGACTGCAATGAAGCAATTTTAAGAAAGACTTTTTATGAAAAGTGAAGAAGCTGCCATAAGCTATTTACATACCGAAAGAAGTGTTGGCCACAAGTCTCTAGTCCAGCCTTCCCAGTTTGAATGAGATTATTTCTTACATCATAGAATCAACCAGGTTGGAAGAGACCTCCAAGATCATCCAGTCCAACCTAGCACCCAGCCCTAGCCAGTCATCCAGACCATGGTACTAAGTGCCCCATCCAGTCTTTTCTCGAACACCCCCAGGGACAGTGACTCCACCACCTCTCTGGGGAGCCCATTCCAATGGCAAATCACTCTTTCTGGCAAGAACTTCCTCCTAACATCCAGCCTACACAGTCAAGCCTTGAACACCTCCCAGGGGAGAGATTCCAGTTTCTCTAGGCAACTTGCTTTAGTAACACCACCTTACTTAACACTTTTTCCACCATTGCCCAACCTGATCCTCCTCAGCCATAATTTGCTAGTTTCTTCTTGTTTTAACACTAAGGAGAAGCTTGGTTTTGTCATTCTTGTAAGCACCTTTCCAACATCTGCGGGCTACTCTTCAAGCAACTCTCAGCCTCCTAACAAATTAAAAGACCAGCCCCCTAAGTACGCCTCAGTCATGTGCTGTTGAACTCTCCAATTTCTCTAGAACCCTTTTGGAGAGGGGCAAAGCTGCATGCAGGTATGACCTCATCAGTCTCATGTAGAGGGAGCATTATCTTCTCTCAATCTGCTGGCCCTGCTACTCACAATTTTGCATCACTGAGGTTGTAAGTGTCCACTTGAATTACTATCACTGATTAGATTTACTTTCAACAATTTGAATGATATGGCAGGCAAATGAGAAGGAGATGACCTTGGAGAGAGACTGAATGCTGCTGTGTATGCAAAGAGCTGATATGTCAAGTAAAAATACGTGATATGCTCTGGCAACATAATTTTAACAGGAAAATGTTTTCTGCTGGAGTCTACACACATGTAACTTGCATTTGCCTTCAGCAAGTAGACAGTAGGACCTTGAGTTATGATTGAACACTTACATCATAAGTCAGTGAGTCTGCCTCATTGGCTACTGTAAGGCCTGCCAGCTCCCCAAGACCCAGCTCATTCTCAAGGGCTTCATCTGTTCCCATAATAAAAGATTTCCCTGAAGAAGGAGGGAATGTTAAAGCTTCCACTGCAAGAAAACAAAACAAAATATCCTGAAACATAGATTTATACAACATCACTCAATAAAAGTATATTTTCCAGTTCCAAAATACAAAACATCTCTCAAGTAGCTGAGGGCAAAGACATAAAAAAATGCATAAAAAATAGCCATTCTAAATACTTACCAATAAACACTATCCTCTCTGATTATAATACTTACATACTAAGTGTCAGTAGTCACAGGAAGGAAGAATACACTACTATTCTCCCACATACAACATAAAAGCAACACAGAAAAGCTGAGGTACTTCTCCAACACCACTACAAAATAGGCAAATAGGTTCTGGGGAAGTAGCAAAAAATTTAGACTGCAGTAGCTGGACTCTTCTTTCCTAACACATTTCAGAAGCATGTCCATTGCATCTATATGCTTGCAATCTAGCAACACAACTGAAGCTGTGTTCCATTCATTGCTAGTTGTGAAATCAATTTAACTACCAAGCAAGTTAGCACTGAATTCCAAGTTTTTACTAGAAGTATCCAAACTTACTAGTCCACAGCTGCTATAGGAGCTCTGCTCACTGTAACATAAACACATCCATAGGTAGATTCACTAGAAATGGCAGGATCAGAGGAGTACACTTCACACATATAAGGCTCTTCATCAAATAATACAACTCAAAAGAAGCTGTGCCTTTACCGATGTCCCTGTACAATACCTCTCTGAATTTACACCTCACAAAAAGGGGACTGTATAGATGAAAATGTGTCCTCTTCTAGACACAAGGCACTTCACTTGATTTTATACATTCTTTGTCTCAAACTACAGGGATTTTCCAGGAAACTACATTTTTCCTCCTTTTAGCTCCATTCCAAACACATGCCTTAGCAACCACCATTGCTATCAGGCAGAGAAAAAAACTAACGATCATCTCATTCTCAGTGTCTTATTTATTCTAACTGCACCAACATTAAGTCAAAGCCAAGCAAACTACGGTTTATAACAAATAGACTGATCTGCTTAGGCTGCTTCCCTCTTGTCCTAAAGGTATCAGATTCAGATGCTGTTCAATTCCCTTCTGTCCACTCAGCATAAAGAATGCTCATCTTTCCATTTCACACTCATATCTCTTGAGTGTCCTGCTTGCTTTCTGCTACTTTTTACAACCAAGACTTCAAGCCCTGCCATTTTTAGTTATTACCTTTATTCACAAAGACTTCTTGCCTCCTTCACTCTAAAATACCAACTATCACTCTCTTTTTCTCTCTGTTGAATTTACAGTGTAATATTCCACTCAACACATCAATACATACAGGACATTAAATGTGAAAAGTTAGCAGCATAAAAAAAAGGTATGCCCAAAACATCACAGAGTCACAGATTTATAAGAGAATACACAGATAATAGTTTTTAATAATGAGCTTAGACTGATACCAACCAGCTATCCTCTTTTGTTTTTGTGAGAGCCCACCTGAGTCTCTGAATTAAAAACTATATTCCAGAAAGGACATGAAAATAGAGGTTTGCTTATATGGCTCTCAGCATATGTGAGAAAAGCTGGAAAGGAAACATTCAACTAAAAATTCCTCCACTTCTTCAAGTGTTGCTAAGTTACTCCCTTCTTTCATAAAGAAGCATGTAGGAAATAGAACTACTGAGATCTTTGGTAGCTATGCCACATGCTGGGGCTTTGTATGCATCTTAATTATAACTTGGCCAATCTACTTTTTCCACACTTCCTGAAAGACTGTTAAGCAAAATCCACATTTTCCTCATCTCCCAAAAGACACACTTACCATTTAAATAAAAAGCACATGATATGATATTCTACTTATTAATGTAGCCTCATATTTCTTTTATTTTGATCCATATTATAGAATTCAGATGTTGAAACAAGCAAGATGATTTAGCAACTTTCAGACATAATTAAGGAAGGTGACCACATGCCTCATTGCAAGGGTGTATGGCTTTCCACTGGTGAACTAGATGCTACTATAATTTTTTTACATTTTGGAACACATAATGGAAATCAATCCAGTGGACAGCTGTACCTTGTTCTGTATGATTCACTACAATCACAACATGCATTTAAAAGTTATACCTAACCATCTGTGTTTACCTGCAGAGCCTCTACCTTCACACTTAGAAAAAGAATACACACATATATATATGAATCCTTAATCAAATATACACAAATACATTTAAAATTATGTTAATGGGGAGAAAAAAAGATGCTCTTATGTCCTCTGAGCTTATGTTTGACACTTGACTGTCAGCCTGAGCACAAAGGCAAGTGACTTAAAATCCTCATATTACAAAGCCACCAACAGCCAAATGAGTTTTTTCCCCACATTCAAAGGTATCAGTCAAGACTTCACCTGAGTAGATGCCCTGACCTTACTAACAGTGATTGGAAGGAGAAATGGGAATGTCATTCACTGCACGTTGCACACAATGCTGAAATAGTATTTGTGAAGTGCTTCACAAGTCTTAGAAAATAATCTTTAAGCAGAAGTAACTACATAGATCTACCCTTTATAAAAGGTGTATGCACATTTTTAATACTTGCCTTCATCTGTCCTGGTTATCTCATGTTCAATGAGTCTTGAGCTACTGGGCCTAGAAGGTGGTGCAACGGATGGCTGTAATGAAGGCAGATCATCAACATCTCTCAAGTTTGCAAGCATATCTTGCAGCTTTGACCTGTTGGGCCCTAACCAGGAAAAAAAATAAACAAAATTAAAGGGCTTATGCATAATTCACGACGGTACTATTTATATCAGATATGCTGCAGTAGCACATGCAACAATGGATCCTACCTTGCATTGTAACATCACCACAGAAAAACTAATGAGCACCTATTTTCAGCAGTAACTAATTATCCAGCATGAAATGAATTTCTTGAAAAGAAAGTGATAGAAGCGGCTGAGAGTTGTGAATGCACAATTTCCCCACATTTATAAACTCATACTGTTTCTTGCATGGTGTGCTGAAGAATGCCTCCAACTGAGTCACACTGATCATTAGAACATTTACTTCTCCAAAATAACAGCTGACATGTGTGAATATTTTAAAATTTGCGCATCAGGTACTTATATATGTGCAGCATATTCTTATGACTACTTTAAATTTATTTGTGCAGTAGTGCAATATTGTGAACTACAGAATACAGAAAGTTATACTAAAATATAAATCCAGCTGGATTCACTGTCCTACTTCCTGAAGCTACACATGGTGAAGACCCATGCCCTTCTTGACACTTACCTGTGCTTTGCTCCATCATTTTCCCACATCCCTGTTTTGACTGTTTTATATAGGATTGAGGCTGAAACATATCTTCGGTAGTTTTTCCTGTTGTAAGTTTAATTAAGAATGGGAAAATGTCTTACCCATAGTCCATTATGTTTTTCCCTAGACCAGTAAATAATACAGCTATTTTTAAGCAGCTTTAACACAGAAGTGTACTCTAATATATGTATTGTCTCATAAAACCATTGTATGATTCTATTATTACTTCATAGGAGAGCTTACTACAGCCTTGCAAAATCGTAAGTTTACTAATGCAGTTGCAAACTCTACTTTGCACACCCTAATCATAATGACTGACAATAAACTAAATTGTATTTAACTTGTCTGTCACAAAAATATTACCTGATTCAGGAAAAACAGTAAGTAGGATTTTGCAAGATTGATTTACCATAATACCTGATCTATAAAACCACTATTTTACTTTGTAGCAGCTCAGTGATGAGATTTATGATGAGATTGAAGTAATAGCAACAAACTTTGTACAGTTTAATGTCAAGATATTTAGTCCTTCATTTCTCCCTGGACATCCCTTTTCAGACTCTGCTTCGTACATGCAGTATCATGAATAGCTGAAAAAAGCCTGTGACTCCTCCTAATTTTTCTGTATTGATGCCCTTCCAATGATGGTTTGTCCATGGAAAGATGCTTAGTTTATGTAGTGCAGTAAAACATTTGGTATCTCAAGATCAAACCAATCAAGTAAGTCCAAAAGGTATTGTAAATGTACTAAGCAGTAGTTATCTGCAAGAAGGAGCAATGGGTGTCATAGTGCTGCCTTACACCAGAAATGTTACTCATAAATATGTAAAATGTGTTCCAATAATATCTGTGTACAGATTAACAATATTAAGTTTTAGTCTAAAAAAAAATAAAAATAAAGCACTCAACAGCTGTTCAAGAATATAATTTCAAGAGTTTAAATGATTTCTGCTAAGGTAATGCTACAATTAATTACTGCGATTACACAGCACGTCTGTGTAGTTTAAAAGTAACAGACAAGATACAAAAACCATTTTCACTCATCATACATTGGTATGCCCTCTCTGTCTTAACTATGAAGAACTTTAGAATCAGTTTTGTGAAACATGAACTTCCTTAGCTGGCCAGCTCACGTTCATGTCAGACTTACGATTAACTTCACGAACTGAAATTATTCCCAAACGGACAAAAATATCATGAGAAATTTAAAATACAGTAGAGATTTTTCAATTACTATTATTATTTTCAAGGAAAAAAAAGAAAGAAAAAAATCTAGATATTTAGTTTGTGTATTTGGTAGTGTAACTGCAGCAACTGCTGAGCAGCAGTTTATCAGAGTATCAATAGGAAAAGTAACAAAACAAATCAGCCTCAGCGATGCAAAGATCTGACAACTTTTGCATTGCCACACATGTCTCATTGGAAGTGAAAATTTCCTTGATATTCATAAGCATCTTCCCAGAAAGGGAGAAACATCCCTCTAATTTCTTACTGGGCTGCATGCAATATTATTTATTTACATATTTCCAACAGAAATTCTCAATATGTCTAGATGTTTGAAATACAGCCGTGAATACTGCATCTCACTTTAAACACTTCCAGTTCAAAAATTTTTAAAGCTTACTTATGAAAAAAAACCACATTGATTTTATAAAACACATTCTTATTTCAAGAAATGTACCAGAAAAAAAAAATACAGGGCTAGAAACTGTATTTCAGATACTAATCATAGTTGTTTGTTTGGACAACAATACCAAACATTTTTCAAGGCTAGTCCCACAGGTTATGAAAGTCAATAAATCCTGTGATTTACAAATAAATTGATGGTCAGAGTTGCTTCCTATTTCGAGCCCTGCATAACAAATTATGGTGACAGCATGACTTCCATGTTGTGAATGTTAAGTATAAACAGGGGTAGAAATTAACCTTTTTTCTCCCTCTGTCATGTGATTGGATACTTGAGACAGTTTCTGGTATTTTTTTGTTGTTGTGGGTTTTCAGAGTTTTTTTGTTTGGGTTTTTTGTTATTGCTTTTTAGTTACTCACATACCAGACAAACTATTCCTGTGAAACTGGCATGTTTCCAGCTAAGAAAGGGTTCTGAAGTCTTCTGTATTGAAGTGTGAACTATTAAACCAATGCCATTTACAATTTAAGTTTCTGAAGTATAATCCATGCTTAAAGCAAGAATTTTTAGTTAATCCAACACCTGGTTGGAAAAAGTTATATCTAATCCAACTATTTATCAGGTAACTTGATTGACTGTCATTAATTTCAACCCCTGAGAACTGGTGAACAGGAAAGCAGTCAGGAGCAGCAAAGTAAAAGAGTAAGTAATTTTAGGAAAACATTGAAAGAGAGATAGAATTAAGGGTGTGAAAGATGTGAGATTTATGATTTTAAGGTGCAATGTTTTCCACTTACTCTTCACCCCCTTTTTCCCCTTGCGCTCCTTTTTGTATTGTTCCTTGAGTTTGGTTATTACTCCCTGGTCGACATTCCAAGCTTCGGGCATGAGACACTGGTCTTCCTTTTCTAAACAAAGTGAAACAAACGAAACATCCTTTTTCAATAATGTCACCAAGGGATTTCCACTGAAGGAGGTAATAGCTGCTGTCAGTGGTACTTGTCTTTTATTTTAAAGAGACAGAAATAGCATCAAGCTTGTGGAAGCTCTAAAACTGCTACTCACATTCCACCTCTATTTGCTCAGAATTTTCTTAATGAAAAATTGAGACCAATTTTAACATCCCTAATTTCTATAACCAAATACATAGCTGTTCATAAATTAAAACAACATTTACTTTCTAATAAATCAGGACATATTTTTCAGCTTTTTGCTTTCCTCCAGGGAGGTAATTACTGTATGACACCGGTCAATACCACTCTACAATTATTGTATGACACTGGTCAATACCACTCTACAATTATTGTATGACACTGGTCAATACCACTCTACAATTATTGTATGACACTGGTCAATACCACTCTACAATTACTGTATGACACTGGTCAATATCACTCTACAATTACTGTATGTCACTGGTCAATATCACTCTACAATTATTGTATGACACTGGTCAATATCACTCTACAATTATTGTATGACACTGGTCAATATCACTCTACAATTATTGTATGTCACTGGTCAATATCACTCTACAATTACTGTATGTCACTGGTCAATATCACTCTACAATTACTGTATGACACTGGTCAATATCACTCTACAATTATATGTCAATGGTCAATATCACTTTACATATCCAATGTTGCATTACTGCATTTCAAATTCGTATTTCGTCGTCTTCGTGCTACATTGTCATTTACACAAAGCAGCAGCACATTGAAATAATTTTCACACACTGCATGCAGGTCACCAAGTTTAGAATCTTAAAGCCATGAAATCTCACAAAAAGAGGAAAGCTTGACTTATGAGTCTGGGGGGAAAAAAAAAAATCAAAATAAAAAAACCCAAACACAAAACATCTCAATATCCCTATTTTTTGTTTGTTTGGTTGTTTTTTTTGTCTCTCAAATTTCTTCCCTTGTGACATAACACAGAGAAATCTTCTTCCAACAGTATGGTATTTTGAGATTTTGAACAAAATGTGTTATATGAATTCAAATCACCATGTCATTTTTCCCATATATGGAAAGACTGTACTGAGGCAGCTTAAAAAAAAATTGTGAGGGAGGTAACACAGCTTTTCCTCACATATACTTATTTTCATAACCATTACAAATGCCAAATTAAAACTGCATTACATTTTTTTATTTATTTTCCTCTTTAAAAATCTCAATTAATTTAAAATTAATTCCTTTCAGATCAAGTTTGCTTTATACATCCATAAAACTACACTAGACTTCAAAAAATATGAACAACACTAAAGTTAGACCAAAATGCAGAAAGGATATTAAACGCCCCTAGAGGAAATATAACACTACCAGTCACAATCTGAAGGGGTCACTATGATTGGACAAAAGATAGAGAAGCAGACATCTGTTATTACAGGGACTGACAGCTAACTACGTTGACAAGGGATCATCCAACACCATCAAACAGAGCAAGAGTCAGCAGCATACTCTTGCAGCAAAGGTGATCAAATTACCTTGGGCTGTATTAACTAGAATGTAGCCAGCAGGGTGAAGGAAGTGATTATTCCCTCTGTTTGGCAGTTAGGACACTGTATCTTGAGCACTACATCCAGTATAATTTTTCTTTTACTGGAAACCTTCTAAGTGTAATGCTAAGTACCTAGTACTGACACAGTGTAACAAGCCCAGGGGTGCCACTAAGATGATTAAGGCAGTTGGAGCAAATGAGCTACAGGGTGAGTGCTCAGCAATGACAAACCAGAGAGGCATCTTAGTGCTGCATATAACTACTTAATGAGCAGGCGTAGAGAAGACAGGCACATACTTTGCTTAGACCTGTACCACAGAAAAAGGAAATATTCTTTACCAGAATATTGTCTGAGAGTTTACTAGAACTCCTTTGCTGGAAGACACTCAAAACTTGACCAGAAGGCAGCCAGAATAACCTATCGCAAATGGACTCAAGCAGGAAGTTGAACTAGATGATCCTTTGAGTCCTCCAGTCATGACCCTACTTTTACTCATGAGTGACAGACTAACTCAAGACCCAAAGTCTTGAGTCATTAGTCTTTTGGAAGCAGCTATAAAAATACAGATATTAGTAAGCTGAAGAGAGACTCTAAAAAACATGGTCTGTGAACTTTTGGGTCCTTTTAATACGTATGTCCAGTTAAGAACCGTTAATGACAAAAAAAATGTGTGAAGAACTCAAGGTAAGAGAAAAATCATTCTTAAGGGAAACAGTATGTATTCCTTCTGGTACCAGGTTATAAGTTTTAATGAAGTTTTCCATTCTGCCTATGCAAGCCTTTTTGCTCTCCATCTATAAAAACCTTAAACGAATTTACATTAGCTTGCAGGAAAATAGTTAATACCTTAGTTTTCTAGAGACTGTCACAGGATGCTTCCTGCGTGCCCCACAGGTTCTGTTCAGCTTCTCAAGTGAATCCGGAACTACTACTGTAGAAATGTTTTCTAGTTTCAAAACGACATAGATACTTCTGAGGATCTTTCAAGCCAAATGTGTTCAATAGATTAATATAACTGTAATGCTCATGATCCAAAATGAAACAAGGACTTTCTCTGTTTACTTCTATCCTCACTACACAGCATCCCTCTTCTATGCCACATCTAACAGTTTCTCTTGAATAAAATTAAGGTGATTCATAATGGCAGTTGCTTGAAGAAGCTTATTCTTATATACAGTTCACAGGTTGTGAAACAAGTAACTGAAAACCATGAAAAGTCTATCACTCAAAAAAACTTCCTAATGTATCTAGACATGGAACTGCACCTTCCATGACAATTTGTTTCTAATGTTAAGACTTCTGCTCATTTGCACACAGATGTCATCAATGAAAGCAGAAATAAAGCAGAGTGTGAATTTGAGAACAAACACGTTCCTGTTGGCAGACTAACCTTTTCTCAACACAAGCAATAGCTACACCTATCAACCACGAATGAATAAAAAAAAGTAATACTATGACAGAAGTATCAGAAAGAGACAGTAAAAATATTTTTTGCTTTAATAAGGAGTAACATTCCTAAATTGTTTGGTGAGCAGATCACTGACTGCTGTATTTAACGATATTGAGACCCATTCTGTAAATCAGAGACTACACCACACTGAAGAATAATCTGGAGTTGAACCATGAATTTCATACAGCTTCAATTAAGTACAGCATCTTATGAACTGTTAGCTAACAAGAGCCACAGCTACCACAGCTTGTCCACCAAATAAGTTCCATTATACATCACAGAATCATAGAATGGTAAGGGTTGGAAGGATCTCTGGAGATCATTTGTCCACCTGCTAACAGGTATGCCTAGATCAGGTTGCATGGGAACATGCGCAGACAGGTTTTGAAAGTCTTCAGAGAGGGAGACTCCACGACCTCGTGACCTCTCTGAGCTGTCAGTTTCAGTGCTCTGTCACCCTCACAGCAAAGTTTTTCCTTAAGCTCAAGTGAAACTGCCTGTGTCCTAGATTTGTACTAGTGTCCTAGATTTGTACTAATTGCCCCTTATCCTGTCACTGGCTATCACTGGAAAGACCCCAGCCTCATCCTCATGACCTCCATCCTTTAGATATTTATATGCATTTGGAAGATCCTCTTCTTCATCTTCTCTTTTCCAGACTAAAAATCCCCATGTCTGTCAGCCACTCCTCATTAAGACGCTCCAGTTCCCTAATTATCTTTGCAGTCCTCCTTTGGACTCTATTTAGTAGTTGCCTGTTCCTCTTGAACTGGGGGCACAAGATCTGAACACAGTACTCACAGGGCAGAGTAAAGCAGGAGAACCTCTACTGACCTGCTGGCCACACTCTTCTTAATGCACCCCAAAGTACCTGGCCACCTTGGCCACAAGGCCACATTGCTGACTTATTGTGAACTTGTTGTTCACAGTACAAAGTTGCTTTCCATCAGGTCAGCCACTAACCTGTGCTGATGCATGGGATTATTTCTCTCCAGGTGCAGGACTCTACACTTGCCTTTGTTGAACTTCATGAGATTCACCTCTGCCCAACACTCCAGCCTTTCCAGGCCTTGCTGATAGCAGTACAGCCTTCTGGTGTGTCAGCCACTCCTCCTAGTTTTGTATCACCATCAAACGTGCAGAGGCCGCACTCCGTTCCTTCTTCCAGGTTGTTGATAGATATATGTTGGATGAGACTGGACCAGTACCGACCCCTGCAGAACCCCACCAGGGAGAGGCCTCCAACTAGACCTTGCACTGTTGATCACAACTCTTTGTGGTCTGTCCTTTAGTCAATTCTCAATCCACCTCACTGTCCACTCATCTAACCCACACTTCCTAACATTACCTAGGAGAATGCTATGCGAGACAGTGTCAAAACCCTTGATGCAGTTAGACAATATCCACTGCTCTCCCCTCCTCTACCCAGTTGGTCACACTATCATAGAAGGCTCAGATTGGCTGAGCATGAATTGATGCAGATTCTTTTCTCCCTATGCTCAGAGATGATGTTACATCAACATTTTAGGGACAGAGGTGAAGCTGGTTGGCCTGTAGTTTCCTGTGTCCTCTTTCTGGCCTTTGTGAAGGCTGAAGTGACGCTGGCTTTCTTCCAATCCTCCTACTCTCTATGACCTTTCAAAAATGACGGAGAATGGCTTAGCAGTAACCTTAGCCAGCTCAATTATTTTCTGTAACTCCTTCTGTGTCCACTTACACTTCAGACTTCCCAGAGCAGCCTAAGGAGGAAACAACTACCCATCAAGACATTTAACCAAGCCTCTTCCGGCCTTCCCTGTGGGTTTACGAAGGATAATTATGTCAAGGTAAAGTGGATGCTGGCATTCCAGGATGCAGGACATGAACCTCAAAGGACAGAGGTGAAAAGTTTATGCAATGTCTCTCTATGACTAGGAGGCTTAAAGATACATTCCTCTGATAAATTACCTTTTAAAAAAGGGCAACTGAACAGTTCATATTACCCAAACTGCTAACACCCAGTAAGCGTACAACTAATTCAGTCTTTATGACTCACATTACATTCTGTCTCAAAGTGGGGGAAAGACAAAACAACTTTCATGTCTCAAATGTGAAATACAGCTTTATCAGAGCCCTTCATTAGCTTGAGTCACTGAAAACAACACACTGAAATTCCACTCACAATACTCAAATTCTATTTGCCTTAAAAGAAAAAGACAATCAGAAGCATAAATGCTGAGGAAACTTTGCATTAAAGCAATATACAGAATATTACGTCAAGAGAGCTTTAGTCTGCAATTACTTACTGTAGGAATACTCAAAATGTGTGGTGATTATAACAGAGAAGTCAACCAAATAAATCAGTATTTCACAATATATTCTTAGCATATTCTTTTTCTCCTGGTACAATCCATTAGTTTTCCTTACCCCAGTCTGTTCCATCTCCTGAACTTCGTGATTCCCCATCACCTTCATCTGAGGTAACCAAAAAGTCAAACTCTTTCAAAGCTTCTTCTGTATCTCTGTCTTCACTGCTGTCAGATAGTACCCTTTTCCTTACAATCTGTACAGTCAAGGAGAGAAAGAAACCTGAACTGAGTTATGTGCACATGTTTATACTGACATCGACTTTGCAAAACCAAATTCAACTCTGCTTCTCTGGAAAAAAAAAAAAAAAGGCTTTTTTGCTCTCACCTCTGAAAGCAGTCTACATGTGGACCAAAAGACAAATCCAAAACAAAGCAACTAAAAAAAAACCCTAAACCACAATTAAGATGACCTAATTTGCTTAGATTAGGCAAAAATCATTCCATCCTGAATATTTCCTCAGATATTAAAACCAGTACTTCCACGTTTAAACTGCATTTTACTTTCAAGTTCAAAAGCAAATTTGATCTTTTTAAAGCACCACAAATTTTGATTAAAAAAAATACAGACATCTTTTAACGAAAGACCTCACCGTATGCTTTCTAGAAATTTACTTTTCACTTAATTATCAAAGTGGTTTAGATGCTTTACAGTGATTTGACTAACAGGTGAGCTGATGCCATGATACATGAAATGTATAGCATAAATATTACTCTACAGAACAGGAAAAAATTACATGCATCACAGTATTTTGACTTTGAGCTTTGCTAGGAGTCAGGCTGAAAAGACTTCAGTACACAGGCCAACATTCCACAGTTTATGAAAAAGAATGACTGTTTCTTCTAAATACAATGAACCAATTTAAACATCTGGAGCAACTCTAAACCTTGAGCTTCCTTCCTTTGGTAGGCACACTGAACATACTGTATTACAGATGATTTTACAGACATTAGTTTACAGCCCACAAATGACAGGAACAGGTTTGCAAAGATCTTCTTTAAAACTGATGGTTTAAGTGTTTATTCTTTGAACTGATCATAGAAACAATCACATTTACCATAACTCTAAACTGCTTTTTCATTTTTTTCAAAAGAGGAGGACAAAATTAAGTACTGATTGTACATATCTGTTCTATGTAACAATATGACAAAATTATACACACTAGTGGTGTTCTCCAAGGATCAGGGCTGGGTCCAGTCCTGTTCAACATCTTCACTGATGATCTGGATGAGGGGATTGAGTCCAGCATCAGTAAGTTTGCAGATGACACCAAGCTAGGAGCAGGTGTTGATCTGTTGGAAGGCAGGAGAGCCCTGCAGAGGGACCTAGACAGGCTGGATGGGTGGGCAGAGGCCAATGGGATGAGACTGAACAAGGCCAAGTGCAGGGGTCTGCACTTTGGTCACAAGAACCCCCAGCAGCGCTACAGGCTGGGGACAGAGTAGATGGAGAGCAGCCAAGAAGAAAGGGAACTGGGCATACTGGTAGATAGTAGGCTGAAGATGGGCACCTGGGCACACTGCTGGCTCAAGAGAGCCAATGGCATCCTGAGCTGGATTAGGAACAGTGTGGCTAGTAGGACAAGGGAGGTTATTCTTCCCCTGTACTCAACACTGGTCAGGCCACACCTTGAGTCCTGTGTCCAGCTCCCTCAGCCTCTCCTCATAGGGTTTGCGTTCCAGGCCCCTCACCAGCTTTGCTGCCTTTCTCTGGACATGTTCCAGCACCTCAACATCTCTCTTGAATTGAGGAGCCCAGAACTGGACACAGGACTCAAGGTGTGGCCTGACCAGTGTTGAGTACAGGGGAAGAATAACCTCCCTTGTCCTACTGGCCACACTGTTTCTAATACAGGTCAGGATGCCTCTTAAGCACACATGCTTCAGCAGACCATCATAAAGATGCATTAATAATTTGCATGTGTACACACACAGTCATACACTTTGCATACAGCCACCTCATTAATCTCACTTTTTTGTTCTTCCTAACTTTTTCTATTTTTTTTTTCCACTCACTGTTGCGCTATCAATGATTGTTTTCTCTCTTCCTTCCATATCGTCTTCATCTTCTTCATCACTAAAGTCTGCAGCTGCATTTTCAAGAAACTTGAAGGTCTCTAGCAGAGAGGCAGAGTCAGTCAATTCAGGTTTCCTAAACAACAACAACAACCACCATCGTGAGTCAAAAGAAATCATAACAAAAATCACTTGTCAAGTCCAATCCGTTATGTGTTATGATCTCCAACAACACAAGACTGAAATAAACCTACAGCCAAAAATGGACTATTACAGATGAAAATGTTTGTGGATTAAAAATGTAAACATTATCCATAAGCTCTTTTGTTAGAATCAACAACTATTCTTCGTCCAGCTGCAAGTACCAGGACAGACACTTATTTGAAAGGCATTTTAACACAACATTCACCTGATGTGTACCTAAAAACAGCATCAGTACTGATACACCATCACTTGAAAGTTTCAGCAACAAGGACGTAAGTTACAGCTACTAAATCAGCCTCTCACCTCTACATCAGGGTACAGGAAAACTTTGTTGCTGCTATCTGATGTTTCTCACCTTGCTGGGAAACATTAAACTCTACATCCATAATTCATTAACTTTTGAGATATGATACATTTATAGTAAATATAATAGTAAGTACATTTAATGAGTATATAATGTTTATGTAGCTGTTCACGTTAAGCAAATAAGGAAATGGATGAGGATGAGGTAAAATTATGGCTGTACTGGCAATGCCTCAGAACAGGAAGCTTAAAGGTTTTCATATTAACATCTGAAAGGAAGAATCCAAGAAACAGGCTGTAACCATTATAAAACTCTAGTGAAAGTATAATTAAAGTAATCCTAGTATTAACAACAGCTACCATGTTTTCTATGCAGAAGATCCACTGCTCCACTAATCCCTCAAAGGTAAGGTGGTAAAAAAAAAAACAACACACAACCAAAAAAAAACAACAAAAAACCCCATCCCCAAAAAACCCAAAACAAACAGAAAAAAAACTCTAAAAACTTTTACATGACTTTGCAGCAGTAGGGACAAACTTGATTATTTTCTTACCTTTAATCAGTAGTCTGTTTTTCATAGTTCATCACTAAATGCACGTCATCTTGATTGTCACAACCACTGAAACAATAGAAGTCTCCCTCTCTTTCCAGAATTGTAGCTCTAGGTTGCCTTGTACAGTCACCCTTACCTCCACCTCATGCCTTCCCAATGCACAATTTTGCTTCTGCTATGATTTATTTCAAAAGGTTCAATCAACTAGCAAGTCTGTATAGTAAAGCCTTTTAGACTCTCTGCAGTGTAAACACCTGATTATCTATCCATCACCCACTTATTCCAGTGTTTCTTCATAAGACTTTTCAAAGTTTTATTATAGCACATCTGAGGGTAAAAAAATTGATGTGTAAGAAGGTGTGATAAATAGCACACGTCCTTCTTTACAGTCTCTGTCCAAGCAGTTCTGTGCTTACATGACAACGATCAGCAGGAGTGACTGCTTCGTAGCCCCTGTATGTCCACATCTCACGAAGACAATTTGCTATTCTACCTTTTTTTTTTTCCATTTACTCAACTTTATGGGCCAAAAACACCAATGAAGGTTTTCCTTGCCATTAGAAACACCACATATACAGTACTACAATACACCATAACATAGGGTATGTTTTCACATCCACTGGTTTTACTGAGAATATTCCTTTCACTTTGATCTATCTTAGATAGAAACAAACCTCAAATAAGTTTCAAATTTGCCTTGATTCCCACACTACTTAAACCCTCTTGTTTCTAAGACAAATGTAAAAGTACTCTGTAATATTACTCTTCTTAAGTAATCACTACTTCAGCAGATAATACTTCACGTGTCTGCAGGAATAATGTATGTTTCCACAGAAATCTTATGTTACTGTTTTTTTCTCATTTCCAACACCAAATATCAATCAGACAAAACTTCCAATGTGCCCCAATTAACTAACTTCTTGACTTTCAGCAGATTTTGTCCAATTTCACTAGACTAAAACATATGACTACAACTGTATTTCTGTAGGGTTTTATTTGTTTGTTTCTTTTTGGAGTTTTGCTTGGGGGTTTTGTTGTTGTTTTTCCTCTCTGCATTTCACTGTGTAAAATCTGCCATATAAAAACATTGTGGCTGCTGATTTGTATCAGCATGTATCAGACATGCTACAGTAAACATACATGGAACAAATACAGAATTACAATCAATACAACTTCAGAATAGAACAGAATAGAATCAACCAGGTTGGAAGAGACCTCCAAGATCATCCAGTCCAACCTAGCACCCAGCCCAACTTGTTACCAAGAGACAGATATCCTTTTATAGGTAGAAGTATCCGTAGTAATTCATACTTAGATGTGATTCTGCACTCATCTGATCTTAAATTGGGCTCTCCCACACTGAAGTTTTAAGTGACCACCAAAAGAGAAAGTTCGACATTTACCTAAGTAACTGGCCTGAATTCAACGGTTGTATTAATTATGACACATTTCAGTGGGCACGATATATACGTAATCAGAATTGTCTACAGAACTGTTTTGGTTGGAAGAGACCTTTAAGATTATCATCAGGGCTGTTCATTGATAATATACTCTTCATTTACACAGGAGAGTAAAAGGCATCTCATGCATTGAAAACCAAAGTAGTTTATCATGTATTTAAAAAATCCTGCACAGTACAAAAATGTACAAAGTACATCACAAAAGATTATTTGTGCTAAGGCTCAACTTCCAAGAAAGAATTAAGAAGAACCAAAAAAGAACACAGAAGTGACAGAATACATAAACTACTTAATGGCTCTACAGGGAACAGAAGCTTCAAGCTGACAGGTTGATTTGCTACTTTATACTCTGATATACTTCGGCGGTCACATCAAAAGTAACTCCTTAATTTAGCTATTTTTCATCCTTTAGCAGCACAGAAACATATTTTAGAAACTGCTGGCAGCAGGAACATTTAGAAATACTGTAACATATATTTAAGAAAATGTTTAGCCTTAGATAATTTATGTTACATATTTTGGCAATGTGAAGCTTGCTTGTTTTGTTATTTTTCATCTATTTACTTTGCTCCTCTTCTGAGGTCATTAACAAAACAACATGAAAAAGGAGAAATGGCAAAAAGATATTCAGAGATAGGAGTAGTATAATAAATTGTTTTAAATTCCATTTTAGTGAAAGAAACATAACTCAGCATTTCCAAGGATTTTGCAGTCTACAATAATCTAGAAAAATGGACCTCCAAAGGTGGGAATTGATACATGAGTATGAGACAAGACTACGGCAAGGCTCAGGACCTGTTGCAAATAAGGAGAGAACAAAAAATCCAAAAAGGGCAATTACCCTTTACTGGACTGTCCTGAACCAAATTAAGGAAGAACATAATTTTAATGGTGCAAGAACTTAGGTTGCTTTTTACCTTTATAGTGCTTAAAAAAAAAAACACTAATGTGGAGGAATAAGCTAGAAGTCCCTGACAGGCAAAAGTAGTTACTGAAGCAGACAAAGTAGGAGCACAGAGCAACTCACTTGTGTCAAGACTTCCCTGACCCTGTGCTCCTCAGCCACCTGTTCTGAACCTCTTTCCCACTCAGCTGTACTCTAGGACATCATCCTCACATGGTTTTCTCTCCAGTACCAAACCTTGCCTTCTTTCTTAAGAGTTTCATCCTAGTTGACTTACCAATTCCTAAACAAACTTAATAAATAATTTTACCCATACAACATCTTCTATCAGTTACTGTTAACTTTTGTATTACATCCTCCTCTCCACTGGCCTTGTCCAATCAGACAGAAAAGTCTTTGGGGCAAAGAGACTACCTGCTTGTCATGTCTATAATTGATTAAGCACAACTGCTTGTCATAAGCATAACAAATACAGCAAGTAGTGCCAGGAAGTAAAGCATAGCTACACTAATGCTGCTGAGCTTTTCCATCTTGCTACTAATAGATGGGCAGCACACAGATTTTGTGACCATTACTCTTGACAAAGGAAATATCTAATACCCAAAAAGAGGGCATTTTTTTCTGTTTAAAACAAACAAAAAATTGTTACAAATGGGCTCAAGACAAGTATTTTGTGTAAAAATGGCCCTGACACCAGAATATTAAGAGCTTTTAAGAATATTCAATTAGCTCTCTATGTTTACTACTCACACTTTGGTCTAACATATTGAACATTTCTATCATCATCTCCTTCATTCACAGTAACTCTTGGGAGTCTCTGGTCACGTCCAGGGAGGCTCTCATAAACTTCTTCCATAAACTACCCAACCACAAGGCTGTTTAACTCCCTTGGTCCTACTCGCTCCCCCAAAGGAAAAAGTAGAGGCTTTTTTTGTTTCTTTGTCATATCCAATACATACACAAGTTATCTTAAACAAAACCAGCTTTTATTGATAAATTCTGAAGCAGGAAGAAATACCACAGTAAAGTTAAACAAACACAAGTTCAGTTTAGGCTGAAAAATGTTTCTGGGGCCTGTACAGGAAAACCTGTTGTAACCCATCCTTTAGAGCATTATTTCAGCATACTTTTTCTTGAGCTCAGTTTCATCCCACTATCAAAATGTGCTACTGCAAGGACACAAATGTTATCAATTTCCCATAAAATTCAGTTATTTCAAGTTCTAACAAAACCTTCTCAATGTGGATAATTTATTTTTTTTCAAACTGGACGCAGTAAATAAATGCATGCAAATTCAAATATATTCCTTTCTATGAAGACTGCCTTTAACAACAGCTTATTAAATCTTCAGTACTGTGCAAAATTTTCCATAATGCAGCTCAGAAACATATCAAATTTTTAATTTTCGAAACTATGGAAAACTTAAAAATCCTAAAAAATTATGCCCAGGGAACATGGGGCAAACTAAACACCATCACAACCTTTGAAACCACCTATGAATTCACACCACACAATGCAAGAACCAGTGCAATACATACTACAACTGCTAAGCAACACTTACAAAATGGTTTGGATGCAAATCATAATCACCATTGTTGAAGTAAAGGTCAATTCTGTTGCCAAATCTAGTCAGATAACTATGTCAAATAAGCTTTTTAAAGAACAAACAAACAGCAACAGGGAAAAAAAAACCCAATGTTTGAAGAACTAATGTTTTTAAGCTTTTTATCCATTGGCCTCCACTCTGCTTCTCTCTCTCACTACAAAACCTCTCTGTCTCTTCTTCCCCACTCCTTCTGTACCATGAGTCTTATATGAAATTTTCAAGAAGCATCTTTCAAACCCTTAAAGTCATAGATCTGTACCAATGAAATTAAGAGTGGTCCATTGATACTACTTTCTTCACACAAAACTACAATGTAATTTTTTTCCCCTTTAGTTAAAGTCTGACATCAAAAGTATCTTTGAAATGCCTCTTAAGCCAATGCAAGATGGAGATAAGGACAAACAGGATAAAGGTGGAAAAGAACACCAGTAGAGGGAATAAGGCAAACAGATTTTTTTTTTTGGGGGGGGTAATTCAATATTTTAGCCTTGCATATTATTTTGGAAATACTTTTTTCATTGCAGATACTACCTCAGGTTGTTATTTTCACAGATTATTTTCCCAAATAAACCATTTTATAAGCTAGCCAGCACACCACACTCATCAGCCAATATGCAGCATTTGCATTACATGGGTCAGTGTTAATAGAATTTAGAGATGCAAAAGAGTTATTTGACACCTTCTGGTATAGAAAGACATTCATTCACTGGAGTGTCAGTTGGAATGATTTGTTGTACATCAGAAAGCTAAGGTCTTAAAAATATTTAATTTAAATATCTGAAGAGGTCCTTGGTTTTGCTCTCAAATGTTGAGGTTTGATGCCTTTTTGTAAAGTATAGGTAGTAAAAACCATATGTGGTTCAATAGAATAAAAAAAGCAGTAAATCAGCTTCAAAGAGAGACTGATGCATCATTCAGAATAATTCTTCTTTTACAAGTCTTTAGTGCCTAAACATAGCTCTAATGATCAAATCTTCAGGAGGAACTCAGGTAATTAAACCATACTGTTTGTATATATACACATGCCCATATATATTTTATATGTATATATATATATGCTCAGTATACCCTTGTTCCTTTCGAGTTCTATTCCTTTATTAAATTTGCTACCACTCATATCAAATGGTAGTCAAATACACACCTTCAAAAAGGTAATTTGACTGTCAGTCAGAAAAACAAAGCTATTAAAAAATGAGGTAATAAGTGAACCAAAGATACTCAAATGCTCTCATGTTTTCATGGCTACAGGCAGCTTTTGCTGTGTTTCAGTTTGGTTTTGGAAAAGTATATGTTTCTCTCACTGTAGGTGTTAAGAATTTCAATCGTTATTATAAAGTTATTATTTTTAGTATCTATCTATTTTTGAGTCCAGCCATGCCAAGTGGTACTTATCTTTCGTAATGCAAGTGAACTGATTGAAGAAAATGAAAACAGATTCTCTTTTAAATTCCATTAAGTGGAAACAGGACTATATCTATCTTGGGTTATCATAACAATATGTCACTTATGGAATCAAAATCTTGCAGGGTGCATTCAAAATCCACATGGTGTCTTGAGTGCTAAAGTTTTCAAGAGGATCTGTACATTAGCAAATAAATAGGCAGTGTAAGAATATGAGCTTGGCCATAGATGTAGCAGCTAGTAACATATAAAGACTGATGTTACTTCACCTAATACTCAGATGAGAAACTGATTTGGTTTCAAAAGACTTTCAAGACAACAGTAGTTTGTTTATCACTGTACCAAAAGAATAAAAGAAGAGGTGGAAGGAGTTCTCTAACTATAACCCCCTAACAGACACAAAATTAAGCTGAGGGATATGAGAGACCAGGTGGCAATTCTCTGAAATAACTGGAGCTTAGCAGAAATCAAGATACAACTGATATAAAGACAAGTTCTGGTAAAAAAGGTTAACTCAGCAAGTATTTTAAAAGGTCTACTGAGCTGAGCAGAGTTCTTCACCCACTACCAAGTGTAAGTACACATCTCTGGGGTCAGATGAAAAATGTCACGGCTTAACTTTGCAACAATCAGATGAGTTTTTTTGTTTTGTTTAAAACAAAAAGAGGTAGATGAGAAATATTGCTGAAGGAGATTGAGTAGCAACAACAAGCACTATAGACAGATGAATAGGCTTACACAAAACCTGTGCTAAAATCAGACTATGTTGAACATGTCAGCTCTTCTGTTCTTCTACTGGAATTTTTCTCAGTATCAATTTGGTTTGTCGTCCGCCACTTTCATTTCACTGGGAAGTACTGGTTGATTACCAATATACAGTCAAAATATAAAGGAAGCTTTGTTTCCTGTTTTCATTACTCCCCCTCTCCTCTCAATGAGACAACCATATGGCAGCGTGAAAGTATCGAATACCTTTACTTTAACTTGGAGTTATCATAAGCGGTCAGTTGAACAGAAGACAGTTTAGCCAATCAGCTCTTTCTGCAATTCACATTGCTATATTGAGCAATCTGAGAAAATGTACAGTTAATAGCCTTCCATTTTTTTGTTCTTGAAATGTACCATTTATATTAAGTTTTGTTCTGTTTTCACCATGTTGTTTTCTCTATTGTACAAAACCTTCATCACATTTGTCGCATTCTTTCCAAACGCTTATTGATTTGTCTTCATTGTATCTTACCCACAAGCCTCCTCTTTACTCAATCCTCACACTCCATCTTCTCATATTCTTCCTTCCATGTAAGCATTTTTCTAAAAATCACATTTAGAATTCACAGTCTCATCTGGGTCCACAATATTATGCAGTTCTTCCGAGATCAAACTAATCTAATCTTCTATGAGCTGCATTTTCTCACTTTAACAGAGGTATTCTTTGTTAGACTAATTCCCATGCATTACATTTTTGTCTGGTACTCTGCTCTTCAAATGTAACCAAAACATCTTCAGGCTGACCACTAGCCTCAGACTTGCTAGTAGATGTCTGACATCCATCAAATATTTTGAACCACAAAATTTGACAAGATGCAGTTCACAAGCTTTCACATACACTTTCTCTGTATCCTTACAGCCACACAGCACCTTTCTTCTGCATTTAATTTACAAATGTCCCAATGTTCAGTATTCCTGGCAAGCACGTATGTCCTTAACCTTCCTGAGACTGCACTAAGGTTTGGATTTATTCTTATCCTTACCATCTCTTACTAGAATTTTCCTCCTCTACCACTACCAAACTGTAGGCAATTGTTCATCACACTCCCTTCAACCATACCAGCTTGCTGTGGCCCCAGTGCTCTTGGGACATTTTACAGGCATGCTAGGAATAATAAAAAGTTCCTGAAAGAGTGTCAACTTTTTTGCTCTCCCAATGAGACATCTAGCTCTGGTGAGGATTTAGCCCAGCCATCTAAATTTTTCCCAGTTCTGCCAACTGGGTAGAAAAGTGTTGAACTAAGTTCTCAAACTCTCAGTAAGAATTCCAAATGGGATCAGGACAGAAGATCTAATCTTCATCCCTTACTCAATGCTAAAACATGTATAGAAGAGCTTTTTTTGAACAGTATTAGCATCTAATAAGGAACGCTGTCAACATATGAGTCAGGTAAGTATAAGCTAATAAAAAACATCTCATTTCTTATTTCCCATCTGCCACAGAACTGCACTTTAAAATTCGAGGCAAGCAATGAAGCAGTTGGGAGGGGGCGAACAGTGCCACAGAAACTGTGAAGTGTCTAATTTTACAGTATCTAGTAGCATGAGATGAAATAGCTACTACACAACAGGAAGTGCATGCCAGGCAGAAAGCCACTGAATGCTTCCTGCATGGAAAACTGAGAGTTGGTCCAAAAACGTATTTGAAAGATCCAGAAGAATCACAGCACCGAAAACTAATCCTGTGCTCCGACTGACCACAGAATTTCAGTAAAGTCCCGACTTTTTTCCCCTCTGTGAGGAAGACCTCAGCAGACATCCTCAGTCTCAAGAACAGCCATTAAGACTGATAAAACAACGTACAATTAAATCCCTGGAAAATTACAGCACTGTAAAACCTCAGAATCACTTCTCATATATCACGTACCAAAACGCTCCACCCTAAGATTTCTAACACGATTTGCCATCTTCTACATCACAAGTGAGATGAAAACAGTTTCTCTAAGTGTGTAGCCTGACCAGCCTTGCAGCTGTCAAGCTTGCTGAGCAACAATGAAAGGGATTTCACTCTTTATCAGTGAATACCCTCTGCCACTCCGGTATCCCACAAAGTGTCAAGGCTAATAAAAGATCTACACAGAACGCAAGTAGATTGGAAAGAAATGCAAATGTATCCAAAAATGCTATATCAAAACTCACTGTCCAACCATTTCATCCATCAAGTAACTACCTCATATTTACAATGTAAATATACATATCTATATTTATCTGCTTCAGAACTGAAGTAAACACATTTATTAAATTTTAAACTGTAAAAAGAGTTCTATTTACCCACTCACTTCCCTTAAGAAGTGACCCTCTTCACTAGAAATCAGATTAAAATTGTTATTGTAATTTATCAAGCATTCCTTGCTCATCAAAAAACACAGCTGCTGCACATATAAAGGACCATCAACTACGTAACAGCAGAATATATTTTAGTAGCTTGTGGGTTTTCTCATACATTCAAATTTTCCACCTCACAGCATTAAATTTAATTACATAACAACCCCAGACCTTATGTAACTTGTTGGCTTGAAGTTGCAACAGCTATCTGCTGTGTATGATAAAATTTTACAAATGCTTTTTGAAGGACAAAATGTGTCATACAACAATATTAGCCCTTAGAAATGAAAAAGGTCTTCTTGATTTTTGCCATATCAGTACAGGAAAGGAAAAAGAGGAAAAACGTTTGAGGAAAGCTGTGTATGCTGACACAGCACAAACTGCTGGGAGCAGCTACCTCAAGGATTGTTCAGACATACAATTCTGCATTGTTTTCCAAGTTTTTCAGCTAAAACATTTTAAAAACATTTTAAACAAGAACAAACAGATAATTTTTGTGCAGCCTTGGCAGTTAAGTTTCAGATATAATTGATGGTATTGGTTAGTAGTTGTTTATTTTTTTAAAAACACACAACACCACTATATGGAAAAAAGAACAAAATGGAAAAAAGTTTTCAACCTTACTTAAAAGTTAGAGTAAGCGCAACAAGCTTTTAGTCTCCTTCACTGACATTTCAGGGTATTAGAAGTATTGAAGGAGAGAAACCAATACCTTATATCCCAGTCATATTCACATATGCATTATCTACCAGTAGGGAAAAAAAACTTTAAGGATTCAGAACACAACAAGTGCCTTTGTTTTTTGGATCCAGTTAAAAAAATCCTGTGTCTTATATAGACAATCATGTAATAGTCAGTGCAGATCAGAAGAGCAAAGTTTGTAATTGATATAGCAAAGTTCTGGCAATACAAATAATCCGTTAACTTGAAGCAATGCTGGCATCTAACCACCTAGCAATTGTATCTCAAAGAGGCTTGATTTGATTTTGTTCTGCCATCCCACTGAAAAATAAAAAAAATGTGCTTTTAAGCTGTGAATCTTAAGAGTTACCTGCATTCTTTCTTCTTAATGTAAGAAGGTGTGTTAGAATTGCTCTAATCTTCAAACAATCCTGAGATCTTCTCTGTTAACAAAAATTTGTTCTACACCATTAAGTGTACTTATATAAAAAACCAGCTATGCTGTCCTGATGCTTACCCGATCATTATGTTTTCTTTAATCTGTCCTTCTGTGCCATTTACCATTGGCTCTTGACTTCTGTTTTCCTTCTCTGAAGCATCACTTGAGAGGCCCAGTAGAGCTCGCACTCGTTTTGACTTCACATCCAATATCGTGTCAGTGTACCCCACCTCTTGTAGATACCTGTAGGGACAGAACTCATGCTAATCTTCCACACATATCTCACTTATTCCAAACACTAAATACAAACTTCTCCTTAAACTCAACTTGAGCCCTTTAGCTTAGCAATGTATGATGCTAATGAAACATGCTTATAAATCATCCTGTACCAGCTGCAGAGGGATCGTCTCTTGCAGTACCAGCCTCTACAGTCACTGAGGGGGAAAAAAAAAAAAAAAAAAAATCAAAGAGCCTAGCAGTCAGAGGTTATACAATAGGTTATTCATTCATTTACTAAAATGGATGGAACAGCACTTTCAATTAAAATATTTACAACCAGCATACAAAAAAAGTCACCACAGTTGCCTGTACAACATGGCAATTTTATTCTTCAACACATGGATACTATGCATGAAGCCCCATAGGAAGTATCAGATATGGTCTTTATGTAAGCATTTTTCAAAGCCCAGAAAACAGAAGACGTAAATTAAATTCTGTAGCTGCAGTTACTAGTAAGAGTTGTTATTTACAACACACTAGGTTTGATAAAATCTTTGTCTTGCCTTATTCTCCAACAGATCGGCAAAACATTAATGTGTCTTGTACATATGGGCTAAGGAGTAAGAATTCTGCACTAGCCTGCACTAGCCTGTATGAAAAACCTCAATATCTTAAGTCAACTCTTTCATCAACATGCCACATTGCCTTTGGGGAAAAGAGGTTAAAAAAAAAAAAAAAGTTAAAATTGGCCTCTTGCCATTTACTCCAGAGTACAGATTTAGAATTAGTGTCTTCGCAGAAGTGCTGGACTGACTGAATGGTCAATATTCTAGAGAACTCTAAAGAAGGAAAAGTGCTGTTTCACAGTAACAGCAGTTATAAACCCAAGACATGCACTTCTCATGCAAGAACATTCTCCTTCAGTTATTCAACAATATCCTCCACAACACATTAGGAGAGAAATAGTGGTTGGTTGTTTTTTACACAGCCAACAAGAAATCTACACAAAACAGTCAATAATATGTTCTCTGTATTCAGTACCGTGTCACTTAATTATGAATTGCACTGAGAAGTAACAATGTGTCTTCAAAAAAATCACCAATCCAAATCTGTAATGCTTCACACTTATTCAACATACATGCAAAGATCTGAACTCTTTCAAAAGAAAAGCCTGTACAAGTTATCCAGCAGTCAAATATAACTCGTATAAAAACGTCTTGGGAAAAAGGTCCTTTAACATAAGCGCCAGACTGTCCTCTTGCTGTCTCACAGAGGATTAAATGAGAGTAACACCTCAAAAAAAATCTCAAGAAAACAATAAGCAAAAGTTCTCCTAGCTGCTTAGAAAACCTCTTAACCTACTAGCACATGGAAAGAAGCAAACGCAAGACAAAATATAGAGAGGCTTTGCTGAGGTCTTTTACAGATTTCTTTGATTTAAACCAATGGTTGGAACCAAGGCAAAAAATAAAACCCACCAGACACAAAAATGTACCAATATATTGGAAATTTATTAGCTCATTATGACCACAATTTAAAAACTAATCTAGATTAACAGACATTTACTTCACTAAGATGAAATGAGAATTAGAAAACTTCTAGTGTAACCATGTGGGGATTACTCTTTTCTGCACCTTGATCAGGCTACAAGTTACCCATTTCCAACACCAGTCATTTTACATAGCTCTTCACAGAATTACAGTGGTGTATTGGTACATGTATTGTTTTTTAATTGCAAAAAGAAGTGTCATGACCTACTGTTCTCCCATGCAGATTTTTTACTACATGCAGTGAAAGAAAAGCAAATATTAGGTGTTTGTGATTTGGCAAGGCTTCTCATCTGAAGTTCTGAAATACTAAAATTTTTCCAAAGCCTAGGAAATGCAGGGTGGAAGCTGAGCAAACTTCATAGAATTATTTTCATTGGAAGAGATCTTTAAGATTATCAAGTCCAACCATTAATCCAGCATTTTCAAGTCGAAACTAAACCAAACATGCTAGCTCTTAATGAAAGAAAAACTAACAGAATAAAAATAAAATCAAATACCTCTATCATCACATTTCATTACCAGATTCTTTCCCTTGAACTTATTATTTAAGTCTTTTTTTTTGAATACTTACTGTCTTAGCAGCTGCCGTCCTTGTTTCCATATTAGCTGACTGTTCTGTTGTGGTTGAATTTCAGTCTCATTCCCTTCATCTGGAAAAGATTGTTTAATTATGAACATATTTTTGCCTTGAATATGAACAGATGTCCATCAATGTCAAGAGACAAGCATGGTTTGTCTTTAAATGGTTTATCAACAGAACAAAAAGAACTGCAAAGTGCCAAAAATCAATGAAGAGAGAACAAAAAGCACACAGCAGGTAATTATAGTATACATACACATAAAGACTGTCAGGTACATTGTATTTTATGATACCAAGTTCCAGCAGCCATCAGTGTATTCGCTTCTGTCTCACATCCACAAGCCCCATCTTACTCCTTTTTCTTTAAGGGCATATAATTACATAGACAATTTTTGCATTAGCTTATCATTATAATTACTGCTTACAATTTAAGACAGAAAATACAAACATCTTTAACTGCTATCAGTATCAAATTCAACTGCAGCATGACATCTATTTACAACTCCTGTCAAAACAATTTCCTTAATACATGATCATAAAACCAATGCACGACTCACATCAACTTCAAACTCATTCATATTTGTAGGAGTTTTGTGGAAGGAAAAAAAAAATAAAATAAGGATTGTTTGTTGTTTTTAACCTGGAAACCTGCTGAAAAATGTTTACCTCGTTTTCCACAACCAAAAACTTTTTATCCAAACAGTACTACTCCAGAAAAATCCACCAAAAAAAAATTGTGGCTATTGTACTGTATATAGGTGAATGCTGCCTAACAACAGCCACATATTTATTTTATCTATGGCTTCATACTATATAATGGTGGTTTTTTTTCCCCAAATGCATAAACATAGGCTTCCCAAGGTAAAAGAACTTGGTTTATTATCTATGAAAGTCTCTGCAAAACTTGAAATTCCTGTGGTCCAAACACTGAAGGATGAACAATCTTCTTGTGTAAATGAAAATTAAAAACCAGAAAAACCTGTGGTATAATCCTATGAGTAACAGTAAGTGATGTGGGGAAAGCTATTGTCCTCACTGGGAAGTCACTTACCTTCAAGTAACTGAACTAACATTACACAAAAAAATCACACACCCAAAGAAGATATAGAAGATAAACCAGAATTCACATGCAAGGAAAGCCATATGAATTTTAATTTATTTTTTAATTCACAGATTTTACATTTAACAGCAACCCTGGGAAATAGTCAATTGCACAATGATTTTCTGATGAGCTGAGGTCAACTATCAAAACTCAGTCTGTACTAACCAAAACATGACTGGGATAAATCTGCCTGAAATAACACTTTGAATGCAAAAGCCCTTCTTTCAAAGGCACTGTTCATTTCATCTACAGGTAAGAACCCACTTTTGCTTAGGTCTCCTCAAAACTGATGTCTACTAGCAATAACAGCAGTTTACAAGTAAGAATAAAGGAACTTCCATTATAAGTAAATATCAGAGAGAACTACTAGGAACATTTTCTTTATTTTTTTTCTTCACTGGGCAGGAAAACCAGATGCAAGGGAGGGAAAGACATGGACCTACAGTTATCCATCAAAGACAAATACAAAGGAACATGACAAAGTTTTTATTTTAACTGCTTCTTTAATCATCCCAGAATTGATATAGAACAAAAGCATACATTTCTGACAGCTACAGATATAAAATGCAATGGCCTATATCAAGATAGTGACATTTTAACAAAGCTTATTCCACTAACATTCACTTTGTAGAAGTAATGTAATTACTAGGGCTCTGCTGGGCAAGCCAGACCTCACACTACATTCCCCAGCTAGAAACTGGAGCAACATAATATAGCTGCCTACTGAGAAATTACAAAAACCAAGGTTGTATAAGGTCTTGGTATGATCAGGACAAAGTTTTCTAGTGGTCCAGATAAAGACTATGGTCTTCCACTTATTAACACCAAATTAAACTATTTCTTCAGCTTGACAATAATGTGAAATACAATTTCTCAAAAACTACATTACATCCTGGACCAAAAAAACCCCAAAGTGTTGGGGATGGACTGTTTTCAGTTTTTTTAATGACTTCCTGAATCCACTAAAATAAGAATTAACCGTGATAGTGAAACAAACCATCCCTTCCACAACAGGAAGCTGTAGTCTGCATACTTTCTGTATTCTTCCTTCATATACAGGCAATTCTAGTTTTGTAACTGTAATACAGATCATTGGGGAACTGAGTCACAAAAATCATCACCTATCACCTCTTTTAATAGTTTGACTTACAAGCAGATCCCCATAGCCCTTTTATTTATTTTTCTGAGGAAAGAATGGGAAGATTTATTTTTCTGAGGAAAGAATGGGTGAAAGGAAATAAAACTGAAGTTCTTAATTCCTCAAGTTCAGTACTTAAAACTAGTTGCGTGAAGCAGTAGAAGCAAGAAAGACCAAGGTAAAAAACTGTCACCTCAGAGCAGTGTGCTGAAGTTAGTCGAATGCTTTCCAATGATCACTGCAATTCTGCACATTTCTGACTCTCAAACTCCCACTTATGTCTAATGCACACTTGTTATTTTTCTCCTAAAATACCATTCAGGTAATTGAACAAAAAATTGTGCACTATACATTTAATGTACTTTGCCATTAACATTTTATTTAGAAAAATTATTCAAAGATAAAAATCACTCTCTAGCTATACATCCAGTATCTCCCTGTTCCAAAACAGCCACACACATTACTGAGAAAAATTCTCTCCAGCTCACATTTGGGTTCTTTAAAATCTAAACTCATATGATTTATTAACAGATTATTTCAGAGCATAGGATATATTTTTAATTTTACAAGGGTAAAACAGAGCTTTCATTAATTATCTCTATTCCCACTGATTCCCTTAAGTGATTTATTTTATCAACACTACCGTTTCAGCATTTATGCAAACCACAGTTAAGCTTTTATGACAGTAATTAACATAGTTTTAATAAATTCTTACCAGAATCATAGTTTGGTGGCTTCATATCTCCCTGATTCAATTCTGTGCCATATTTTAATTTGTGATATTTAGCTCTAAAAAAAAAAAAAAAGTAACAAAATTATCACATTTAAAGGGTATCTCAGAACACAAAAATGTCACTTATGTTCACTTGAAAAGGCACTTCTTACTTCCAGGCCAGGAACTAAACAAAACAAATAACTGCAGCAGGACTTGAGACATGTAATTTTTCTTAATTATGTTTCTCAAGGGTGACACACAATTGCAAAGTGATTACTGATGAAGCATTAGTAGACTGAAGATTTACAAAATGTACTTGCTACAAAAAAAGGTTCCTTCCTTGTGGACACAGGCTACACTCTGCTTCCCCCCCCTACACCCACTTCCCCTCCCCTACCTTCTTTTTTTTAAAGCCATCATTATGAAATAAACCTTAGTTTTATTCCTCAAAATGCTGAGCTTTCCAACAGCAACAGACACTTTGGTTAGATCTATTCTAGGATTTAGCACTGCAGCAGCTCCATCTCCTCCAGTTTCTCTTAAACCTGCTACATCTGCCACTTAAAGTCAAAAAAATGAGACTTTTCCTCAAAAAATAGTTTAGTCTATAGAAGGCCTATTTTAATAAGCCCCATAAAGTATGCTATACAATAAGAAGAGTAATTAGAAGAAAAAAAAAAAAAAAGCTTAATAATTTGTAAAGCTTCATCCTACAGAGTCAACAGACTTTTAAACACAAAATAATGCCACAGTAGCACAGCATTAAAAATGCACATGTAAGTTATTAAAGATTCATTAGAGGTGTCTTAGTAACAGAGGAACTGAGGCAATGAGCCTTAGCTAGTTTAGTGATGTGTTCCCCTGTTCACTCACATTCTTGTGAATGTGAGACTTTTGTCTCTGTCACAGTTTTCTGCCAAACATGAAAATTCAGATGCTTCAAAAACAACTGATTCCCAGTAAATTTTTTTAGGCATTCATACTAGGTAGATAAGTGGCACTCATAATAGTTCCTACTCTGAGCAAGAGGCAGAGAAGAATTCAGGCAAAGTTGGGTGTGTAGCCTGGCAGTAGTGGTTATGACCAACTGCCACACACACACATGCATAGCTCCAACACAAATGTACAGGAGCTAGGTCTAAGGCAGCAAAATAAAGAAGAGAAAGAGGGGAGGAAAAAAAAAAAAATAAAAAATCAAGCAACCACCACATACACCAAGATTAAGGTGGACTTCATTAGCTCCACTGCTCCCAAGGGAACTTTTCCACTTAAATTTTGTTTTTAAATAATTAATAGGTCTGTCACTTCATAGCTGTATGAGGCAATTCTAACTAACCTTGAATGAGTGTATCAAGAAAGACAAGATAATGCTTTAAAACTACCAAACTACACTTGCATCTCAGACATCTTCACTACATTACTGGGTTTTTTTTTGCCTTTTCCTAATTCATCAAGAAAACTCACTACTTCTAACAAAATGGTGCTGAGGGAAACAATGCTTGGTAGTTCTTATGATTCACTATCAACAGTACAAGATTCCTCCTAATTGATCTGCATTTCAATTATAATAAATATCAAGTTCTGATGAAAAAGGAAAGCACAGAGTGAAGAAATGCTTCCTAATCATAGTAAAAAAGAACTGAATTCCTCCTCAAGAGCTACAGCACTGAGCTCTAACCTTGATGAGCTACAACTGAACCAGGAAAGAAGGAAGGATGCACTTGAAATGTATTGACAGTAGTAAGTGAATAAACATTTTGGTCAGTACAGAAAAGAATAACCAAAAACTGAACAAAAATTAAAGCTCAATGCTCAACTAAAATGTTTATCTTTCCTTTTCCGACTATCTCTTTTCTCCATCTCACTGGAAGAAAGATGTTACCTTAGTAAAACAACTGCATTCCATTACCATTAAATACTGATGCTGTACCTTGTCATCCATCATCATTAAGAAGTAACAAGTAATCAAGAACTAAGTAATACCTTGCCACTAATCTACCTCACCAACTTTAAACATTTCACTTTGTCAAAAACTTCAAGCTTTTATACAGTCATCAAGTGACCCCAATGTTTAATCTATTTTGATTTGAGGTACAGAAGAGAAGCAAATTATTAATACTCTAATCTGGATTAGTGACCTATACTGTGCTCAATTCCTGAAAATACTTTCAGAACAGGTAGTTTTGTGGCATTTACTTTTGGATGGTGGATATTATATAAAGTTTTATTATGGCCTATGCATTCAGCAATTTTCTTATCTAACTTTTGTCAGTTAATGTAACTTTTAAGAATCAAAACACACTGTTTCTTAACTGAAAAAGCATTCCTCATACCTTTTCTCTTCTTCAGATCTCTCACCTGTTCTCCAAAACTAATCTTCCAATAATTCAGCCTGCATTCTTTTAAACTTCTTAGTACATTTATTTCAATCTGTGCATGCTCATTTTAAAATTCCTTAACTTGCTCTTAAGTATTTCCCCCTCATAAAAAGCATTATAAAAATTAGTTCACCAAAGTGAGATTATTCATTCTACACACATTAAAAAAACATCTCTAGCAACTTTTTTAAAACTGATTCCTTATCATGCAAAATGTTTTAACGCCTTTGTTATTCTTCTGTACTTCAAGAGGATAAGTTTGTGGTCTTGTACACCATTGATTCTTCAATTTATTCTAGGGCCAAACTGGACCAAGACTTCATCTTTCAGATGACTTAAATTTGTATGCTAGATGTGGAGGTCAGTAGAAACACATATGCAGCCAAAATATCATGTCCTAACAAAGGCAACTAAAGAGCAGAAAACTCTGAAAAGTAGTATTTTTTTTTAAAACATTGTTGAGAAAGTCAACACAACAACAAAAACCCTACAGACTTCTGCCTGCACAAAATTACAAGAACTCAACACTAAACTCAAACTTGAATTAAGTAGAATCAATCAGTATAAAAATCCAGATATCTGAGCAAGACATCAGTTAGATGTGAAACAGAAACAATGAATGCCGTGTCAGAGTACCTGACCTGATGAACTCGCCTTCAGTTCTAAATCAATATAGATAGCTAACAGTCCATCAGGGGAGGTAATTTTTATACTTCTTCAAGCAGAAAGTACAAGATTTGTTTTTAGAAGCTGTCTTACAGTAGAATTGAAAATGTCATAGATGTGAAAGCCTATCAATCTTCTTTATAAAGCACATTAAGGAAGGAGCTGAACACAATGATTCAGACTCCCAGAGCAGAAAGAAGTCTTGGCCATTCACATACTGCCATCAAAGACTGTAAACTTCTTACAATAGAAACTTCAGTTCTTTTCTACAGAAATTTTGAATACAGCTTGTTCAATTAGCATGTCTATATTACTCCATTTCCACAATAACCAATTATCTCCTGCCTACTTGTCATGCTTATTTTCAACACTTTCAAAAAACACATAATCCACTTAAATGTTTTAAACTGGCCCTCTGTGGTTCACATTGAACTCCACACATCACAGCAGTGAGATACTACTATCACAAGAAAAAGCACTTAAAAAAAAAGGCATAAAGAAAAATAAAAGTTTATCCAACCTTTGTATCATCTGGTCAAAAACATCTGGCTTTGGAGCAGGGAAAGAAGGAAGGAAAAAAAAAAATCACAAGCAAGCCTTTATTATCTGAAACTTGTTCAACGTGAATGATTTACCTTCAGAAAATTACACCTGAATTATTAACAGTATGCAGAAACTGAAAACTGAAAAATGAAAATAACTAGCTGAAGGAAGCCAATACTATAAAAGGTATTTTCCACCTGAAAACTACCCTTTGAGTTGTTTGGAAGAAAACACTTTTGAGACTGTGCAACTATGTCACAAAGCAGATATCCTTACTTGGGTTAAGTGTGAGTATTACCACTGCTCTGGCATTTCATTACAGAATTCTCCTTTCTTGATTAGAACTATTTTCTCTAAACTACACACTTGAAGACATTCAAAACAGCTGCCACAACATTTCAAGAGCTGCTGAAGGAAATATTAAAACTTTCATCCTTCTAAATTTCCATAGACTGAGAACAGTAAAACTTTTTTGAATACTTCACGCAGAAAGGAGCTTGATCCCAATCAAAAAAGGCCACTATTTCTTGGAAATATTTGTCACCAGACCTGAAGCATCTGATCCAGCTGTGCTGAGGAAGCCTGCCAAAACATCCATAGATGATCTGGGAGCTGCCGCCAAACCAATAGACATAAACAAAAATGACTGCCAGGAACAGCACGGCGAGATATTCTACCCAGGGGAGAAGGCGCCAGCCTTATGCTGATCAGACACACCAGTGCAGAAAACAACATAAAATTAATTCAAGTGTTTCTGGAGACGTGGCTCAGAAGTCCAGTTCTTTAGTTAAAAATATGTTGACAGGAAATGAGCTAGACTAGATAAAACAGGACATGTACTTGAGGAAACAGCACCACTTCTCAGCTAGCTCCTGAAAATCCAAAGGAAACAATCCAATTTACTGGTAGTGGAGCAAGTATCAATAGTAATAAAAGCAATTCTCAACTGTGACCAGCTGCACACTGCGGTCTACTGGATGTTGGCAAAACTACACCAAAACTGCTGTCAAACACATGATTATGTTTAACTACTACCCACTTCCTTCTGAACTGTTTGTTATTCAGCGTGTTTAGACTCTTCAGCAGAAAGAACTGAGCTTCCTATACAGGCAACAAGGTAACAACTACTAACAAAGTCCTAACATTAAACTAAATTTGTGAAAAAAAAACATGACAATGTATAAGTGTCTAAAACATTTTCTACCTTACCTGCTTAAAAATTACATCAGTGCAATGATAACCCTTCCAAAGTTCAGAGTAAACTCTGAAAACATTTGTTTGATGATAAAAAAAACAAACCATCATTGAACACCCACATACAGAACAGCAGCTCATAAAAGCTTGTATCTGAGAAAACTACCAGCTCATTTATTGCTCGTGGTTTTCTGAGGGCATTGAGAACACAGACTACTGTGGGCCACAGTTTCATATTCTGTCCTGTTACTCATAACTTATTTCATCTAACTAAGAAAGACTTGGTATAATGAACAGTCAGGGCAGAAACAAAGACAAAAATGCCTCCTTGGCTCCTTCCACCCATACCAGTTTTCCCCCAACCAGAAATATTTTCCTTCTACCTTGTAAGATCTTATTTTCAAGCTCAAAGATCCCATTAGAAAAAGCCAGTATCCCAACTGACTGCAGCCTGACCTGGTTGATGGCTGATTTCGGAAGAACGCTGGGAAAGCAGTGCTTACAAACTCAGTTGCTGTTATTCTTCTAAGTATCAAGCAAGAACACTTGTTGGAGACATTTCCAGCAGAAATACAAGACTCTTTCTTCATAAACTGGCAAATAACACTGCTATTTAAAACCACAAACTCTTATAAATATCCATGTCCATGTACACATCATTCACAAGGTTCACATAATTTACTTTAAAAACCCCAGTGCATATCCATATTGAAGCTGTCAAACTGGGTCTGATCAGCTAGTTGTAGTCTAGTGACCTGACTAACCAAAACTAATAACATACACTGCAGAAAAAAAACCACAACAGACAACCTATGAAAGGTACTATGTAAAAACTGATATGAAGAAACTAACAGATGTTTTTCCTTACTGACAGTGACTCCTACATTATGATTTAAATGTCTTAATTTAGGTGTATTTTATTGAAAGCAACTGAAGGCATTTTTCACTATCCATGTAGAAGTTTGATTTTTTTTTCTACCCTATAAAGGTTCTCTGATAGCCTATGGAAATATATTTACATACTCTGATAATTTCAGATAAATTTCTAATTTATCTGGCTCAGGGGTGACCTCAATACTCTACAACTACCTGAAGGGAGGTTGTAGCCAGGTGGGGGTTGGTCTCTTCTGCCAGGCAACCAGCAATAGAACAAGGGGACACAGTCTCAAGTTGTGCTGGGGAAAGTCTAGGCTCGATGTTAGGAGGAAGTTCTTGCCAGAGAGTGATTTGCATGGGAATGGGCTGCTCAGGGAGGTGGTGGAGTCACAGTCCCTGGGGGTGTTCAAGGAAAGACTGGATGAGGCATTTAGTGCCATGGTCTAGTTGACTGGATAGGGCTGGGTGCTAGGTTGGACTAGATGATCTTGGAGGTCTCTTCCAACCTGGCTGATTCTATGAACATGAAGTATTAGAGACATTCTTAAGCAATCAAAAATAGCTCCCTCAGTTTTCAAATACAAGGAATCTTACTGAATTTGTATACCTTAAGGCATACCTTTAACTGCACAAGAATATACACTCCATTGCTTCTTTTTGAAGTGACTAATTTTCATAATCACACCTCAAATACAATCCTTTCTGCAGCTATAAATTACAATCTCTATTATGCATATAATAAATACTAAATACATTTTATGTATGTTTCTGTGCTATTTGATATAAAGTACATACCATAAGAAGGCCTGGGCAAAAGGGCATCTACCTTAAATATTCCTCTGAGAACTCCTCAAAGGAAAAGAAAGAACACTGCAGCCCCCAGGCTACTGCTGGCCAGGAAACCAGCTGCTAGCTCCATGCTACCGGAAAGAGCCAGAATGGATGGTGCAAGTATGGCTCAAGTACAAAAGCAGCCCATGTAAGATGACCAAATGTAAATGCAATACACTGATGTACAACTATGAATGTCTTTTTAAAATTTAGTGGCAATATCCTATTCCTCGTTTCCATGTGTGTATTTCTAAACTTATTTCTAACTATACAAACTATTAAAACTGTTTATTCTAGTCATATTTTCTTAAAGAGAAATAAGAGAATAGTATGTAAGTAATAACTGCTTTGCAGTGGTGCCATAAACATACCTTCTGGTCAATAATTTTTAAAGGCATTTTACTAATAAAAAAAATTTAAAACTATATTACCCTAAAATCAGTCAGAAAGACTTTCAGAATTTGTTTTCCTCAAGTATTAGCACAATAGGGAAGTATATGTAAGACTACAATGGTAAAGCAGACTAGGAACTTCCACTGAAATCCCAGTGAAAAAAGAAACAGATACTTAACTAGTAAACAAGTGGTTTTTTTTTCACTCCTCACACAATCTCCAGAAGATATTCCTGTAGAGTCTGTCATACTCAAAAGCCTAAAAACTTAGCAAGATTAAAAACTACTAATTATTAGACTGCAGATTTATTCAATATTTCAGTTGTCAGAGACTACTAAACTAAGCTAGTACTTCAAACAAAAAAAAAAAGAATACGCTGCAGTTCTGAAGTATTATCTGTAGTTAGAATTTTACCAAGTAAAAAGTATTCATCATTGATTAACCACTGGTTTTATTTGCACGTTTTTGGAACCATACTATGTCAGCTATTGTTTGTACCATAATACAGACATTTAAACTACCAGATATCTATACAGTAGCATGTGTCAACTCAAGAACTGTATACAGGAAAAAAAATTCTTGGTTTTGTCAAATACAAAGGCAAAAGAAAGTATCTGTCTTCACAATTTCTCATCACTAATGCAGTGTACCTTTCCTGTTTAAGTGCATATTCCAACATTTTGATTCTTCGTACTAGATCCTTCTTCAGATTTTCTTGTCCTTTCCTTTCACCTTGAAGAAAGGCAATCTGGGCCTGCAAAAGGAAGTGTTCAATTTAGAATACGCTTCCTCAAAACCATTCATAAGTATATTGCCCCCAACTTATTTTAAAATTTATTTGTGCACTTCCAAAGAAATTAGCTTACTGTGTTTCATAAATACTAAATGCTTAGACAAAGTACATAGATAAGTCTTCCAAACTTCAAGCTCTTTACAGATAAAACTAAAAATAAATAAACCAATTTTAGATTTTTTGACATGGTTTATTTCCTCTCTTGGCTAAACATTAAAGGACACAGACTAGATAAAACAAGCATACAAAAAGCCTTCAGCACGTAAAAGCATTTACCAACGGTAAGCAGCAGAAGAGGTAGAAGTTTCTGCTCGCTTACTGAAGCAGTATACAATTAGTGTGCTATTCTGTAAATACAGTCAAAGAACTGAAGTACAGCATGAAGTATAGCTAAAAGAAAAATAAATGCCTGTTAGTAATACAGTGTAAAGTGTTAATTATAATACTTACTAAAACAGGTTAAAGAAAGAGCTCCAGAAATACTGTAATTAAGAGAGAGAAAGAAATAATGGAAAAGCGGAAAAGGTATTTTGGTGAGGGAGATGAAGACAGAAATGGTACAGAAGCAAACAGAAGTCAAGAGGAAAGCAGACACCGAATCTTCATCAAATTCCAGCAGAGAATATGTAGTTGTCTGTGATACATCTTTAAATAGAAAACCACAGTAAACACAACATATTAATGCCTAATCATAAAGGCAGAACTACCTGCTTTTGTACCCCATGTTCAAATCAAGCTCACTATAAGAGGCAGGTTCTTGTGCTCCCAGAACTCATGAACACATTCTTAGACCACAATACCTATGGGTAGTCACCACTTCCTGCCTCAGCCTCAATCCAGATTACAAGGCCTTTGCCATTTTCAGGACCAACTTTTTGACATCTTTGCAGATACACGTCCAAGCACCTCCTCTGTCTCTTGAGAAGTACAAAAAAGTGAAAGGCAACCAGTCCAGACCATCACCGTGAAACATGAAGACCAGTAAGTCTTCCATTTTTATAAATAACCAGCTGCAGTTCCATAAGCAGCCTGTACCAATCTCTAGGGAAAGCCAGGGAGAAACAAGCAGGTGTATCCTCTCCTCATTTGCTACATCCTTGTAAGCAGTTTCTAGATATTTTAGCTAGTAGATATTGACACTTATAAACAAGGGCTTACTTGACTTCACATTTTTATCCCAAGGTGTCTCTAAATGTCATTTTCTTCCCACCAACTATAAAGAAAATTTACTCAACTAACTCGGTTAAATCTTGGGTCACAGGCAACATGAATCTTACTGCAAAAGATCACTTGCTTGTGGCCAGCTGTAGCAACCACTCTAAAACATAACACCAGATCACAGAACTTCATTGTTCAGATACAGACAGTAAACAGCTTCACAGACACATGAAGAATCCTTAACTACTCAGTCATGAAGTAGACCTGCCAGTTTATCACAAACGAAAAACACTGCTTACTCTCCAATGAAGTCAGTATTCACCTTCAGTGGGGGAAACGCATTTGACTGCCAAACAACCCTCATGTAAATCAAAAGAAAGGCCTCAGTCATGTCATTAAGCTTGTCCTCATTTAACACTCAAACTGGGATGAACAAAAACCTATAACTGAACTCTAATTTTACTCAAGCTCAAGGAAAGACACAGAAGGAAAAAATGCTGGAGACAAAATTTTCTGATCTGAAAAATGTAGCAGTGCAAGAAGCCTGTTAGGTCAACAAGGTCACCATCCCTCTCAGTTACACCTCATACACATACAACGTAGTTTGCAGCAACATTACAGACAGCTAGATTATAAGGCACATACTAGTTAGTATGCTGTGGCAGTGAATTCTTCTCTTACTGTCTCTACACAAACCCAGCAGAAATAACCAAGTGCCCTTCTAGCTAAAAAGCGCGAGAAAAATCAGAGTGCAATATTAAGAATAGAAGAACATGACATAAATATTAATTTGTCTGCATAAGAAAGATCATCCAATGCCATCAGGACATACACTGAAGTGACCAGTGATGTGACCTTCTGCCTGCAAGCAATTTCTAGCTAAGAGCAAACTGACCGACACAGCTGGAATGAAGCATTTTTACCCGTCATATTGGCAAATGGCCTGGTTCTTACACTGCTGTACTGCAAAGGTCAAAGCAGCATTACCACGCTAACAACTGAGGTTAAAGTAATCTTCCACTAGTAGCAGTCTCAACAAACAAAAAAACCCTCGCAGCTTTTCAGTAGTATTGACAGATTACTTTTGCATGAGAGATACATAAATGGATTTAAGAAATACTATATGATTCCTCCTTCACGTGAAAATGGGCAGAGTCAAGCTTCAGATAGAGAGCACACCTGCCTCTGAGACTTGCCTAACTAACCACGGGAGAAACAAAATTCAATTTTTTTTACCAGAATCTCCTCAAGTGCATAAACTAATGAAAACAATGCTCTTAACTCTACCTCTGGAGCTGAAGCACCTACATCTTATGATTCAACATGAAGAAAAAGAATTGTGCTCTTCCTCCTCAGAGCCACTGGCAGCCTGCATGTATAACGCCTATTGCACAGGTATAAAGAGCATTGGAAGAAATACTAATTGATTCTTTGGACATATTTTATTGTCAATGGTATGACAATGTGCTTACTGTGTCTTACAACTTTCTCCTCCTTCCTGAACTACTACAAAATCCTTGTGTTTACTACTCAAAGCCTGCAGCAACAGAAGAGAGGAATTCATGGCCCAAGAGCCACCCCTTCAGCCCTACACAAGCATATTACTGTCAGATACATTACAGAGCAGTAGCCTTACTGGAAAATCAAGAAACAGAGAAGTGCACCAGTGGGTTTAAGAATGATTTTGCTCTCTCATCAAAGGCTGAGCAGTTTCTAGTATAGTTTGTTCATGCTTTTCTTCTGAGCATCATCCTTACATCAAATACTCATTTTTGAGTAATTCTGGCTCTGAAAATGAGAATGCTTCCATTTGGTCATTTTCATAACATACATGCTGTGGTAGGCCTAAAGAGGCTTATACATGTCCTGGCTTGCCCAGGCATGTTTTTCTGCTCTCCCTTCTTCTGCTATGGGAACAATCAACTATGTGAAAGAGAACCTGGAGACACTGAGTCTAAGGACCATGGTTTGTCCAGACTTGTTTTGCTCTTGTTTACATTGTGTGGTGAACAATGTGCATATACTTGGCTTGTGCCTGCCTTGTTCAAAGCCTATGTCTTTCCCAAATTGAGGTAAGGCAAGCCTATGGCTTCACCTAATATGGTCAGGCTCAGCTAACTATCATTTTGATTGGCTAATTTGTGTCCAAAGGCCCATTAGTCTCAGGCTGCATTGATAAAAAGAGATGAGCAGGCAACACAACATGCTCTGCTGTTGTATTGATGCCTGCTGCCACCACTGCTCTCTGGCAGTGATTATGCCATTGCCTTCTGCAGCATTATGCTAAGCTATAAGCAAGCTCTGCTGAACTGCCTGCTTCAAGTTTACCAGGAACAGGCTTTAAATGCCTCCATACGATAGGCCTGCATAGCCAGCGTGACACTGTGCTGAGACTGCACATCGCAAGACATCCTGCCTACACCTGAAAGTCTACTGCCAAGACAAGAAGTCCTGGAGATAGACAGATCATCCAGAGAAATCAGGATAAGGTCAGAGATCTGTGAAGCCTGGGAAGAATTAGAAGCCTCAGAGGCTCACAAGACATTAACAGAACCCTCTACAAGTGTTTGGGTACTGTTTGAAGCTGTAGCTAATCCCACAAGTCAGGAGATAATTTTTGTGAGTAAATACTTAAAGCCTCTTGTAACTCACTGGCTGCCTTCTGTCATAAGCAGAAAGGAGCTTTCTGAGTCCCATCTAATGGATCAGCAGTATAATTAACCACAAGTGGTATACTGACCACAAGAACCTTCTCTTCCAGTATAATGTTTGCATTTGCTAGTTATTTCTTAAAGTGTTCTAGTTTGGCCTGTTTCCTGTGTGTACAAGCATCCAAACCGTGCATTTTGAACCTTGTAAGTAAGTTTCCTGGCAAGATTTCGTGTTAATAAACAGTTTTCATAGCTATTAACAATCTTCACTTGGATATCAAAATATCATTAATTTTGCATAACTTCTAACAATATAGAAACTAAGAAAATTTCCCACAGGACATTAACAAAAAACGGCAATAAAGTCAGCCTCAGCAGACAATAAAACACCTCTTATATATCTAAGCTCATATTTTATTAAAAAAATTCTTAGGGATTGTCCCAGGGTACCCCAAATTCCTTTCTTCTCCCTCCTCCCCGCCTTTTTGCATGGCTCTCGTTTTTGCCTCGCCCCTGCTGTTGGACAGTTCTCCCCACTTCTGTGCAAACTCACAGGCTTGGCAAGCCCTGGGGTCCATTGAGAGAGCCACCAGTGGCATTCAGACCGGCCCCTCCTGGACCATATCAGCAGTCAAATTCTTGACTGCCTCCTGAATAGAGAAGACACTAGGAGTTATGGTTCTCCTGTGTCACTGTGAAGGCAGCGTTGTTTCATGATCATCTCATTCATGGAAGAAGCGCTCAAGACATTTCCAAGTTTCACAGCTCTATCACTTGCCTCGGGCTTCTGCTGCGTGAATATCTGTTATGGGATATTGCCTGTAGCATGAGAAGGGTGCTCCTGCAGAGGAATCCAGCAAGGGATAACTTGGTCGAATACCTATCTCACCTCTGTGAGTAAGACTCGCTGTTCCCTTAATTCTCTGCTTCAGCTGGATTGATAGCAGGGTAAAGCTGTGTTTAAAGCTTAGCCTTTTCCATTTTCTGACTTCCTAAATATCTAAATTTATCTATAATATCCTTTTGGAAGAAATTCCCAATCAAACTGAATCTGTAAATAAACTAATTTGTGTATATAGTTTGGGGGTGGAGTTCCAGGAAAATGAAATTATTCTATTTTCATAATTCCTGACTCGGCCACATTAATTCCCTGCCTCCACAACAGAGATAATATTCAGGTTTATATGCAATGCATGTAAGACAGTGTAACTGAAGTTTTATACTAACAATAATACTGTAACAGTCCAATTGTCACAAGCAGATTTCATTCTTTACAAAGCTTGACAAGTATTGAAAATACGCAAGGAACCTAAATGTTCGTATCATAAATGAGACAATTTGTAATATATACAAAAACTGAATTATTACATTGAATTTAAATGCCCAAAATGAGAAATAGTGAGATCTAGCAGTATTTTCTCAGTCTCTAGAACAGTGATAACTCCAGGATCACCACTCCCAGTTACAGTATTTAGCCAACACCTGTGTAAATGTCTGTGCACACATTTACAGTGCAGGGTGTCTGTTTTTAAACACAATGGAAAGTAAAGCCAAACTGTACAGATAAAAATTTCTATAATGGGGAATATAATTTCATCAATAAATTAATGATCTGCAATACTGTTCTACACTTGCATTTTTGCCACCCCAGGATGGTCAACCAAAACCATCAAGAATTCATAAATACACACAACAAACAGGTTCTGCGACAACTGACCTTCCAGCCAATAAGGTCAAAATGCATCAAGTTGTAAACTAGTCATTGCAAGCCTCCAAACCGCCTACAGGAATCACACAAAACCTCGTATTGTTCTTTGCCTTATGGGCGGGGTGTATAATCTTCATAAAGCACCCAGCCCCGCCAGCTCCACAGAGAGGAATAAAGGCAGCAAATGCCTCAAGTTTATTCCAGGCTAAATGCTACAGGTTACTGCACCAGGAATCAGGTGTGAATTAAAATAGAGAGTCAGAAGGAAAATAAACAAATCTAAACTTACACACCACCAAAAAAAAAAAAACCAAACAAAACAAACTCAACCTCCCCCCCCCCCCAAAAAAAAATCACCACCACCAAAAAACAAACACCAAAACCCCACAAACTAAGGAAACAAAAAGCAAGCCAGATAGTATTAAGAAAAGAGGTACCTGGAATGATTTCAGCTGGTCTAGTTTTTGCAGGTTTTTCCACTTTGCCACATAACTTACAAGCTTCATGTGCATCTAATCTAAATTAATAGCACTGCAGCTATCTTAACTACTACACATCTTTACCAAGAGATTCTTAAAATAACTTTCATTATGTCACAAAAAAAGGTTCTTATGGGCAACAACACTTCTTTTTTTAAAAGAAATTTCCCAGAAGACTCTCAGGTCTCATTACTGTGGACAAAAGGGCGAGGCAATGTTTTAGGTAGCACTGAGATAAAAACAGCTTTTCATAAAATGCTGCTGACTTACTAATACAGGCTTAGCAGTTGTAACAATATAGTCAAATAATAAAATTGCATTTTAATCAATCCAAGTTCTACCAGTGCTTAAAAAAAGTAATCTGTAATTTACATTTCTCAGAATCAGCAACCACAATGACAAGGATGTAAAAAAGTATATTATAACTGCACGTGGTTTTGGGCTGACACCTTAAGATTACAAAACTGCAAGAAATTAAAACAATATTTACTTTTAATGGATAATGTGTAAAAAGAAACATTATGGCTGCCAAAAAAGAATGCATGTTCAGCATCCCCTTCTATCAGTTCCTGAATTTTAAAGCTATTTCAAGCTAAAAGGTGTCTTATTTTTAATTCTGAAGACTCATGAACTATAAAAAAAGCTTTCCATTCTTTTCCTTAAAATACTGATCTTGGATATTTGAAATACATCTCACTCCAAATTTATGGGCACTTGAAGATCAACAGGCACCATTTGGCAAAAAGCTATCAAGGCATACTACTCCATAAATACTGCTTCCATAATTCAACATCATCTCCACAGGTTGAGAAAAAGATAATGAACAAGGGTAAACACTGACTGCAAGAAAAATATTGAAAAAAAAACATGTAGACAAATAAAATACCTGAATACATGTACAGACAAATCAGCCCTAAACAGTTGTTCTAAGTGGCCTACCAAGATCTGTGAGGATTCTGCAGGCTGCTGGGGTGCTCAGTATTTTAGATTAGGGTTGGTTCACTGAAGCACTACATGTTTAACTATATTTGCAAATATGTGTAGGTATGCCTAGGGGGTAAGAGGAGAAGAGATAAAAACCAGGTACATGAAAGGAGGGAAGGAAAATATCAGTGATTAGTACAACTGGCAAACAAATTTTCAGGCACCATCAACATTGCAACACAGATCTGCTAGCATTCTGTGCCAAAGAGAGGCTTGGAAGCTTTTATAAGCACCTGTAGCCATTCAAGATAATACAAAGTTGAAGTGGGACCACAGGCTGAAAACCAGCGGTAGGCACTGAGGCTTATGTATTTTCAAGCTGCACAGGAGCTTGTCATCTCATGCACGCTCATGCACGCTCATTCTGAATGGCCTGGGTTTGTGGGACTAACAAGCAGCACAATATGCTACCGGCAAATTATTTTTGCTGGACTTCTCAGAGATGTTCTGAAACTAGCATTAGAGTTAAGCCCTGGGGGGAAAAAACAAAACAAAACAACAAACCAAACAAACAAACAAAAAAAAAAATCACAAAAAATGCCCACACATACATCCACATTAGACCAAATACTTAACTTGGGGTAAAAAAAAACAAAACCCAAAACCAACAACAACAACCCTCCCCCCCCAAAAAAAACCCACAAACCCAAAAACACACAACTGAAAAGAATAAAAGGTTGAAAAAGTCATTTCCTTACATTCTTAATTTCTTTGAAAAACAATCTCTTTTTGGTGAATTCCAAACTCCTAAGAGATCATCAAGAATCAATAGGCTATTTCCTCATAGGAATTCTCTGAATGTTAATTTAAGTATCTCAACCAACAGGAAGACTTTTCTCGCTGCATTTGAAGTGTTCTACTAAACAGATATCTGTTCAGACAGTCAGACTTTCTTTTATTCACTCTTCAGTGCTGCCTTTCACTGTTCTAACAACTGCAAACATCAAAATACTTCCCGACCCAGCCAAGCAACATATATTCAGATTTTTTAACCATTCTTCATCCAGAAAAAATATCTGTATTCCTCCAGTCATTCTTACAGTACACTTAAGTGGTCAGCATTAAGTTTAGGGATTTTTTGAGTTGCAGGAACATGCTCCACACAGACCAATATAACAACAAAGAGAAAGCAAGTTTTAAACATGATGCAATTCTATAAGCAACACTACAACGACCGGTTACAAAATAACAACATATTATGAGCTGGAGTCCAAATTACAAATGCTCAAATATAATTCCTTTCCATTTGCTGTACAAGAAAGGCAGAAATGCAGCAGCAGCAGTCAGCACCAAGACTGATAAACAGACTCACAGCCCACATTTCAGCTGAGACAATGGAAGTTCACAGCCTGAATGAATCACTTGGGGTACAGCAAGACTAGGGAGAACAAATCTGGGGGTGGTCTTTAGATGTGGCTTTGGTGATAAGAGGAACAAACCAGACTTGACCACACCATCACTTGCAAATGCAATCAAGCACACTCCTGTTTTTCTCTCCTACAGACAGAAGCATATATTCAAGCACGCAGGCACCACCCTGAACTGACTAGGACATCAACTGAAACAGATACAGAAATAACTGACTTCGTTCTCACCTCCTTGCTGGGATATGAATATTGTGCGTGCCATTTTTGTTCCAATGTTTTTGCAATCCTGCCCTATGTGACTGCCCTAAAGGGAAACATTCCTGGCTAAGAACAGAAAAAAATGCAGTCTTTCCACTCCGCAATCTTAAACTTGTTACTGGGTTCTTTTCAAAATATTCAATATTAGTTAGCATACAGTAAACTCTTTTCAAATAGGAAAATAACATCTTCTATATAGATCCATATACAGATGCATACAGAACAGGTCACTATAACTGACCTTTTGCTTTCACATTTTAGAGTATTCCCAGTAATATTCTGCAAAGCTTGAATCCTGAGCACTCTGAAGTGTTTCAGAGGACTTGTTTCAAGTATCTGAGCATTTCTCATCATTTAAAAATTAAACACATAACACCTACTTAAAATAAACACATTCATCTATTAGTAAGTCATTTTTTGTCACTTTTTAGCTAAGAATCTTAGAAAGTGGGACTTAATAAGGCCTGGCAGCCTTGTGAAGCCAAATATGAGAGTAGGTTGCTGACCTATACCTATTCTCCCATACAAACGTGTACAGATATCAACTGTAGTTGAGGCTTGGCATTTATAGAGTCTTACTTCTTTTAGCATTAAATTAAGATGAACAACAATTCTCTGGAGACGCATGTGACCTTCCTTGGGGAATTTTACAGAGCCTGTTTTAGAACCGGTAAATAAAGTTTCAGTGTATACTGAATCATCAATAAAGGCAGAGTTACATTTGCAACTTGTTCAAATTGTGCAGTTACATAACCCTGATGCAATAAAACTGACAGAATCCAAGACCTTTGACAAAAAAAAAAAAAAAAAAAATAGGAGGGCTACAATATCAGTTGGACACAGATACTGATTTATAAATGCACACTAGCAAAGACACAGGATATTTCACCATGTGGTAACTTTGCATCAAACCCCAGATTTTTCCACCTAGCATGTAACAATTTACTTCATTTTTGCTTAATTCAACAATTCTATAGCAAATAATGAAAATCATGAACTCTTCTTTTCTCAAGTACAACTTTCTGTGAAAACTGTAAGCTTTGAAGGCTACTTGGAGACAACATAACATTGCAAAAATGTTCATGCCATGGCACCTTTTACAACAGCACTCCACTGAAAGAGTTAGGCTGAAACATATTTTCATTACACTTAAATTAAATTATACATGTAACAGATTTGAGAAGAATGGGAAAATCTGGTACTGGGAAACTCTGATCATTTACACAATTTAGAAAAGCATTTTTAATAAATCAAATAACTACAAAAACCAGGTACAGACCTGCAAAGAACAAGTCTCATCAGTTTGTATTCACATTCTATTTCTTTAAAAACAAAAAAGTTGCAAACTTGTACAATGCAGTTTCTTTTCACTGAACATTTACTCTCATTTTTTTCTCCTGTCTTAAAACAAGCCATGATATCTTATCAATGTGTATATCACAATTAGCTTTCAAACAGTTATTAAGAGTACTGGAGCTCTTTTATGCTTCAAATTAATTTGTCAATTAGGAAGTTTCCTAGAGAAAGCTTAGCGAAAGAAAGGATATCTGGAAGTCACCAGACTCACCTAGCATCATCCTCTCCAAATAAACAGACCTCAGTGCTGTAACCATGACTGACTGACTTCTGCCTTTCTTTTAGCTGATGCATTTAAAACAATGAAGCTGAAAATATTGTCCTTCTAAGGTTCAGAGTGATTTAACATGAATTACTGTTTTCCTTCTCATATTTTCCTTAGGAGAAAAAAATACTTTATTGAAGAGTTTTAAAGCACTTCTGCCAATTCATCTTTCATAGAGAATGCCAGAGATTTGACCCACATTATTTTCAATAAGATTGAAAATCTTACACAAAATTTCTTAACATTGTATTTTATCTTGCATTTTATTTATCAAACCTTTAGCAGTTTTCTATTAACAACTAATCCCCTAAACTCACTGCCCATTACTGTTTCACAGAGCAATAGTTTCAGATTATTCAGCTATCGGAATGGTCTTTAACTATAAACTTTATCCAATTAGAGGGCCATTATCTAAAAACAAACTGTAAATATCAACTATTTCTGAATCAAGTAACAAACGTCCTAAACCACACTATAAATAGCCACAGCCATCTGTCTGATTTGCCCCTTCTCCTTCTTTTAACTTGCCTATCTCCAAGGACACAATCTTACCACAAAGCGTGCCTGGTTTCACTGTCTGCCTCTTGCCTCGGAAAAGCAGCAGCAAGAGGGAAAGTCACCGTTCCTGACCCCCGCCCAGAACACCAACATTATTAAATCTGACTTCCATAACCAACCTCATTTGGTATTTCCATTTTATTCCTTCTATTACAGTTGTTTGCCAACATTTAACCACATTTTATCTCATTTCATTAACTCTTCCCCTGTCATTTGGGTGACAGGTTTTTTTTAGCACTGTTTTACAATGAATACTTTTAACAAAGTCGTGGAGAGACAAACGCATTCTACCAATTCACCACAATTTCCTTGCAAATCTTTTTAAAGGAAAGTTTACCAAAGAAATATAAAATTTATGTCACTTTATCAGTTCCCACTACTCCAAAACAGCCTACTACACAGAAACAGTTATCAGAAGAAATAAAATTTCAGTAGCAGAGGTCAGGAGCTAGAAAATTCCTCAGCAGGATACATGCTGACTATAGACGCAGTTACAAACAACTCAGAGCACTTGTGAAATGTGGAGAAATGTCAAAGTCTACAAATCAGAATTTTTGCCAGAAAAATGTTTGTCAGAAGCAAAACTTTCTATAGCAGAATATGCACTGCTTGCAAAGACAGCATTTCTAGTCAAAACAGACATAGATACACACACACAAGCATTCCAAGTTCATCCAGCCCAGAAGCAGCAGAGCTCAACAGTTTTGTTGCTTGCTGGGACAAGGACACGCTTCAGCAGCACTCGGCTCTGCAGGGTTAGAGTCCCCACTGCTCTCTCCCAGAGGTGAGAGACGGTTAATTAAAAGGGAAATAACATCAACAACAGAGAATCATCCCCAACCAGTCAGAAGAGCTATGGTTAAGACAAGGCATCAATATGGGAGACAGTTTAAACCCTGTCTGCCTCCAGCAAAGACACAGATTTCATTGTCCTGCACATGCATTTTATCAAACTCTTCAGAATTTTGGGATGATCTTGTCCCATACATAATGGTCCATCTGAAATGCCTCAGAAACACAAAATGAAAAAGAAATTAAGTTTAAATCTTTTGCAGAATAGGAAAGCCTTTTGTGTCAACTTTCCAAAGCAGCTATTAGAACTTCAGAAAAAAATTACTCATTTCTCAAAAGATAGAAAATGAAAATATATGATCACTCTATAAAACAGTTTGCTATAATAAAACAAATATTAATAATGTTAGTAATTATTCCAGTGAATTCACAGGACATTATTTCAAATTCCAGATGTCCAAATACCATAAACAGAAAGTATGCATTAAAAAGTGAAACATGTAATTAGCAGACAAGCATCTAAGGGAAGCATGCATGAATTTTTTTTCATTCTTACTTGAAACACATAGATTAGTGATACTTGCATATATAAAAATGTTGGAGATAATACAATAGAGGCAACAATACCTTCAAGAGAAATAATTAGATAATCAGAGTAAGCATGAGTATTTGCCATGTAAAGAAAAATACAGGCACCTGATAAGAACAAATACATTGGAAGGCAGTACTAGACCAGAATTAAGAACAGAGGGCAAGCTGTCTGGTCTGACAATTCACATAGGTGTTATAATCTTGGGGGTGCATCACCCAAACAAGCATCACATATCGCAACTGAAAGGTACTCTACCTGAGTATCACATTTAGTACAAGGAAAAGAAAAAGAGAAAACACAGAGATGCCTAAGAAGAAAAAAGGAAACCACAGTGGGACTGACTTACAAGGTGCTTTTTGGAGAGAGGGTATCAACAACTACAAAGCAAATACCAGGCATGGTAATATTGTAGCATACAGTATCTGATGTATTTAAATATCACGGCAGGTCAGTAACTAAGATATGGTTTTTTTTTTAAACAACAACAACAAAAAAATCTACTCTTAAGAAGATGAATTGCAGCAAAAAAAATACGGATACTTAGACCACCATACTAAACGGGTCTTTTGCCACACAGCCTCCCAAGAGACTGCATAACTACCACTGAAATTCACATCCAACTGAAGACTAGCAAAGTACAGTCAGGAGCACTGCATTTTTATCCCAAGAGAGTGAAATTGCCCAACCTCATACTTCATTACTCTGTTAAACGTTTTCAGATACAGGCCAACGAAAGGCTTCAGAAGGAGCACAGAACCAGTTTTTAATTAACGCTGCTCATCCTTTAGCTGTACATGTACAATTTCTAAAAGCCATGCTGTAGCTGCTAAACCCCTAACACAAACCTTTCACACGGATCAAAGCACATTCAACTGCAAATGGTCACAACAGACGTCATGCCTGATGCTTACAGAGACAGCCAAAAATTTTGCACCTTTCTGAACATGACTCTGCAGCAGATAAATGCTGTTGCAGTTCATGGCAATGCCAGCCACTGCCAATTATAACTTTATTGAGATGTTTTAGCAAGAGCCAAAGGCATTCAAGCAAACAACTTGTAAAGAGGTTATATTCCCAGTTCTGCCACAGACAACACAAGCTTTATTCCTTAACTTCCAGCCGGCTGAGTCTAGTCTGGGTGATTTCGTAAGAGTGGGGGGGTGGCTAACTCCCAAACCATCACAGCGGAGGAAAGGGGAGGAGGAGTGGCACACTAGCCTCTATTGAAGGATACTACAAATATTTTCAGTGTTACTACTATCAAACAACACACTAGCAACACTTCTTAGGCCCATAAAACAGTTTTTTTCCCTAAAAAAATAATTTTTGAGATCTGTGCCAGCTATGAAAAATGTCAAGACATTTATGAGACTCCAATGAATAAATAACATGGGATGTTGTTCTTATGCATAACTAAGCCAGTTACTTTCCACATAGTATTTACTGGATGTACTGATAGAAATACATTTCAGTTACTAACAAGTTTATCACTGAATTGATGAAGTTAAAATAAAAAATACTCTCCTGGCCTCACAATCACTTCCTTTAAATTCCTACACGGGGAACCTTCAGCAGAGTATCACATATGCTGCTCTTCCGCAGAGTAGTTGGTTGATGTTACCATAGAAAGTAACATTAAAAAGATTACATCTCAACTAACTGGGAAACAAACAAAAAGCAGAAGCAGTTTGTAGTGCTAAATAGGCTCAAGATTCTCAAGATAGTTTTTTCAATACAAAACAAAAGAAGAAAAAAGATGAGACAGGAAACAAGAGACAAAAGAGGCTTAAAGGAGGGTAAATAGACACTTTTCAGTCTCAAACGCGGCCAAATGGGAACCAAAAAGTGGGCTACTAGTAATATGGACAGTATTAAGGTACAACAGAGATCTTCATTGTAAACGAAGTCAAAGAGGAACAACTACCAAGGCTGCATTACGGAGTTAACGTAATGCGCTGAAGTATCTGACAGAAACGGCTCTAGGTCAGCAGTACACAAATTCTTCAGTAAGATCCCTACCGGTTCTTTAACGCACTAACGAGAGTATCATCCCCATCACTTTTCAACCGAAAACACCACGTAACGTGTCCCTAGTAATACCAAGAGCTGCAGCCGGTCCCAGGCCAGGCCCGGCCCGGCCCGGCTCGGCTCGTCTGTGTGCTAGCGGCACAAGCAGGGTACATGGCTCACCAAAGGAAAATTTTAACAGTGGGTTATGAAACCGGTGGCAAGTTTTGGCAGCTTGCCCTAGAGGGGGCACCCGGAAAACTCCGGAGATGCGGCCAAAGCCGCGCAGCGAGCAGAGACCGCTCCCCTCCGGGCCGGCCGCCATGTCACGCCCCTCCGCCGGGCAGCGGTGGGGGGCGGACGCCGTCTGAGAGGGAAATGGCCCGCGGCGAAGCCGGGCGGCCGCTCCCTCACGAGGGAACAGACAAGAGAGAAACGGAGGCAGCGGCTCGGGCGGCTCTCTCCCGACCGTGCGTACTCGGAAAGGAACGACCGTCGACACAGTGCGGGGGGGGTGGGTATAAAGAGATCGCCGGTGTTACCTGCAGCTCCGCCCGCTCCGCCTCCCACTCGGCGCGCTCCGCCTCGAAGCGGCCCCACTCGTGCTGCAGGAAATGCAGGATGCCTGGCACACTGTACTGAGCCCGAGATGCCGACACTGGTGGGGCGACTCCAGAGGCTGAGACCCCCCCGCCGCCGCCTCCTCCTCCTGCTGCCGCTGCGGCGGCCGCTGCTGCCGCCGCCTCGCCCGGCTCCAGCCCTGGCCCGCCTGCCGGAGGTGGCAAAAGCAAGGCATTATTGTTGTTGTTGTTGCTGAAGAAAACGCCAGGCCCTGCTTGCTCGTCCATGGCCGGGCTGGGTCTGCTGCGTTCCCCGCCGCCGCCGCCCCCTCCTCCGCGAGCCGCCGCCCGCACCCAGCCGTGTCCCGGCAGCAGCAGCAGCAACAACCTGGGCGCGTCCCGCCCGCCGTCACCGCCTGACAGCCGCCCCCGCCGGCTGTTACGGCGGCCCGGTAGGGCCAACTCTAGAGGGCGATTCACCCTAGGCCTTCTCACGGCATTCTGGGAAATGCAGTCCCGCTGGGTGGTAGAGCGCCCCGCGGGATTTCCCCAACCGCCGTTTTGTGTGCTGCCCATGTTTACAGCTAGTGAACTTCATCGCCTTGACAAGCTGTCCTGGGGTAGAGACCCACCACGCACCCCCGGGGCCCAGTCGGCAAGGTGGGCGTGAGAGACTGCGGGGAGCAAAGACACGGCTGAAGGCAGCTCTGAGCAGCAGCGGACCACTGATTAATCGTAATATCCACCTCAGATAAAGGATTTAAACAGCCTCGGCCCCCTTGCAGCCAGCAAAGGCAGATAAAAAGGGTAGGTGTCTTGCAGCAGTTCCACAAACTTTGGCCAAGCCTCGCCCTTTCATCCCCATCTTTTCTGTTTTGAGCAACTAAAACTGAAAATCCCTTAGAATGGTTTCTTGAAAATCTTTAGAAATGTTGAAAAGGTGAGCAGAATAATGTTTTTCAAGATTTGTTATTCTCTGTGAGGAAAGGGAATACTTGGAGGTGGACATCCAACCTGCTGCTGAAAGCACAAGCTGCCAGCAGCACAGCTCCCTACTACATCTCCCGAAGACAGAGGAGTTAGACATACATACCATACTGACGTACGTCTTGCTGAAGACAAACACATCCCTACCAACAGGCTCTACAGCAGTGTGTGATTATGGTGCACGACCACAGAAGCTTCTGCTGCTGCCGCTGAGCACGGGCCCCGCCACCTCTCTCCAGGCTCAGGCACACCAGGAGCACCTCGCTACTTACTGAAACAGCACTGCCTCTTTACTCCTGTGCCAGTCTTTGTAACCCTGCCCTGCTGTGGCGAGTGGACGGCCTCGGTGCTTCTGAAGAGGGAAAGACAACTAAGAAAGCCTATAGAGAGCACCAGAGACAAAAAGGGCACAGAACTGAAAGCACAGAAGAGGCAGCATGCTCTGGGGAACCTCAATTGGGAACTGGGGTAGAGCAACAAGGTTCGCGCAGAAAGGAAGGAAAAGGCAGAGGAAAGACATGAAAGGGAAATGAGGCAAAAGAGTTTAATGAAAAAGCACATTACAAAGGCCACTGACAAAGATTAAAAGGAGAATGACAGCAATCACTACAGCCATTCCAGGTTATTCTTTTTTTAATCAAATTAAATTTGATGCTAAAATATTATGTAAACTGACAAAGCTTAGTGTTAGGAGCAAGCAAAGAAGCAAAAGAGCAGACTGAAGAAAAACACATAAATGAAAGTTGTGCACATTGTCACACGGTATACAAAGAGAAACCTCTTCCTTCTCTGTTCCATCTACAGTGCTATTTTCCATTCTCCCTTTTTTTGTCTTGTTTTGTACTGGTTTCTTAAACAGATTGTTATATTTCCCACCTCACCTTTTCTGAATTTCCAGACATCCTGAAAACTAGAGTCTAACCAAAACATCAAAGTGCTGAGAAAAAGGTAAGGTAAATAAAACCTGATCATAGACAAAAAAGTTTCTAAACATCAGTTATTAAGTCACTAGACCTCCAGTGGGGAGGGGAGTGGGGGGGGTGGGAAGAAGAGACTATAAGATGGGATATTATGTTATTTTCTTAGTTTTACTTGCAATTTTACTCTAATTTTTGTACTGAACGTTTCCTCAGTATGTTCTCTCAACTCCTAAACAGATTCATAACTTTCACACAACATAGCTTTGTGATACTGGAAACGTGTATTAGAAACTGATATATTTTAGTGAATGTAATTCCCACAACATATAGAGAGATTAAAAAAGTAGTGCAATTACTTTCCTTCTTCTGTATGGCATATTGTTTTTACTTCTGCATGTATCTTTAACCCTGTAGGACAATGGAGCAAGACTTGTAATGGAAACAAACATTGGAAAGGTTAGTTTGCACCATTTGTGTCCTCACTTTAGTACTTCAATATTCACTGTCAAATAAAAGCTTTTGTGATTTTCTGTTAAATATTTAACACACACCAAAAATCTACTGTCTTGTGGGAAAAGAGACTAGAGACAAATGACTATGCAAAAATAATGATCAACAACTATACTGTTATTCATACTCAGTTCTATTTACTCCCTCTTTCTTACCTTCTGAAATATGCAGCGTTTACACAGTATCCAAAAGAACATCAGGAGATGACACTGAGCAAACCTAGCCAAAGCTTCCAGTTATGTGGTTTCTCTCTATAAAGCAAAATGCATAGAAAGGTCTCTATAGAAGCCCATAAACAACAGCAGCATCAAAAAATTCATGTAAGTCAGTCTTGTATACACAAGAAAATAAGTGGTGCTACACTTCTACCAATAGGAAAGGTGAGGTCTAGCAGCAAATAGACATTGGAAGTCACTGGCTCTCCATTCTAAGGGTAGTAGAGCAATTGACCTCCACGCTCCAAAATCTGCAGAACAGACTCAGTGAGATGTGAGGGAAGCTATATGCTTTTCAAAAAAGAAAAGCTTGGTAGGGGAAAGAAAAATGAGGAGCGTGGTGCAAAGTGCTCAAGTCACTTGGTTCTGCAAGGAACTACAAACTACTTACCAGAACTACAGACAAAATCACCACTGAGACTAAACCCTTGCAGGAAAGTTAAATACCTAGGAGTCTAAACAACGACCTGAGTCATCATATTCAAGTGGTGTCTGGCAGAATAGGAATACTGCTGACAAACAGCACCTTGAGGACCAAAATCTACACCTACAAAAATGCAGCTAGCAGGCAGTTCTCTTTATAAAAAACTCGATTTCCAATGCATTCTTTAACATTTTTCTTAGAAGAAATAAGGGATGAGATTCTTTGCATCCTTTATTAATGTTCAAGCATGAAAATGCATTGGAAAGAAATATACACCACATAAATAAAGACAACTCATTAAGACAACATGCTTGATCCTTCACTGTGAGAAAAGCTGAAGTTTTTCTATTATTTGGGATTTTTTTTTTTTCATGCAAGCCAAAATGATCTACAAGGTCTGGCAATCCATTTCCTTAACATTCCAAAGGAAAAAGTACACATTTCAAGTTATCCCGTGGTACATGGTACGTACTTTGTAACAGTTTCCCCTCTTCCCTTGGTCCCCACTGTGTTAGTGCAAGTTGGCACAAGGGCAGGGTAACAATCACCAGATTTCAAAAGCCACTCAAAGGTTTGGGGTAGCTTTTGAAAATAAATAAAACTATTTAGTCAGAGACTAGGGGGTTTTAGTGGGTAATTTATAACACAAATTCATAAATATGATCACATTACATTTCCTGAAAATCTATATAAATACAACTAACACCCATTCCTTTGTAATGCATGGATTTCAAGTAATTACAGAAAGCTCTATTAGACAGCATTTCACATACAAATTACACAGTATTACAGACAGTAACACATCAGGGTTAATGTAATGCTTCTGAATACCTTAATGGTCCAAAAATACTAAAAGCAATTCAAAAAAAGCTAGTTTTCAGTTTAATTGTCGGGGTGGAATGTACTGTGGGTGGTGGTTGCCTAGCAGCTGCTTTTGCTTTGCTGGCCTGACTTGCTCGGACTGCAGTTTCTAGACGTGTTTTTAATTCAGGAGCAGCTCCCATCACTGTCTTGAAAGCATGTGGGTAAAGAGGACCAATGTGCATTAGATTCTGAAGTGCAAATTCATGAAGATCCTTAGAAGCTGTAGATGCAGAAGCAAAGGCATTTTCATTCAGTAAATAGGAGATCAGAGTGGGAACGAGAAGGGCAAGCAACTGGACTCCTAAACGTGAAAGAATAAAAACGCAATTACCATTTCAGAGAAGAAATTTGTTTTCAGTTAACAGACTGATAAGGGCAATGCTTTCAGAATTTACAATAAACACTGATATTAAAAAATGATCAAATAAAACACAACTGAAATTAGATGGTTTCCTCTCTATTGGTCACTCAAGTCTTTCTTACTAGGACTGTCTTTCAGGCTTCTATTATTGTTCATCACAGTTATTTGGATCCTGACAATTCTTAGAGATTCTTTTGCATTGGCTGATGGTAGATCATTGATAAGATATTGCAAGATGTAGAATGCCTGTCATAGTAGTGGATTTCAAAACACTTCTCAGGCAGACAAACGCTACACTTTGAATCCCAGTGTCAGCCTTCCCAGTGAGTGTAACAGAACCACTGTTAGTATGAAAGTGTTCAAAGGAAAGTCAGGGACAGTTACCTGCTGTATTACTCCATTTTAGAAGATTCCAATCCAGAAACAACCACCATAATTCTACACAGGCTAGCACAGCCTAATGAGGCCATGGCCCAAATTGGCATAGGGATCAAAAGGGCTCATCTCTAGAACAACAAAAGGCAACTGAAGTATCAGGTTTATTTCTTTGTATCTAGTAAGGATATTGCTCTCCACAGCCACCTGAAAGGAGGTTCTGGTCAGGAAGGTGTCAGCTTCCTCTCCCAAGTAACTAGCAACAGGATGAGATGAAATGGCTTCAATTTGTGCCAGGGAAAGCAGTATGTCCATCTTAGGAAAAACTTCTTCACTGAAAGACTGGTCAGGCATTGGAACAGGCTGCCCAGGGAAGTGGCAGACTCACCATCCCTGGAGGTGTTCAAAAACCATGAACACATGGTACTTTGTGATGTGGTTCAGTAGGCATGGGCGTGTTGGATTGATGCTTGGACTTGATCATCATAGAGGTCTTTTTCCAATCCTAATGATTCTATGATATCAATATGCCTTTGAAATGTGTAACATGTTAATTGTATATTTTAAGGTCAAAGACCTTAAGTAATGGTAACTCATTTATCTGAAGTTTTCTAGGTTTGTCAGAGTATTAATCATTCTCCTCTAAAGCTTTTGACTAAATTCATACTCAGGGAGTGATTATGTCCAACCAGCATTAGCAAAAATCAGATATTTTGTTTCCTCCTGTGCTTCATTTACTCTCTCATTTTACATGTGTGTCGAACAACTGTGCCAGAAGCAGAATGGGGATCAAGAAACCATGTTTTATTAGCAATGAAGAGAAATAGCAACTGGGAGTACGGTGAGGGGTGGTGGTGTATGGAACAAAGCAAAACCCCAACAGCACCTACCAAACTCACAGAAAATCAACATGGAACTTTATCAGCACTTAAATCCAAATGTCTGGGAAGCAAGTCTTTAGAAATCATATTGTTTCAGCTAGAGAATAACTGAACTTAAACTATAAATACTAGATTCAATCTGCTGAAGGAAACATTCAAGATCTTCTGGCCAATACAATTAAATTTCTTGGGCTTTTTAGATAGCTTTGTTGATTTGGTAGAAGCAGTCTGAGTGATGAGTCTGCTAAAATAAAGTTAACAATCGGAAAAAGAAAATTTAACAGTTCATTTAACAGTTCATTTCCAAACAGAAGAAAAACATCACTCACTTTCACAATTCACATTTAGATTCCTTTCTTTCCCCTCTGCAATTACCAGAAATGCAAAGGCTACAGCACATCAATAATTCATGTGCCTTGAGTCCATGTATACAAAACTTCTAGCACTGAAATTACAAAAGCATGTTCCACAGACATGTTCTATTTGATACTATGCCATCAAGCTCCTAACAGCAAGATACCTAGTGTTCAGTTTTTATTGCTTTGGAAAAAAAAACCAACTTACTATTCTGCTCCTCACCAAGGGCAACCAATGTTTCAAGAACTTTAATTCCTTCTTGCACTGCTAGCAGCTCCATGTTGTTGTTTGGGCGGCTCCTTTCCACAGCTTTCAACTTCTCGACCACAATAGGGGCCAATGAATGAATATATGGAGTTGATAGGGCACGATTGGTGTGTTGGAACACAGAAAGCAGAAGCTGGTAACACTTGGCCTGAACCTAATCAAATCAAGATAAATACGTTGTCATGAAAGTTAGTTGTTAACTCAGGGACTTCTAATAAACTCTGCTCTCTGTAGATGAGATACACGTGATGCCAACAGAAGCAACAAACCCCACAACCACTAAATGGGAAGGAAACATACTAAGAGGAGAGTAGTAACACAGCTCATCTGCTAAACCAGTATTAGCCCAGTTTCAAATAAAAGGGCAGTTAGAAGGAACATGCAGGTAATAAATAGCAGTAACAGTATGAACTCAGACAAAACAAAGGGATAGATAATTCAATCAAGTCAGTCACACAGGGCAACAAAGAGTATATCTTAAGCCTCAGAACTATCAGCACTAATACTAGAAGTATCTGCCAAATCATGAAATGCTGTTCCAGTGTCACAAAAATGACTGATAAAAGTGATCTTATTGCTCTAAAATGTGCCAAGACTGTAGCCAAAAGTGGCAAGCCCGTCCCATCAATGCTTCTCATTCTCCATCTTGCTGGCAGTAGTACAGGACTCCATGTGTAGCCATACAGTGAGTTTGATGACAGAACCTTCTCTTTGTCTTCCCTCCCTCTAGTTTCTTTTTCCTGTCTCCCTATTTTTTTCTGGAAAGCAGAGATTATTGAAATCAATGCATGGGAAAATGACTCACTGGTGATCTTTTTGAGATGAACTGATTCGTGCATTATTTGGGTGTACAAAGATCTTCCTCCAAAATTCCACAGAGATAACACAGAACTTACAAAAAGTTAAAGCCCCACAAAAAGACTTTACACATGCTTTCAAAGTGCACTCGGGTCTGGACGAGATGAGTTACCCACTAGATGCTGAACAGAAACATTCTAGAAGAACTATTATTGAACACAGGGATCTGTAAGAGATCCAGGGATGAGTGGAAACAGGTGTATAAATAAAAATATTGAATGAAAAATACAGATAATAAAAACTCGTGCTAGTTTGAAGCCAGCTAGAATGTTCTGGTGAGAAGAACTAGATTACAGGCTGTGAAAGGGAAACAATGTCTACTTCACTCATAGGCTTGCTGAGAGGCGTAAAAGCAAGAATCCAAACATAGATAAGGGAATCATGAGTCGCTCTCTGTCCAGGCTGTGGGCTGCATTTCTCTCTAACCTCACCTTCTGTCTCTCTGATTAATCCACTTGCTCCCTAACCCCCCTGGCCAACCCTCTATTCTTCCTTGGGCACAAGGCAACATCTGGGGTAAGGTAGAGAGGGAAAGGAGAAGGGGGTAGGGCAGTTGGGAGCCCCTCCTGGGGACTCAGGTTTCTAGGAGGGCTGTTGTGTTTCTGTATTACCTTTTCCCTTGTCTATTTCTGTCTATAACTGTATATACTGTAAATATCTGCTTGTATATTCTGCTAAGCTGTAAATATAAAGCTTCACTCAATTTCCAGAGCTGGCTGAGTCTAGCCTGGGTGATTTCCAAAGTGTGGGGGTGGCGGTTAACACCCAAACCACCACAAAACTAATAGAAAGAAAATGCAATTTATGCAGCTCAGGTCACTGTAATTCATAATTAACTAGTACATGGCTTCAACTTTTCTGTACAATTCAATTTTTAAGGTCTGAAGTAATAAAACAACTTCTAATACTGTTTGTATGCTTTCTAATGGAGCTCCACAGAAAACATTTTCTCCTAACACCTTACTCAGCATCACCTTTGACCTATGTCGACAAATTAGTCCTCTATCTCTCTATATGACTACAAATAATTCTCTTCCCTGTCTGTCTACTGTCATTAAACTTTATTAATTATTAGCTGTTAACAATAGTATCTGTCAAAATAAAGAGTGAAGCTCTTTTCTAACATGCATGCATAATTCAAGTAAGTTTTATGACAGCAACTGACAGCAGAATTTCATCCCATTTGTTTCTTTTTTCATCTATTTAATAAAGAAAACCTTTTGATTTTTCTGCATTCACAGAAGTCTACAAAAACTCCCATGAGGAAAAATCAGTGCTTCATCAAAACATGTAAGGCACACTCATGGAGAACTTAACCATTAGGACTGATTCCCTCAGGGAAAAATGAAATTGAGCTCAGCAGCCTCCAAGTTATTACTATACATGAGATCTAATCTTTCAGACTGCTGCAGGTGGTAATAGTTTCAAAAATATTTCTGTACTTCTTCAGAAGAGGATTATTTTCCCTATAATCTGTTCAATGCTTTTAGTACAGACTAATGCTTTTATTACAAATAGGTGTCTAGTTACTGACCCAAACAATAAGTGGTGCATATTCAAACTCGAACAAACACAGAATTAAGTATTACAGAGTATGTATTACGCACATCAGCAAGGAGTGTGGACACAATCTGTCTGCTGTCAGAGCATTCTCTGAATTACAAAAATAGTACACTCTAGCTCATTTTCCAGCAGGGTGGTGAGCCAAGGTGTACTTCTCCCACTGTTTGTGTGTTTATACAGAGCTCAAAGAGAGTGTGATGTACAAGTTTCTCCTTAAGACAAATGCCATTTCCATTCAGACATTAAAATTTTAAGTTGCTTTCCACAGGAGTGAGAGTTGAGAACAAACTGAATTTTACGTCTCTGTTACAAAACACTACAGCTTCATTGCTGTCTGCAACTACCTGAAGGGAGGTTGTAGCCAGGTGGGGGTTGGTCTCTTCTCCCAGACAACCAGCAATAGAACAAGGGGACACAGTCTCAAGTTGTGCTGGGGGAAGTCTAGGCTGGATGTTAGGAGGAAGTTCTTGGCAGAGAGAGTGATTGGCATTGGAATGGGCTGCCCAGGGAGGTGGTGGAGTCACTGTCCCTGGAGGTGTTCAAGGAAAGCCTGGATGAGGCACTTAGTGCCATGGTCTAGTTGACTGGCTAGGGCTGGGTGCTAGGTTGGACTGGATGATGTTGGAGGTCTCTTCCAACCTCGTTGATTCTATTCTATTTTAAATGCATCACTGTGACCCTAAACACATCAGCCTTTTTTGCATGTTGTTCTTCTCAGAAGTCTTTGCAATGCTCACTTGTGGAAGCACTATTTTTGTGTCAACTCCCACCTGCAGAGTCTCACATCCTCTCAAACAAACCAGCGTATATGTGGCTGGAACAATTAAGCTTAACTATACAATGCATTACCCTGCCTGAACAAAGTCTAAAACCTTTTTATTTCCCTCTGAAAAAAAAAAAATAAAAGATTGTACATAAAGGTAAACCAAAGGTCAAAAGTGCAATCTGGAGACAGATAACTCACAATCTGAAGATGTTCTGATCATCACCACAAAAATGCACTCCAACTGAGTTTTGTGTGAATACATAAAATAAGGAGAAGTTTTGCACATTAATCAGAAATGTGCCCAGTAATTTTATCTACAGAAAAAGTACTGCAGTTTGCACTATAAAAGATCATCAATGTAGAAATGTCATCTGTTGGATATGGTAATATTAAATGCAGTGATTGTATAGAATTGTCTGACTGTGGTACAGCTATTGGAAATTGAAATACTGGAACAAAAGCCATGGACAGGCGAGAGTGCATGAGTTCAGAAGTATTGATGGAAGGTTGGAATGACCTTAGAGAATGGTGTAACAAATAGAAACAAATGTAAGGCTGAAGTCTGGTTTTCTCCTATCTCTGCTTAGACACAATGTTGTTGAGAGAATATGAACAATGTCTACACTAATTAGTGTGTAATCCTAATGCAAGTGTATGTAACCAATTGGAGTCTAACCTGATTTGTAATCCTGTTATGTAGCCTTTTGATAGCAAGTACGTAAGCCCATGCTTGGGGTGTAATAAACTGGATTGGATTGGAACTTGCTTGTATCAAGCCTTTCTCCCCATCTCTTATTACCCTGTTACCAATGGTAACCGTCCTGTGGCAGTCACCCATTACCATTTTCTGCTAACCAATCTTTTCATTTTCTAAAATTTCACACATCAGATCTTTTTTTTTCCTCTTAAAAAACCGCAAGTCAAGAACCTGGCACAAGACCACGAAGACACGTTATCCAGAAACTTAGTTCAGGTTATTTTGTTCACTTAAGGTTTTATATAATGCACGGTTGAAATTCCTAATTCTTTTGACCAGCAGTATCTGTCTCTGAAGTAAATGCATTAGAAAACATTCTGAAAATATGGTAAGTATATGCCAATTAGTTTTTTCTCAGTTATATGTCATTCATTTTCTATACCATGATCTTACCCAAGGATCACAGGAATTTAATGCACTTTTAAATCTGTCCATACATCCATTTTGTAAAGACTGCACTCCGATTATTTCAGTGCTTGCTGACCAAAGGAAGAGAGCAATAGCTGTAAGTACGCTTACTTCATCAAGAGTAGGCTTAGAGGCTTCTGAAAAACAAAAATAAAGATGCTGTTAGCTTACTCTAAAAAAAGGAGTTCAAATTTATTTTGTAAATAGTGAATACAGAGGAAATAAAATGTACCTGAAAGTATTTGCAGCCACATACACTTAAGCATCTACTTGTTACAGAATCACTTCATCATTATTGACTGCGACTGACAAAATGCTGAGCATCTCTATCCTAATAGTAAACTAAGTCAAATTTTCTGAAACTTAACTATCAAAAAAAAGATAACAACCCACACTTGCTGATGTTTTTGTTTTCAATATGCAAATAAGAGAGGAAAAAAAAAAAGGATTAAATCCTTTCCCCATTAAAAATGCTTTTTGTTATTCTCTTCACCTGATACAGCTGAGTATTCAGCTGATATTCAACAAACAGATTTTATTTAACATAAGGCTTCATATATCAGAGTAGCTGATCTGACAGCTATCTGTTATCAATAAGAACAGTCCTACTTTTAACTTTTCCAGCTTTTCAAATAATCTGTATTTGCCATTGTCATCCTTTTTTTCCTTGCACAAGCTGTCTTCACAGATCTCATGCAGAAAGTTACATCAACGGGAAAAAGAATTATTAACAGAATTATTGTAACACTCTGCTGGGTTTGCTGGCCAGATTGGTTCTGCTCTCCTGTGAGAGGCACACAGAAATAGTAGATGCATAGTTAGCAAAATTAAAACCAGCATGATTGCTCTTCACAGATGTCACTCAACTGGTTTAGCTATGATGTGCAACCCCACTTAAAAAAAAACTACTCCAAGCACTTTGATTAATTTTTTACATTTTAAAGTTGTTTACATTTTACTGAATTATGAATCTGAAATACAATGCAGTAGACCTTACTTAGACTCTCGTATGTGTGATATAAGCGACTCTAAAGAAAACTGGAAAACAAACTCTTTGCAAGGAACAGAGAGAGATTTCTGAAATATGCAAAAGAAAAAAGCCTAAAACCAGTAATATTTTTGTGAAGAGGGACTGGAAAAATCTTTCTGGTAACAAAAGGCTGAAAGACAAGAGATGGTGTCACAAATTGGATTACAAGTTTGACTCGGTTAACACAAATCTACAGATTCATCCCCTTCAGATATTTTCAGGATCATTTGCAATTACCTACTTGCTCCCTATCTTTCACATGAGTAACTCCATTCATGCCTCTCTTCAGTCTTTATAAATGGCTCTTTGGGGATGCAATGGGATGCTTTTTGGCTGAACTACCATTATGCAAATGAAAAATTTTTGTGTCTGTCTTTTGCTAACTAAACAGCTGAGACTGTACCCACTTTTTGCTTTTCAAAGGGCAAGGAGAAGTATGAGTGTGAAGCAAGATAAGCACTCTGCAACTCTCTAAAGAGACACAATAGATGTCCTACTTCTGGGTAACATTTTGGGGTGTTTTGTTGACAAGACTAGGATTTTTTCTCACCACTGAAAGCTTGTAAAAGCATTGTAAGTACCCAACATTTCAGCAAGGACCTTGCCTTAATTATCCCCTGCTGCCTTCACACTCATTCACTTTAGCATTCATTGTCATTAAGGCTTTATGAATTGTGTGGGCAAATACTTAAACGACAGACACAATGTCATTTTTCTTGAGGTTTAATTCAAGATGTCGAGTCCATGTACAACACCAAACAATTAGAGTTTCAATAAAGAGATCAGTTCCCTACAAAATGGTTTTGGCAAGTGAAGTTTTCTGTCCTTTAAGCTGGCAGGTATTCTGTGGAAAAAGGAAATGATAATCTGCTTGGGCCTTGCAACTTGCCTAGAGTTGATAGTCATCACAGAAATTGAGGCATATTCCAGGAAGTGAAGTGAATTCAGCTTGAAACTTTCCATTTCACTTGAGACATTCAGCTGATGACAGAAAAACCAATCAGTATCATAAGGCAGACCTCCAAGTTACAGAAACAAGTCACAAGCTGAAACTATGAAGACTGGTAGTGTCAGCCTCAGGAAAATATAAAGCATGAAATAATTGCATTGTAATGGGATTCAAAGTGGAAGAGGAAAGTCTGAACTAGTACAGAAAAATACCCTACCTCAGGACCCGAGAGAGCACGGGATGCAAGGTGAGTTCTAAAAGGCAAAACTTCAAACAGGAGGCTGTGATCAATATTGTCAAAAAAGACAAACAAAGATAAGTCTGGAATGGGAACTCCTGAGTGTTCTCAAATACCTCCTGGATTTTCTTAAAGCTAGTGCTGTGCTTGTCTTCAACACAACACACTAAGTACAGTAAGTTTATTCTCTGTTGTTGCAAATTATGCAAAACTAATAATCTGTATTAATTTTGATATCCAGGCAAAGAATGTTAATAACTATGAAAACTGATTAGTAACATTAAATCTTGCCAGAAAACTTATTTACAAGGTTCAAAACGCATGGTTTGGATACTTACACACACAGGGAACAGGCCAAACTAGAACACTTTAAGAAATAGCTAGCAAATGTGAACATTATACTGGAAGAGAAGGTTCTTGTGGTCAGTATACCACTTGTGGTTAATTATACTGCTGATCCACTAGATGGGACTCAGAAAGCTCCTTTCTGCTTATGACAGAAGGCAGCCAGTGAGTTACAAGAGGCTTTAAGTATTTACTCACAAAAATTATCTCCTGACTCGTGGGATTAGCTACAGTTTCAAACAGTACCCAAACACTTGTAGAGGGTTCTGTTAATGTCTTGTGAGCCTCTGAGGCTTCTGATTCTACCCAGGCTTCACAAGCTGCTGGAGGAAAGGAGGAAGACAATCTCTGACCTGGTCCTGATTTCTCTGGATGATCTATCTCCAGGACTTCCCTTCTTGGCAGTAGACTTTCAGGTGTAGGCAGGATGCCTTGCGATGTGCAGTCTTAGCACAACATCATGCTGGCTATGCATGGAGGCATTCAGAGCCTGTTCCTGGTAAACTCGAGGCAGTGGAGTTTCCAGGCAGTTCAGGATGCACTAAGGCAGTAAGCAATGGCAGCAGGAGGCATGAATACAGTGGCAGAGTACATTGTGTTACCTGCTCAGCTCTTTCTATCAATACAGACTAATGGGCCTATGGACACAAATCAGCCAATCAGAACGGCAGCTAACTGAGCTTGACTATAGTAGGTGAAGCCATAGGCTTGCTTTACCCAAATTTGGGAAAAACAGAGGCCTTGCATGAGGCAGGCACAAGCCAAGCATGTGTGTACCTTGTTTACCACAGGATGCAAACAAGCCTGGGCAGGCCACAGTCCTTAGACTCAATGGCTCCAGGTTCTTTGTCCTCTTTCCTGCAGTTGCTTCTCCCCATAGCAGAAGGAAGGAGAACAGAAAAACATGCCTGGGCAAGCCAGGACATGTATAAGCCTATTTTGGCCTATTCAGGCCTACCATGCTGTCTGTGCACTGAGGTCTTTCTCTCATTTTCATTTTACAAACACTTCATCACCACTTTTGATCCATAACCATCAGACATGAAGCCTATTAAATTATAAACAGATACAATAATTGCCTTTCCATTACAGAAGAATTCAGTTCTCTTGAACATTCCTGCACTGGGAATCCACTTACCAGGTTGAGAGTATTCCAAGATAGATGCCAAAGTACTGCGGATAAGACCTGTCCATTGTTTCTGAGTTTCATCAGTCTTGACTGTTGGCAGAGTAACAATAGCTTTTATCCCTTGAAGGGCTGCACTGACTGGAGGTGGGACCTGATTGTCTGCTGATTTTACTGCTGTTTCTTTCAACACTCTTGTAATCAGAAATAGGATAGTAGGTAAGATTGTCATACAGCCTTAAAAATAAAAAACACAACAAAACCCCTGAAGTTAATTCCAAGAAGCATGGTGCAAAACATCTTTAGCTTTCCCAGGACAGATAATATGTGACTAGGACACAAAGGAGACACCAAGATAAACTGCAATTCAAATAACAAGTGATATGTGCTGTTCCATACTTTATCACCAATTTAATTCCTCAGTAGTACTGTAGTGCATTGTAACAAGTCATGCAAGCCAACACTTAAAATGTTGCTGTCAATTCAAGAATGATGACTCAGCTAGTAAAGTTCTGCCCTGCATGGCACGTGATACATGGTATGTATCACACTGAACACATACAGGTTAAGTATCTTAAAACAGTATCTGTGTATCACTAGGGTCCTATAAAGTAAACAACAACACATGCCCGGAAACAGGTATACAAACAAGTTATGGCACTTTCCAAGGAAGACAGTGTGTGATAAAAGCCACACCAGAAGCAAAGGAAGTTGTCTGGGTGTCTCACATCCTAGGCAAAAGCTATAGCCATCTGTCTACTCTACAGAACAGATGAAATGATTCTCCTACTACTTACTGCATTGCTTTTCCAAAGAAATCATCTGTCTATATAGACCAGGCAGGTGGTGGAGTCTCCATCTCTGGAGACTTTCAAGGCTCACTTGACCCTATGTGATATGCTTTAGGTGATTCTGCTCTGATAGGGCGGTTGGACTTGATCATCTTCAGAGGTCCCTACCATTCTGTGATTTGTTTTGCACAAGTAACATATGTATGCTTTGTGCAGTCAGTCCTGCTGAAGCAAGTTAGGAATATTCAAGAAATATCTGGTCAGGTAACAGCTAAGCCAACTTCTGACACAGGGCAGCTTTATTAGAAGGAATTTCTGTAACACATGTACACATTATGAACCTGTAGGAGTACAAGAAGGATGCTGTTCCGTTTATGTGTGTAATATCAACCGACAACTCTTTTCAGACAGTCAAGTCTCTTTCTGTATCTTTTCTCTGCCTCATGTTCCCACATCTGTAGAAACACAAATCCTACCATTTTTCTATTTCTGGGAATGCTCTGAGGGTAAATACACTAAGTAGAATAATTATGACTGGAAGGGACCGCTGGACCTCATGTAGTCCCACTCTTTTCAAAGCAGCAGGTCCTCTAGATCAGATTGCCCAGAATCTTCTCCAATGGAGACTGCAAAATGTTCATTTTAAAGAAAAAGGAAGAAATATTAAAAAAACCCACTCAATCACAAAAAGCAATGGATTCTCTTTGTTCACCTTTTCTCTTGGATCCAAATGCTCAATTAACACAAATGTTTGTGCATGTATTATCCCCCTCTCCCTGTAGCTATCAGCTGGCTACATCTTCTGGATGAGAAAAAAAAAACAGCTAAGCAGTCTCTGTAGACTAACAACAGTCTCATGAGTTACTCTCACTGGCCACTTGCCAAACACTGGAAACCATGCCTTCAATGCAGTCAGCACCGAAGTGGCACTCTCTCTGCCCATGCCCAAAGGAAAAATAACCAGAAATTAATTAATAACAGTGTAGGATTCCAGTTCTTTTTTTTTTTAAGAACTGTAAGACACAAATTGTCTGTTTGAAGACAACTCATGTTGTGTTCTGAGCATGACTGTCCAAGTGTTATTTGCCATGCATCTCATTAAGGGACCAATCTGCATCTCATGAACGGAGCAGCCTCTAAAATGTTTATCTATATCAACGTGTGAAACTTCCCAAATATCTATGAGTCCACTCTCAAACCATTTGTTCTCTGAACTGCACAACTCAAAAAGCACTGCTCCCCATTCAACTGTGTCCCTTGCCCCTGTACTCCAGTGACAGTCTCCCTTGGCAGAAGAAAGCTCCATTTAGTTTAGAGTCACATTTGGGATGACTGATACCCAATAGCTGCCCAAGTATATCACAGCTATAGTGTGCTGGTTTTAAATCAATAGGATTCTCTTTTCACCCAGCTGCTGCATTTCATGAACTTCTCAGGAATTTAATTATCTCTGAGATGTCTATGTTCATTTACAATACGATTAAAACTGGCCAAAAGGTTTTGAAATCATGAAAAAGGGGAAAAACCCAACAAAACCATAGTGACATAGAGCTCATTTCTTCAGCACACTTGCAGCACCAAAACCAAATCTAGTACTTTCCTTTATGTTGCTCATTAGAAAAGCCTGATTTCTATATTTTAGAACCTAAACACACTTTTCAATAGATGGCTCTTAAGAGTATCCCATAAGAATATACTTAGAGTTTGCTTTCAGCATCACATGGTCACTACATTTCACCTACAGTAACCAGTCATATGTATTTTGTTACAATACCTTACCTGCTGAAGAGCACAGAGAAGGTAGGTCAGACAGAATAGTAACAGTGGCAGCCACAAGACGAGCACTTTCCTCAGAGAGGTGGGATTTGGCAGCAACGTGACTTGGAGAATCTGACACTTTGGAACTCAGATGGGGCATGTGCCGTACTAGGATAAACATGAGCAATTCCATGGCTGCAAAGACTAGAGATTTTCCAGGCACAAGACCACCGCCTTCACCTCCCTCTCCTAAAGCAAGAGGATTTTCCTTTTCCTCAGTATCATCTTCATCTGAAAAAAAAAGGAAAGAAATGTGCAAGGAGACAGTTAAGAAAAGTCCCAAAGATTACATGAAACGCTCTTAAACAAGCCCCTTAAAATCAAGAAGAAAATGTTGTTTCACAGTAAGATACAACAAACATGGCTCATGTAAAACTAAATGTTCTAATCAGAATTAAAGCAGTTTAAAGTGTTTTACAAATAATGTGATTTCAACAATGCTTATTAAAAATCCATCCAGAACTAGAAATAAAAGTAGTAATACTTACACAAAATAAAAATGCAGCAATTATGTTGCTTCCATTTGTAAAATTAATAGCAATGTCAAATAAATAGGCATGGCTTTTTTTTGTATATAATTTAATGTCTATAAATGAAATGTTCCACCCTGACAACGTTTTATTTCAGCCAAACTTGATTATGAAATAAGAGAACAAAAAAGCATTGTAGGATTCTATGTCCAAGCTCATGATTTCAGTGCATTCGGTTCAAAACGTCTCTCTTCTGAATGGCAGCTTGGCCAGCTGCAGTCTTTCCTTCTCCTATTAAACAGCAACAGATTCAGTGAGTCAAAGCTGGCCTGAACTACCCCTATGGAGCTCCTATGAATTTAAATGATTAGCTAGTGTTATCACACTCACTGATTTGAAAAATGCAACTTACTGAGCCTACATTAAACAATTCCATTAATTCATATGAAGGAACAGAGGTTGCATTTTCAGCTGTGCTGGTTCCTCACGTTCCAGCAAAATCCTCTCTCTGTTTTTTTGTGGACAACGGGCAAAAGCTAACACTTGAGTTTTTCTCTCAACAGTATATTATGCCAGACTAAGATGGTAATTTGTCTCAGTAAGAGAAAATTCTTTGGGTTTCACATTACTTCTCTGGGGCAAAAGAAAATATGGCACACCTAACCTAAACAGGCATTAATGAACTATTGGCCAGGTTGTCACTTGGAAACTAATTTAGCCAGCAAAGATGCAAACTGTACATCCCATGGAAGATTTTTAAAGAAAAAAAACAGTAAAGGGATGACTGAACAAGGAGATGCTTACTAAATGGGTTACTAAAAGCATCTCAGAAAGTAGTTACTAGATTGGGTTACTATAAGCATCTCAGAAAGTAGTTTCAGATTGATGCTAACGCCCTTATCAAAGATATTATTACATAAAGTAGAACTGATGGAATGTGCTACTGAAAAGCCTAAAGCAAAACAACACTAGCTTAAATATCATACTAGGAAAAAACAGAGATAAAAGAAGAAAGAATTAATTTAAATAAAGCACAGTAAAGGTCAATGGAGGAACAGGATTTAGGTATACCAACTCAAGAGAAGCTCAAAAAAGTTGGTTTGTAAAGGACCTCCATAAGTCACACAGGTCCAGTCTCCCATTCAGTATAGGGGCAATTTAAAAGCTGGAGCATTTTGCTGAGAGCTCCTTCAGTTTGTAGTATCTGCAAACACAGAGATACCACAACATCCTTGCCTGCCTGTTCTACTGTTTCATCATTCCCATGGTGGGAATTTCTTTTTCCACGCATCCCATTCAGATCTCCATTGTTGCAACTTGTGTCCATCACCTCTTGTCCTGCCATCATATGCCTTTCAGAGAAGTTTGGATTGGTTTTCTCTTTAAATCCCTGTTAAGAAGGGGGATTGTGTTCTATCCCGTATTAACTATCTCTTCTGCAGACTAAACAAGTTCAGCTATCTCAGCCTCTCCTTCTGTCACATACTTCACCTCCCTAAGAATGCTGGCAGTCCTCCATGGGACTTCAGTTTGTCAAAACCCTTCTTATAAATGATGAGGAGGAAAGGTGAAGAAAACTAGGCACTGATCCAGGTGCAACTTCACTAGCTCAAGCTGAAAGGACAATCACATCCCTTAATCTACTGGTTATGCTTTTCTAATGCAGCCCAGTAACAGCACTGCACAGGTGAACTACAGACAAACATTCAACTCATGTCAAGTCTGTCAGTGCCCCAGCATGTACCAATGTGGAGGGTCATTCCACCCTTGTAAGGAGTGGTGCAAAAAGCATTATCTGTCTCATCACTGTCATCAGTAAACAGGGACTTCTGTACCCCAGGGACTTAGACTGATATTCAGGCTAACATCTTAGCATGAGTTTTGCAGCAGCCTACTCCATAGTAAGTTACTGATTAAGTTACTGAGCCTGTACAGTGGAATTCAGTCTCCAGGGATTTGCAGGTGCAGGTAATGTGGGAAGAAGTCTACTTGGTACCAACTGTCCACACCTGTCAAGTATGATGTACAATTCCACTCTCCATGATTATTGCTTCAGAACAAAGAACCATAACTGCTGCTGAAAGGACTGATGCCCTGGTGTTGCTATGGAAACTGTGAACCTTACTGAACTTAGCTCATTATAATGTTATTATAATACAAAACCACATCTCCTGGCCTAAAGCTACCCACCTCCAAGGCAGACCATGCCTTAGACACACCTCTTTGGGCCCAGACCACACCCCAGATACTCCTCCTAGGGCACGTGTGGAAGCCTTACTCATGGAGGGGCATGAAGGGCAGAGAGGTGGAGTTCAGACATCGGCAGGTGTGAAATTGATTATAAAAGATGTCTCTCTAGCAAGGAGAATTGAAGAAGAACTTTCCCCACCAGGATCAAGAAAAGATCAGTAGGACTTGACTCAGGACCAGAGAGATGTCTTTGGACCCTTGCATTAATGGTAGCTATAAACCTCTTTCTCTCTTCTATCTTCCTTTTACACTATTTCACCTTTCCCCTTTCTCCTCTCACTTTTGCCTACTTATTGTGCACCATCTTTTACTGTTGAAGTAAACCCCCTGGCAAGGTCGCCCGAGGTTTTGCACTTGGAGATCATACTAATGAACCACCCTGAGTCCACTGTTTGGACCATGACAACCTCAAATGCAGGATTTTACATTTGCCTTCGCTGAACTTCAGGAGGTTCTCAGTCCTGCAGCCCGAGACTCCCCTGAAAGGCAACACTGCCCTCCAGTGCACAATTAGGTATCACCTACAAATTTGCTGAGGCTGCATTCTGTGGTCTCATCCACGTTGTTAATGATGATGTTTAATAGCAGACTCAGTACAGAAGGCAAAGGCACACACGTTGCAACCATCTGCCAGTGATATTCGAATCATCGTCAAACTCCATTCAAGCACAGCAGTCCAGACAGTTATTCTTTTACTTTCCAGTCCACACCTCTCCAATTCTACAATGATACTATGGGATAATAGGTCAAAAGCCTTGCTACAATCAAGATCAACAATAACCACCACTCCCTTACATACACAGCCAGTTATTTCATCACAGAAGATGATGAGGCATTATGTGTCAGTAAGTTTGTGCTAACTATTTCAAATCATGTTCTTCATGTACTCACAGGTGGTTTCCAAGGGAATTTACTCCAAAACCTTTCAACACACACTAGGCTTACTGGCAGCTTCTCTTCTCTTGCTTGAGCTCTTATTGTGTTCTCCAGTAGGATGTATGGAGATAAAGCCTTTTGTTGCTTGAAATCACAACCTTGCAGCCTCCACCTTCATGCAAGTCTCATCTTCCGGGGATGTTTTTCAGAACAGCCTATGTTTCTCCCTCCCTCTTTGACACGTGGTGCTTGAGCTCCTGCACTTACAGGACCTCTATGAGTAACATATCATTCTTCCATTTGCCTAACACTCATAGTCTGCTCACCTTCACATGATCTCATTCACATCTCACAGAAGAGACCAACACCACTTTCAGCCCTGGCTGCACAAACAGGCACATCAGAACTTTCATCTGAATTTCAAGCCAGATCACTAGGCCTCTGATGTGCCAGATTCCTCAGTCAGCAGACTGTGTCTTGCTGTATGCCACTGCCATCATTATGCTGACTCTGCAGTCTTGTACAGCTTTGAGCAGCACTTCTGGGCAGCACAAGCATGTCTTTCCATACCAACTGCCTTGCTGCTGTTTGCACATCCTGTTCCCAGAGCTCCTGGATGCTGACACACCCTGAACACTAGTGAAGTAAGAACTCAGATGCAAGTCTCCTCCACTTTCTGACAAGATCTCCGTGGCAGGCAACTTTTCACTCAGCAGTAGCATTCCCTCACCTCATGAACGCATGATGTGCCAGGACATGCTACGAGACCCTATATTACACACTGACCCATTAAACTTTAGAAGAAAAGGTAAATGAAGTGCTAAAGAGGCAATCAACAGAGAAACATTAATAAGACTGAGCAAGGTATTAGTTAACATCTTAAGTGGTGTGTGGGGCAAAATTTTCATCACTCATACTCAAGAAAAATGAATAAGAAAATACTGTAAGAGAATAATAACCACAGGAATTATCAGGGAAAGAAAAATTACACCTTATAGGAGTTAAGAAATCAGCAAATAAGACTATGAATACATCTAAAGTATCTGTGGAATACACAGCATTTTCCTCCTCAGGGTAATCATGCTCTAATGTATTTGAGTTTTTTTCCCAGTATGAAAAACAGTTGATTATTTACTCTGCAAAGCAAGTCATGTTTTCAAAATCTTACTTAGGGTGTTCCTTTTTTCCTGCAAGTAATCTTGAGCAGCTCTTACTATCTGCTGGACAACTCCTGTAACCAGTAGCTGGACTGAAGGAGGATCCCAGGTCAGGAGGAGTCGGTGAAGCACACTCAAGAGTTCAACGCCAAGGAGCTACAATAAACCAAAATATATGTAAAAATACTTAGCTAGGACTTAATTGTTATGTCATTTGCTTATGAAAAGCAAATACTTCTCTCGCACAAAAATAAGTGTAACCATCATAGGCAAAAGACCAAGATATAGAAAAAGCCAATTGTTTCAACATACTCATACAGTACCTGATCCTCTGCAATATGGATCCTGGCACAAGGGGAATCCAATAAAGTATGAAGTGCTTGTAAACATGATGTAACATGCTCAACAGGCTCTTCTGGTCGTGGGGAACACAGGAACTGTATACTAACACCTAAAAGAACAATAATTAGAAAGAATCTTCACATCATAAAATCAAGTTCTCTTTTTAAAATGTCTTTGCCAGTATAGCAGGTTCTAAGCAACTTAAGAACTACATGTTTTTAATAATTTTTTCTTCCTTTAAAGGAGAAGAGAATTTATGTATTCAAAACAGCACAACAGTATTTGCTTTCTCTTTGGAATCATCTCTTCCCCACAGTTTGGCAGAAAAAAAAAAAAATAAGACTGTCAGCAAGCAACTGAGATTACTCAACAGAAATAGAAATCTCCAGAGCAGAGTAAGTCAGACTTCTGAATCTTCCAGTTGTAACCTGAGTTTTATTTTACAGAACATTTTAAATGTAAAGACTGCTGAGAGGAAGTTAAGCTGCAAAAGCTCTGCAGTATTCACCTTACACATATAGCACTTAATTCTGGTATCTGTATGTCTCAGCAAACTGTTGGCAGTCCTCAAACCTCTTAAAGCCATTAGGTAGCAACAAAGGGATACAGTGAGTGCTACTCACAGGTGAAAAACTGATGCAAGAGCTAGTCCATGTGACCCGTCAAATACCTGTCTCTTCTCATAGAATCATAGAATCAACCAGGTTGGAAGAGACCTCCAAGATCATCCAGTCCAACCTAGCACCCAGCCCTAGCCAGTCAACTAGACCATGGCACTAAGTGCCTCATCCAGGCTTTTCTTCAACACCTCCAGTGATTGTGACTCCACCACCTCCCTGGGCAGCCCATTCCAATGGCAAATCACTCCCTCTGGCAAGAACTTCCTCCTAACATCCAGACTAGACTTCCC
>WAAF01007078.1:279813-295980 GCA_013400475.1 Tricholaema leucomelas
TGTGGCCAAAGTGCAGAACCCTGCACTTGACCTTGTTCAGTCTCATCCCATTGGCCTCTGCCCACCCATCCAGCCTGTCTAGGTCCCTCTGCTGGGCTTTCCTACCTTCCAACAGATCAACACCTGCTCCTAGCTTGGTGTCATAGTCTCAAGTGTGCTTTTAAGAGGGTGTGCATTTTAATTAACTTTTGTTAAGCTGTGTGTCTCTGAAGCATAGCATTTTCTATCATCTGAACTATACTACAGTGTAGAACAGTTTCTTCTCATTTTCTTCAATTACATAAACTGGATATGCAACTTGCCTATGAAAATCACAGTAGAATCACACTGACAACAAAGTATTCAGAGACATACAGAGACAAGAAAACAGTATTTCAAAATGCTACTGCCCAGTGTTCAAGCGAAGTATCTTTTTCTATTCCATTTTGTACCGTGATGTGCTGCTACTGAACTCTAAACTTGTAACTCTTACCCAAAATTAAGTGCATTCGATCTCTGTTGATCTCTGGCAAAGACTTAGTGGTAGGTGGAGTTCCAGGTGTCTGGTTCAACATAATGGAAGCAGCATGCTTCTGTGAACTGGGCACTGCTGCAGCACTCTCTTCTGTTGACTCTGAAGTATTAAATCCTGTACTGTTTAGCCAAAGTGCCACTGCATGTAGTATGGGAGCCCAGGAGTTTCGGTAGTGCAGTCTAGCTGTATCAATTGTTTCTGGAGTGTAAAATGCTCCCCCTGCCAAATCAGGAAAGCAAAAGTTCTGACATTCTTTGCAAATAACAGACAAAAAGCACATACCCTCATTCATTGACTGTCAAACACACTCTGGGTATGTTTTAGCACATACATATTCAGGTGTAATCCTTGTTGGTGACAGTGCATTCCCATTCTCCTTGAAAAGGAATAACATTAGCACTTCTTATGATAAAGTGCAATGGAACAATAAGCAGAGAGCAAGGAAGGAAGGCAAAGTTAGGTCTTGCAGCATTTTTCATAAAGAATATTTTACTGAGTTAAGGAGGAATAAGACAGCATCAGCACTAATCTCAAGGGCTGTTTTTCTCATTAAATGATATCTTGCATTTGATATCAAAGTTTTAGAGGTGTAAAAGTATGCTTAATTCTACAAAGTCATGGTTTTAATGATGTTTACAGTGCAGATCAAGAATGCCTTCATAGCAGACTGAAGGAAAAAAGCATACTCAAACTTTGAACTTGCAATTCCATTACACACAGGTAGAAACCAATAAATAGCATTAAGAAAAGCACAGCAGACAAACAGTTTATAGAATAATGCTGAAGTCTCAACTTAAAGTTTGTTTCTTTCTCTCTTTCCTTCTCTCTTTCTTTCTTTCTTTAACAGCAACAGAAAAAAAGAAATCCAGTGCTTACCATCTGGTGGAAGCTGGGTAGCAAATTCAGCTGGTAAAGTTAAAAGAGCATAATCTTTCAGTGCAGCTAACCAGAGACGGCTAAGTGCAGGCAGCTCAGGCTGTACAAGTGTTATTAAACTGTCTGGTGGCAACTCATCCACAGTACCAAAATCATCCTCATCCTCTTCCGTGCTCTTTGAAACATGCTTTGGTTTGGTCTCTGCTTCTTTCTTAATTTTCATAGCAACAACGTACACCTAGAAGAAAAAAAGGTATGAAAGTACTTGCTGAGAGCTCCTAAAAACAGAAACAGCAGCAGTCTTTCCCATGTGAAAGTGACAGATTACATACACAGATGACTCATAGAATCAACCAGGTTGGAAGAGACCTTCAAGATCATCCAGTCCAACCTAGCACCCAGCCCTAGCCAGTCAACTAGATCATGGCACTAAGTGCCTCATCCAGTCTTCTCTTGAACACCTCCAGGGACGGCAACTCCACCACCTCCCTGGGCAGCCCATTCCAATGGTTGTAGCCAGGTGGGGGTTGGTCTCTTCTGCCAGGCAACCAGCAACAGAACAAGGGGACACAGTCTCAAGTTGTGCCAGGGCAAGTCTAGGCTGGATGTTAGGAGGAAGTTCTTGGCAGAGAGAGTGATTGGCATTGGAATGGGCTGCCTGGGGAGGTGGTGGAGTCACCATCCCTCGAGGTGTTCAAGAGAAGACTGTATGAGGCATTTAGTGCTATGGTCTAGTTGACTGGCTAGGGCTGGGTGCTAGGTTGGACTGGATGATCTTGGAGGTCTCTTCCAACCTGCATGATTCTATGATTCTAGTATCTACATTAAACCTGGAATTTATTATAAGCACTTTGACTAATTCCTGCAATGTTTTACCAGAATATACTTCAAGGTTGTGGGGATTTTTATTTGTAGGTTTGGGTTTTGCTTAGGCAATTTTTTTTTTTAAGTTTAAGAGCAGTAGGAGAGGAGGAAACCCAAAATCTCACAGGGTATGAGTGTATACTTTAATACAGAAAAATGTAGTAAAACAGAGAATAATCGAACCTCACTGTAAATATGGATGAACAGACTGCAAGGAAAAGAAAGACACAGAGATAAAAACATCCCCAGAGAAAGACATATAGATAAATATGTTAGGAGGAAGTTCTTTACAGTGAGGGTGGTAAGACACTGGAATGGGTTGCCCAGGGAGGTTGTGGATACTTCCTCCCTGGAGGCGTTTAAGGCCAGGCTGGATGAGGCCTTGAGCAGCCTGCTCTAGTGGGAGGTGTCCCTGCCTGTGGCAGGGGGTTGGAGCTGGATGATCCTTGAGGTCCCTTCCAACCTAAACCATTTTATGGTTCTATAAAAACATCCCCTGGAGGAGAGCGGGTGCAAGGCTCAGTGGAAACAGCCAGTGAAGTGTGAGCTTGCTGCTACACCGCAAAACCCTTTCCAACTTTTAAAGATGTAATGGTTAATGCTTACCTCAGCCCATGCTTTCAGAACTGCAAGTTTTTCCATAGTAGTTGCACTCTCTCTATAAAGCTGGCTAGAAGATCCCTTTCCTGCTTGCACTTTATCCAGGGAAGAGACAAGGAGGTTGTGAACTCGGCGGAGATCATTCAGGTCACTTACAACTCCACTTCCTATCCAAGCGCTACACACCTAGACAACAAAGTTCAGAATGTTTGTAAACTAGCAAAAAAAAAAAAAGAAGGAAACAATAAATAGAAATCAACAACCTCATAAGGAAAAAAAAGAAAGTTAAAGAGAAAATGAGCTATCAGCAAACAAAAGCCAAAAGAACAACCACAAAAAACTTTATTCCTGCTTAATACAAAAAAAAAAAGAGGTTTTTCCCTTTTCCTTTTTTTTTTCCATTCCCAACCATAACAACAGAATTGCACAGGTGAGTGCTTACAAAGGCTGTATTTGCAGTGCATATGACAGTGGAACTGGTAATAAATATATGGAAAATATTTTTTAATCCTCCATAAATAAGTAATATCTTTTAGTCTGTTCCCAAGCATATGGTCAAATTATTCAGGTCATTGCAATCACTGCAAAGAAAATACTGGACAGCAATCAATAAAAGTCTGTCTTTAAAAACCCTTTCTAGACCTCTCAAGTTATTTGCGAAGGTTCCATACTAATGAGAAGCTTTCAAGTTCATTAATATCAAGAAAACACCTAGAAATGAGTGAAACAAAAACATTTAAACAACTAGTCTCTTATCTGGGGCTTTTTAGCTTGGACAGGAAGAGACTAAGGGGTGACCTCATTCATGTTTATAAATATGTAAGGGGCAAGTGCCAGGAAGATGGAGTCAGCCTCTTCTTGGTGATGTCCAACGATAGGATAAGGAGCAATGGGTGGAAACTGAGGCATAGGAGGTTGCATATGAACCTGAGGAAGAATTTTTTCACTGTGAGAGTGACAGAGTACTGGAACCAGCTGCCCAGGGAGGTTGTGGAGTCTCCCTCTCTGGAGATACTCAAGAACTGTCTGCATGCGTTCCAGTGTGATCTGCTCTAGGTGATCCTGCTCTGGCAGGGGGGCTGGACCAGGTGATCTTTTGAGGTCCCTTCCAGCCCCCTGACATTCTATGATTCAACAGTTCTAGATCTAGAACAATCAGCATGAGACACGGTGGACAGACAAGTTGGGTGACTTCCCACTTTAAACTGGAATTAAACAGACCTAAACAGGTGTTTAAAATACAAACAGGCTGCTCCCGCCTAGTGCTATACACTGACACTGAGACACATGCACACCCAGGCATGTGCAGCACAGGCATTAGAAGAATTCTGGTGCAGCTACCTTTCTACAAAAAGGGACAAATCATTTTAGAAGAGCTGTTTTGATAAAATCCAAAAAAAAAACCCCATAGAGCTCAGACAGCTCAGGTTTTACAAACCCCTTTCTCACTGCATTTTTATACTGTCTCACATTTGTTTGTTTCTCTTTCAGCAAATCAGTTCCATGAAAGCTTTTGGGAATGTGTCTCTCACAACCTGGAATCATGGGCACATTTTAAAATAAACAGGAAAAGTGTCCTGAAGCTGCACAAGACATGAGTGCTGGAAATCTGTCACAAAGTAGGAGTAAGACCAGCTTCACTCTCACTGCTGGGCAAGTCAACAGCTGTTTCAGTAATGACATGCAACTATTAACAACATCAATCTCTTTCAGTGCAGCTCAACTCTTGTCAATGTAGCTTCTATAAAATTAAATATCCATATCTCATCTCCAAGTGTTTGACCCTGTAAGTGCACACATCCACTTTGAAAATGGTTGAATAGGGAAGAATTTGACAAGTTATAAGGAATGTTGCATGTTTTCACGCAAACTGCCTCTTCATCTATCTTTAAATGCACAGAAATGTTCTGCAAGGTAAGATGAACATATTCTTTCCTATGCACAGATGTAAAATTATGCCATATTTGATCTATCCTTGTATGTTGTATGTTTTAGCCTGGAGAAGAGGAGGCTCAGGGGTGACCTTATTGCTGTCTACAACTACCTGAAGGGTGGTTGTGGCCAGGGGGAGGTTGCTCTCTTCTCTCAGGTGGCCAGCGCCAGAACGAGAGGACACAGCCTCAGGCTGCGCCGGGGGAAGTTTAGGCTTGAGGTGAGGAGAAAGTTCTTCACTGAGAGAGTCATTGGACACTGGAATGGGCTGCCCAGGGAGGTGGTGGAGTCGCCGTCCCTGGAGCTGTTCAAGGCAAGGTTGGACGTGGCACTTGGTGCCATGGTCTAGCCTTGAGCTCTGTGGTAAAGGGTTGGACTTGATGATCTGTGAGGTCTCTTCCAACCTTGGTGATACTGTGAGACTGTGAGACTGTGATGTTTGAGATGAAATCAGGACTATAAAACTCATGCAAAGCTGTACTTTTGAAACTGATGTCTGTACTAAACTGCTGCTTTAAACCACAGCAGTCACCAATGAAAATTGTATAGCAGATACCACTCCAGATATCTTGCTGAGAGCTACTTTAAAGTACAGTAGCACAAGATCACACACAAGGAGAAATAATCTATAACAGAATTTTCACTGAGAGGTTGTTACTATGACTGTAATGAAAATAATCATGACCTTCTAAAACCTAAACTGAAGCATTAGTCTGAAAGGAAATTTAGTGTTTAAAAGGCAAATAACCAATTTTCTGAATATTGGATTAGGCTGAAAGTTACCTCAATAAATGTATTACTACTGGTGTCATTAATCAAGGAGTTTCTTTCTTCTTTCTTTCTGCCTTTTAGCAACGAGTGCAGAACTGACAAGACAATTAATTTCAGAAAGGCGAAATATTTTGTGATGTAGCTCCCTAAAAGAACTTCTGAGGAACAAAATATATTACTAGAAGACTCAAAAGGTTTTGCAGAAACATCACAAGTTTACCGAATATTCCAGCCACCTGCTACTACTCTCCTGCATCCTTCTTCCAAAGAGAAAGAAAATCAGTTTGGCTTATACTATCTGAACAGTTCCCTCTGTACCTGGCAGGCCTTTGCAGTTATATCAGACGGTGTATCTTGGGAAAAAGCTGGCCTCAGAGCAGCTCCAACCTGTTGATATGAACAAACATTTAAAAATCCAACTAAAGCAGTAGTGATGTAACAGTTCTCATCTCATTTTGTCCCAGGCTCAAGTACATATACAGAGCAAGCAAGAAAGGACTGCCAGTTTTGGTATCAGTACTTCAGCCCAAGCTATCTTTGTCAAATAAGTGGAATTATCTTCTTTCTGTTAATGAGCATCTTGAATCTTGAGTATCCTTTTAACCATTAAGGTATTATAGGTGCGACTTACGCCAAGGCTCAAGAAGCCAGTGACTTTTTCGTGTCCAAAGGAATACTGATGTGAAATCAAGTGTTTATGGTTGGATTTGTATCAGGTTCCTCAAATGACATACTGACAGAAAAACCTTTTAGGCAATTGTTATAAGGCAGCATTTTTCTGAAACAAAAGCAACCAAGTCAAAGAGACAGAAGTAGTGGCTGTAGCTCTACAGAAGAACAGAAAGACAGGAAGTGAAGAGGATGAAAGAGAGAGTGATTTGCCATTGGAATGGGCTGCCCAGGGAGGTGGTGGAGTCACCATCCCTGGAGGTGTTCAAGAAAAGCCTGGATGAGGCACTTAGTGCCATGGTCTAGTTGACTGGCTAGGGCTGGGTGCTAGGTTGGACTGGCTGATCTTGGAGGTCTCTTCCAACCTGCTTGATTCTATCAAATTCTATGAAAGCCTAGATTTGACAAGCATTTGCAGAGATCCTGAAGACAAAGTGAAATAAAAAAGATATGAAGGTGCTTAACTATGCAACAAAGTACAGCAAAAACACTCAAAAATAAATCTTCAATTGCCTACCTCCCATTCCTGTATTTTCATTCTTTTCATTTTAATGAAATGATCATTAATTCCCAACAAATCTTTAATTTCAGTGTGGACCTGAACAGCATTACTCTGCAATTCCCAATTCTACAAATAAATTGCTGCTCTTGATAAAAATCAAATGTAGCTTGTAATATTTGGTTTTCAAGAATCAATAGCTTGGTCAGTTACTAAATAACAGTAAACAGGAAGAGACAGAAAGATAATTTTTTAAGAGGTAATTAGAAGTGTCTCCAGTATATTTTCAAATGCAAAAATCTCTTCATGGATCACTTAAAGCTATAAAACATTCTCAAAGCCAGTGCAGGCACATTGGCACAACTACACAATTTCCTAAACTTATAAAGGAGGTCTTACATTAGCCTGATACTGCTCCAGTATCACATGGCCTGGAAATTCTGGCTCAGGAACCAAAGCAAACTTCTTGATAATATCTTCAAGAGCTTGAAGCCCAGCCATTCGTAACTGGTTGCTGTGGTCAGTCGCAGCCATGAATGCCATTCGAATAAGGTCAGACAGATGGAGTACTAAGAAGTCATCTTAGAATAAAAGAGAAAGAACTATTTAGTAACCTAAAAGACAGTTAACATGACAGTTACTTGTAGTGTTTTCCTCACAAACATGTATGAATTTCACCTGTTATTTTTCAAAGGTCCATATTTAGAGTATGGAAGAAGGCAAGAAAGAACTTAATGTGCTCTTCTCCCTCCTACCCCTTAAAATGATACCAAGGACTTTTATTCTTAAGACAATCTTAAAAAATGGAGGACAAATCTGAAACAAAATTAAATACATGATGCACTGAAACTCCATTCAATTCAGTATGTACATGTGGCTGAGTAGCTCAGAAGGGATTAGAACACTCAGTCAAGTTAATTTCGCTGATGCCCATAAACCTACAGAAAATCTTCAAAGCAATTCCTGTTCAAGCCCTATGCTTACAGTGACCCCTGCTGATAAAGGAAAACCTTGTCAAATTTAACCATCTGAAAAAATCTGGGGATGCCTCTACTTTTACTCTCAAAAACTATATCCAATGCTGTAAGTAAGCAGCAGACAACATGCAGATAAAAAAAATGAAAATACATAACTCAGTAACATTTCTGAAAACATTATTATTATTCTCTACTTACTAATTTTCTTTCTTTCCTTACTTTGAATTTGAAATCACTAGACCAAGACAAAAATTAATTATTTAAAACGTAATAGCCAGGCTGAGTAGCAAAACCCAAGAAATCATGAAAGCCCTACATGTTTTCACATCTCAAGACAAAATTTTTGTAGCTGAAACTTTTCAGAGGCACATCAGCCAAGAAATGCCACAGGCTGAATGCCATAGGCATCAGAAGAGATGGGGAGATGCCTGATGCAAGCCAAGCCAATCCATTTATTGCATTCCAAACATGTGTTTATAAACCTTTCATCAGAAGGCTACAATTTGTATTGAACTCTAATTGGTTACATGTACTTGTGTTAGAAATTACACACTAATTAACATAGACATTCATCATGTTCTCTCAGCAACACCTTTTTTGTGTCTAAGCAATCTAAGTCAGCAGAGATAGGCTCCAGCCTTACATTTGTTTGTATTTCTTACACCGTTCTCTAAGGTCATTGTGCTAGTTTGAAGCTAGCTAGAATGTTTTGGTGAGAAGAACTAGATTACAGGCTGTGAAAGGAAAACAATGGTGATGTCTACTTCCCTCATAGGCTTGCTGAGATGTATAAAAACAAAAAGCAAAACATAGATAATGTACTTGGCACTTCTCTTCTGCTGGGGAACTGGCTGAGCTGCACCTCTCTTCTAACCTCACCCTCTGTTTCTTTGATTAATCCACTTTGCTTCCTAAGCCCCCTGGCCGAACCTCCATTCTTCCTTGGGACTGGACTAAGGTTGAGAGGGGTAGGGGGAAGGCTGAGAGCCCCTCCTGGGGACTCAGGTTTCTGGGAGGGCTGTTGTGCTACTGTATTACCTTTTACCTTGTCTATTTCTGTTTATAACTGTATATACTGTAAATACCTGCTTGTATATTGTGCTAGTTGTAAATATAAGCTTTATTCAATTTCCAGAGCCATCTGAGTCTAGTCTGGGTCATTTCTAAAGTGGGGGGGTGGGGGGGGCAGGGAACACCCAAACCATCACAGTCATTCCAACCTATTTTATCTCAACTCAGTACTTCTGAGCTCGTGCACTCTTGCCTGTCCATGCCTTATGTTGCAGCGTATAATATTAAGACATTTCTATAGAATCACTACATTTAATATTACTATTCCCAACAAAGAAAGACTGGAAATTACTTTAAAACTACAGAGTGGTAAACTCTGCAGCTACATTTTCAGACTAGCACAGATCTTAGTAACATTTAAACATTCTGAAAGTTGAAGTTGGGCGTTTTGCAAGACTGTGGAGTTTCCTTTTTCACAATGATACCAAACACATCAAGTTTACATTAAATAAATTCAGAGGTGTAAATTCTCGGGACTATTACTTGCAACCCTCTGCAGGATGCTATAAGCAGCTGTTACACAATCACGTTCTCTATAATAAAATGCCACCTCAAAATAAACTCCTCCAAAACCCTTTACTCTTGGTCTTCAAAGAAAAACCTCCCATTATCTGCTAGAAAAACATCTCCTTACAAACAACTATGTCATTTCTGACCTCTCAACTTTGATCCTCTAACTCATTAGTTCTGAAAATACTCATGTATTCATCAGTTAGGGATGCTGAAAGAATGAAGCAGCCGAGTTAATTTCTTACTATAACTCTCTCACACATCCCTGCCTCCACAACAATAATTACTTGGCTGAACCTCTCTTTTCTTTCCTCTTCAGTATATATAATATAAATCTCTGAAGCTTAATTCATTGCTGTCATTACAATGAACTCAAAAAGCATTGCTAGCTCATCCTTAGCTAGACATTTACTGCTTCTACTTTAGACTGGAGAAAAGGTCTGCAAATACAGGGAGTGTTTTCTTCAAGCAGATCAGTATACCAATTTATATTCTCCAGCAAACCTCATTCCTGATGTTCACAGTATGGTAACTGCAGTGGTTATACAACTACGATTTTACTGACCCTTGTTGGACACTTCTTTTGAACGAAAGGATAATGGCTTGCATTTTTTTCCTTGGTTGCCTGATCTTAAACTGTCTTATGGAGTCTTAAATAGCCAAGACCATAATAAATTGAATAAAAGTTAAAACCAAACCATGCCCATTCCATAATTACTTTTGGGGTTTTTCAGTCTGGCTGAACGAGCCAGTGCCAGATCGAAGTGTGCCTTGTTGGCGTTCTCACACAGCATGATAACTCGGCACAGGCAGTCTGCTGCAAACACACGAGTTGCCCAACGAGGTGCTACAGAAGGCTTGGATTTATCCTCTTCACCCAACGTGGTAAACATTGTATCATCATCCATCTCATCCTTCTTCTCTAATTCCTCATCTTTACCTCCTCCCAAGGGAGCAGCAGTGCTCATGTCTACAACAGAGAACAATTAAACAATCCCAGTGTTAACAATGCTCAGAAGAGAGCTAAGGACATATTCAGGCCTTTCCTTACCCTCAGATTCAAACCAGACTAATTCTTCTGTCAAAATAACTTCTGAGAAATGTCAAAAGGCAGAGGAATCTAAGTAATGTTTTCCACCTCTCCTCTGGGCTATATTACCCTTTATTTGCCTTAAATGATATGAAATAAATGCCTGCAATGTTGATTAGCCACAGATACCAACTATAGCTGAATCCCTTATCTAAACTTCCCAGCTTCGAAAGCTGACCCATTAAATTGCCACTAAACAGAGCAAGATGATTACCAGGCTCAGACTCAAACAACCAGCTTGACTCTGAACTATTGCACTCATTTCAAGTAAAAGATAGAACCTACCTGTGTTAAACTGAAACAAAAGTACAAAGTTCCATGCCATGAGACACATAAGCAGCCAAGCAGGCAATTTATAGCACCCACAAATTCATAAGATTACTTCCTCTAAGTGTGGCTCTGAGAATTCAGTTCAGAAAATACAATTACTTCAGGAATCACATTTTAAAAAGCAAACAATAAAACCCAAAATCTGAACGGGAACAAAAACCAACTCACCAAACATGCATTTACATTTCTACTACTTAGAAATGAGAACAGAACATCAAAATGACAAGGTGCACATTAGCAAAATGCCAAAACACTGACAGAAATTACTCTGGCAATAATTCAAGAAGAACAAGAAGAAATTATTGTAATGGTTCTTTGTCTAAATTTAAAAGCCAGCATTCAATAAAGAGAGAGTGGCTATGGCAAATCAAACATGGATGACACCAATACACAAGAGTGCTTTGAGAAGGCATACAGGACCTTAGATTGGCTCATTTTCCAATCTCTGCTTAAAAAGCAAATCAGATTTTGTCCATATGTCAGTGTTAGGTGGGTCAAAGGAGATCAAAATGAAGTTGAGTGGCTTTAGATAATTTTCTCTCAACTGCACTTAAAGAGTATCTCTCTCATAGATTATTTCACCTACTAATTAAGAGACTGTACAACCTTGTTAAAAACTTGAAAAATCAATCTTGTAACACCAAGCTGTGTAGTCTGGTTGACATGCTAGAGGAATGGATGCCATCCAGAGGAACTTGGGACAGGCTTCAGAGGTGAGCCCAAGCCAACCTCATGAAGTTCAAGAAGGTCAAACCCAAGATCACACTCCTGGGTTGGGGCAACCCTAAGCATGAATAGAGGCTGGGCAAGGAGTGACTTGAAAGCAGTCTAGAGGAGAAGGACTTGGGGCTATCAGCTGATGAAAAACTCAACATAAGCCAGCCACATGTGCTTGCAGACAGTGGCCAACCATATCCTGGGCTGCATTGAAAAAGTGTGACCAGCAGGATGAGGGAGGTGATTCCATCCCTCTACTCTGCTCTCTTGAGACCCTGAAGTACCACATCCAGTGCCCCCAGCACAACAAGGACATCAAACTGCTGGAGCCAGTCCAGAAGAGGGACATGAAGATGATCAGAGGGCTGGAGCACCTCCCCTGTGGACACAGGCTATGAGAATTTGGGCTGTTCAGCCTGGAGAAGAGAAAGCACTGGGGAGACCTTATTGCAGCCTTCCAGTACCTGAAGAGGGCACAGAAGAAATCCAGGAAGGGACATTTTAGCAAGGGCTTATTGTGATAGCACAAGATGGAATTGATTTAAACTTTAGGAGGGCAGACTTAATATTAGAAATTCTTCAATGTAAGGGTGGTGAGACACTGGAATGGGTTGCCCAGGGAACTTGTGGAGGCATTCAAGGTCAGGATGGATGAGGCCTTGAGTGACCTGGTCTAGGGGAAGGTGTCCCTGCCCGTGGAAAGCAGGTTGGAACTAGATGATCTTCAAAGTCCCTTTCAACCCAAGCTATTCTATGAGTCCATGATATGAAATAAGAAAAGAACATTCAACTTCAACCTCAGGAAATGAAGTCTTTCTCGTGGGGCAAATGTATGACAACAACACTGCATAAAGAAATCTTTGGTAGCATTCTTCATCAGTAAATTTAAAGCTGGCAACATTAAGAAAGACCTACACAATAAACTCATAGTACACAAACAAACAAGTAAAAAAAGAAACCACCATGCAAACTGTAAAACAGGACTAAGGTCTGAGGACAAAATCTGTACAAAGAAGTCTGTAAAGCTGCAAAACAAGCAAAGGTTTCATCACCATGGCAACTCATCATTACATCAGTAACTCACAAAACCTCAAAATAGCAAGCAGAGAAAATGTACAGCACACTCCTTTCTCTACCATCTTTTACACTCTCAGCTTAGCTCAGGCTAAAAGAACATGCCTGCTTTCACTAAGCTACTGACATGTCACAGTAATGAACCTTCTACACTTGAAATTCTACTTTAAGGCAGGCAATGTCCTAAAACTTGACATAACATTGATCACTTCTTCTTTCTAAGGAAGCTTTAATGCACTATAGTCAAAATTCTATATACAGTATAAGCTACGCCTCAACTAGGATAACAGGCAAGCTCCCAACGGATACCACAAGAAGATGTCAATACTAAGAACATATGAACGCTACAGAACACTTACCACTGGAAGCTGCAAGGACATCCTTACAAAGCAGTAACCAGTGGGAAAGGTTTTCTACTGCCAGCGATGAGAGCATATGTCCTAGAGTATCATGGATATCTGAGCACAACTTCCGATCAGTCTCCCGATCCAGCATTCCAAAAAGGACACCTTCAAGGCCTGTCTCCGTTATATTAACTCCCTGGTGTCGGGAATGGCCACCTTGACGAGAACCAGCTCCTGGTGCAAAAGGATTAATATCTGCAAAGTGATTAATGCAAAATCGTCTTTTAAAAACCAGGTTTTAAATTTTGAGTAACAACTACAATTGTACCTCAGGTATTTGTGTGCATAGTTGAGGCAATGATACACCGAGATGTTACCGAATTTCTTCTGAATTAGAGCTAGGAAGATTTTAACACAGCAATTAATTACATTTATTTTCTGAAGGCAAATAACAACTCCTAAAGAACTAAATAAAGCTCTCTCTCTTCAAAGCACATACCCCACAAATGTGTAAAAAGCCCTAATAGGACTGGACTCTAAAGAATCTTTCCACAGATGAGACAACTGGTGTGATTTACAGTATCACAGTATCACAGTACCACCAAGGTTGGAAGAGACCTCACAGATCATCAAGTCCAACCCTTTACCACAGAGCTGAAGGCTAGACCATGGCACCAAGTGCCACGTCCAACCTTGCCTTGAACAGCCCCAGGGACGGCGACTCCACCACCTCCCTGGGCAGCCCATTCCGGTGTCCAATGACTCTCTCAGTGAAGAATTTTCTCCTCACCTCAAGCCTAAACTTCCCCCGGCGCAGCCTGAGGCTGTGCCCTCTCGTTCTGGCACTGGCCACCTGAGAGAAGAGAGCAACCTCCTCCTGGCTACAACCACCCCTCAGGTAGTTTATATGAGGAAGCCCACAGTTCTGTGTTTGTATGATGAGTGTGCTGATTGATACTGTTGAGCTTATATTCAGCATAAAAAGATACCTCTAAGGACTTGTGCTAGTTTGAAGCCAGCTACAATGTTTTGTTGAGGAGGACTAGATCATAGGCTGTGAAATGAAAACAATGGTGAGGTCTACTTCCCTCATAGTCTCACGGAGATGTATTAGAATAAAAAGCAAAACATAAAGTCATTTCACTCTCGGCTTTACTCTCAGCACTTTGCCTGCTGGGGAGCTCAGGGCTGCTGGCTGAACTCCATCTCACTCTCTAACCTCACCCTCCAATTGCTTTGGCTGATTCACCTTGCTTTCTTAACCCCCCTGGCCGAACCTCCATTCTTCCTTGGGACTGGGGTAAGGTTGAGAGGGGTAGGGGGAAGGTGAGGGGGTGGTTGAGAGCCCCTCCTGGGGACTCAGGTTTCTGGGAGGGGAGTTGTGTTTCTATATTACCTTTTTTACCTTGTATATTTCTGTCTAAAACTGTATATACTGTAAATATCTGCTTGTATATTGTGCTAGCTGTAAATATAAGCTTCATTCATATTTCCAGAGCCAGCTGAGTCTAGTCTGGGTGATTTCCAAAATGGGGGGTGGGCAGGGAATACCCAAACCACTACAGAACTGAACCAGTTAGCAAAATCCACAGGCTTTGCAGACACTCTGCTAACAGCATGTAACACAACCAGATATATCAATCAAATAGCAGATGATTAAGTTAATATCAGGAAAACTGTAAAATATTTTTCTCTATATATGCATCACTTTCCCTACTTAACTGCCAGTCTTAATGGGGCGGAGAAGCTCAAGTCAAACTTCACAACACATTAAATTACGAGTGAAATTCAAGAGGTAAGCAGGGTGTGGCCAAAAGTTAATGGAGCTGGCAGGGACAGTTTCAGGCTTTTTTATGTTGTTGAGAGGAGTTCTTGGGGTGAGTTCTTCCCTGCTCTCTGAAGGCAAACCAAACATACGCACACATACATGCACTTAGCTGTTACAAAAAGGCCACGTGAAAGAAATACTTACTGATGCCACTGTTTTCTTTGTCTCCAGCATTTTTTGCTAAGCTCATGGCATATTCACACACTTCAGCTGCTTCTCGCTGAGCAAGCTGTCGTAAACACGCAACTGCAGCCCGGCGAAGCAGCAAGTGGGAGCTGCACAAATGAACCTAAAAATCAGAACCATTACAAGTGACTGAACTGCTGCACTCCCACATCAATAAATCAGTTCTGCTACGGACTGAAAAGCAGAATGCCATTAGTTTTATTTCCCTGTGTGAGCCACTGGGTATTACGCTCTTCACGAGATCTTGAAACTTAGGAAGTAGGCACTTTTTATAATGGGCAAATAGAAAAATACAGCTGACACATACAGAGCCAACAGCTGTCACCTGATTAAAGAGAGAAGAGTTTAAATATTAGAACTACTGTGCCAGTGCGACCAGTTCAACAAAGAACTTTGTGAATCATGCAAGAGACATCAGGAGTGAAGCTTTAGAAATTTCAACCTTCTAGGAAGTAATAAAAAAACAGTAATAAAAGTGTCGTATCAAGACACACACCCACATACACTGCCTTTCCTCTTACGGTATGTTTTAGATCCCAGCCTCTGCCTCACTTCCTGGCTTAAAGCAGGACCTGCTTACAGAACACTAACAGAAACAAAAAGCAACACTAGCAGCAGCACAAGAATTTGAATGTCAGCATCTACCATGTTGACCGCAGTAAAATAAATCCAAAAGTCTCTTCTCTTTCCCCAATTAACTTATTTCCTTCTGTGTGCAAAATCAGTTGGAAGAAACAGAGAATTTCAGCATCTTTTTCCTCAGACATAGATATAAATGCTTGCTATCTTACACTATCTAGTGTCAAAGAGAATGAGATCCCATGATTTGAATACTGGCAGCATGCTGAAAAGATCTAAAATGTCTGGAGGACAGACATTCTTTTACTAAACCCCAGTATTTTTGCAGATTGGTCTTATTACATATGGCTATCCTTGACATCCTGCTAAGTACTTACATTCTCTGCTAAGCACACTGTGCTGGTTTGAGGCTAACTGGAATATTTTAATGAGAGAAACCAGATCATTTGTTGTGAAAAAAAAAATACTTATGATGTCTGTATCATGCATTGGTTTGACAGGGATAAAAAGCTAAAATGTAAATAATCTTCCCTCACTCTGTTCTAGGACGTTGCCCCAGTCATTTCCCCTTTGATCTGATCTTGTATCTCTCCTACAAACAACTAACATAAAAGCTTTGCTGCTTCTGGTTTTGTTTGCCTATCTGAGATAGTAAAGGGAGAAAGACAGGGTAGCTTTGAACCCCTTCTGGGTAGTTTCTTTGTCCTGGAGGGAAATAGAATAGAACAGAATAGAA
>WAAF01007078.1:296019-362393 GCA_013400475.1 Tricholaema leucomelas
AGAATATAGAACAGAACAGAATATAGAACAGAACAGAATATAGAACAGAACAGAATATAGAACAGAACAGAATATAGAACAGAACAGAATATAGAACAGAACAGAATATAGAACAGAATAGAATATAGAACAGAACAGAATAGAACAGAACAGATCAGGTTGGAAGAGACCTCCAAGATCATCCAGTCCAACCTAGCACCCAGCCCTAGCCAGGATTTCTCTATTATTCCAAACTTGTATATATTGTGTATATATGCTTGTAAATTTCATCCTGCTGTAAATACAGCTTCATCTTACTTCGAAGCCATCTGAGCTAGTCTGGTAAATTTCAAACAGCGGGAGGGGGGAAGTTCATAACCCAGGTCACACATGCATAAAACTCAAGAGAAGTAAAGAGGATTAATCTGTACTCACACAAAGACTGGGAACCAGACTGGACAGGTTGACATGTCTTGGTGCAAACATATGAAGCTGCTGAAGGCAGGATATGGCAGCTGCCTGAACAAGCGAGTCCGAGTGGTCTTGTGTGATGGCACATCCCACCAAACACGAAGAGCGGATTGTTGAAATTGTAGCTCCGTTACCTAAAGATGGAACACAGCATTCTTAACACAACAAAATTTTTGTATGACAAATGTAGACTTTAACCTGTTGAGAAGCAGGATTTTTTTAAAGCTTCAAAGCTCACCAATTAACTTTTTTTCTAACTCCTTCTGCAAATTAGTACTTGGGCAACCCCAAAGACACGCTGTAAGAGTGTTTCAATTGCTCTTTTTTCAGCTCAGTTAAACAACGTTTTGTCCAAATGAATTTTTGTATCACTGATTTTCAGTCACCAGTATTTGGAGAGTATCTTCCCAGGACATGAAACCAGTGAAATCATCTTAATTTGTATCTTGAAAATTTCTTTGATTCTATACATATGGGCAACATTTTATGCCTCAAAACTCTTCCTAAAATATCAGTTAACACTTAAGTTAGCATATGTATATGTAAGTGTCTTTAGCTGGCTCCATTAGATGAGCTTCACTGCTCTAAAATGACAAGCTGGCTCCATTAGATGAGCTTCACTGCTCTAAAATGACAAGCATTCCAAAGAACAGCATTTAATTTGAAAAAAGAATCCCATTCTGTATTTTAAGAATCAACTTACATCAGGCTTATAAAAAGAATCTCGAAGTACAGAAAGATGTAACTCACGGAAAACATTCCACATACATTTTTATTTTTAGAAGTCATAGAATCATAGAATCAACCAGATTGGAAGAGACCTCCAAGATCATCCAGTGCAACCTAGCACCCAGCCCTAGCCAGTCATCCAGACCATGGCACTAAATGCCTCATCCAGTCTTTTCTTGAACATCTCCAGGGATGGCAACTCCACCACCACCCTGGGCAGCCCATTCCAATGGCAAATCACTCTCTCTGTGAAGAACTTCCCAGATTAAAAGGTTAACACACAGAAGTTCAGCTGAACCATCTAGACATTCTTCCTAACTACAGATTTACATCCAGTTATTTTGAGTTAAAATTTCACTAGTGGCTGGTGCTCTGGCACTGCATCAAAGACCATCCTATAAATATTTCAGAAAGGCCCAGTTAGAGGAAGTTATAAATCTGTGGTTTTGCCATGCAAGACACAATTTCAGCTACAGTGTTTGGCACGACATGATCTCCTTCTCTACACTAAGGCACACTGATCTAACAATATCAAGAATGACTGGAAATGAGTTACAGTTCACAGTATTATCAATTATTTCACACTCAAGCTCCTGCCATCAACTAAAACCAACACGTGCTGAAAAAGCAGAGGTAATTGCCTCCTGCCCCACCTAAATACAAAACTATACATGGCAAAGTATCCAGCAAGGGTGTTTTTCATCATTTACCTACTAAATCACTGCAACTTGTTCATGCAAATCTCAAACTCAGGCTCGAGGTGAGGAGAAAGTTCTTCACTGAGAGAGTCATTGGACACTGGAATGGGCTGCCCAGGGAGGTGGTGGAGTCGCCGTCCCTGGAGCTGTTCAAGGCAGGATTGGACGTGGCACTTGGTGCCATGGTCTAGCCTTGAGCTCTATGGTAAAGGGTTGGACTTGATGATCTGTGAGGTCTCTTCCAACCCTGATGATACTGTGATACTGTGACACTGTAAGTAGGATCAAAAATGAGGCTGGCTGCATGACTGTACACTGAATTTACCAGCATCCCATCCCCTCCCCTAAACTGCAACAACCAAAAATTTATTTTCTTGAAGACTGCAAATGATTTACTTTACACAAGTTAGCTTGCTTGTTTTCAAATTCCCACTAACCTTGCAGCTCAGGTCCAACAGTAGTTATTATAGCTCCAAGACATCGGCCTAAGCATTGGTGTACTTCTGTATGTGATGGTGGAACAGTTAAGAGTAGAGTAAGAACCAGAGAAAGAGTTGGCTCCACATATCCACGGTACATTGGTCCACTAGAATCTACTATCAAGGCAAGGGAGTGGAGAGACCAGGTCTATCAAAAAAAAAAAAAAAAAAAAAAAGAGTATTTTTCACTTAGACATTTAGGAAATTCAAACAGTTTTGTATGCAGACCGAGTCTAGCTCTGTATATCCTTGCTTTAAAATGCTGTCTCGGTTCTAATTGAAATTCCCAGAGACTCAAATAAATTTGATAGAACCAAGTAACGATTTATAGAGTGCCCTTCCCTCTTCCCCCTTCTTTCCCAAAAGAAAGGGATTAGATGTAGAGAAAGAAAAAGGTAAGCACACCCAAATAAGTAATATCACTCTGATTTGGAAGTTAAAAAGAAGAAAAGTTTAACCATAAATTAAAAAGGTATCTGAGGTAGGGAAGTTACAAAGGTATAGGGAAGGGAAACCAAATACAAAATGTGTAAATACAGCCAGATTCTGATGGTAAGGGGTTTGTCCACCTTGTGGGTGATGGCCACCTGGTAAGAACCAGGAACAGGATGGTGATGCTGGTAAGCAGGGAGGCAGGGAGCACAGACAGAGGGAGAGAACAGGAAGTTCGCCCTGCTTTTATGGACTTTTAGACAGGAAGGGGGAGTGGGCCAACCATGAACGACCTGGCAGTGTTCAGACCCCTCCTCCCTGGGGAGGGGTCAAGACTACCTGGAGTCAGGTTCCAGGTCACTCCTCCTGGAAGGTTAACCCTGTACAAATGCTTAGTTACTGAGCTGACTCCAGAAGTGTTTCAAAAGGTGTTAATCCCAATCAATCACCTGGGAATTTATAAATACCTCTAGCATGCTTTTTTGGCTATTGGCCACTGTGAAGATAATGGAAATGAAGACAACAAAGAATTTGAGGAAAAAAAATGGTTAAGTACATTGAGTAATACAAACAAAACCCACACACTCACTTAAAAAAAAAAAATTAAAAAAACTATTCTTAAGACAGGAGGAAGAAACATTCTCCTGTAAAACTGGATGTAGAGTCTGAAATAGGCAGCTGACAAAGTCCTTAGCAAAGAATGCCTTTGACATTCAGTAGAAATCAACTTCAAGACAAGCTGCAAGGTTCACATGCACTTTGTATTTTACCTCAGAATTTTCTTCCATTAAATCTATGATGCAATTGCAATGAGAAGATTAAGTTAAAAGCAGCTAGACTCTTAGCAAGCTATACTCTTAGGATTATGCTGGAAGAACTGCCTTTAAAATTGCTCCATTATCCTTTGATGCAAGCCAAAAGCCATTTGCACCAGCAACCACTTCTTACAGTCTTAACACATAGTAGCACACTGCAGCTCATCTTTGCATTCCTGAAAATCTCCATTACTCATATTCCCATACAGCGTCTGTGTATCCACACGGATCTAGTGAGGGACTTAGCTTCACACAGTGGCCTGGTGTCATGCACTCAACAGAAAATAAGGCAGGTGTGCAGGTTCCACCTGACCTTCCACTTCACACTTCTTTTGTTTTCAATAAAAGAGCAACCCTTTCCATTCTGCTTTTTAAATGAATGGTGCACAATTTTATTCCTCAAAATTTCTCACTCATACACAAAAGAAGTTACATGTGTAAAAAGGAACCCTGTCTTACCTTAAATAGATGAAACTTAAAGATACTTAAAATTGTATTTATAGACTACTATTTTCAAAAGCATTCACTCCAAGCAAAACTGGTCTGATTTTCCTAAGGAGTAAGATTCATTACTTTGATTTTTATGACTGCCCTAAGAAACAAGAACATTCTCCAGTACGTGTTCTATCAAGTTAACAACGTAAATCAAGGTGGAAGGATGACTCTGTACAGCTACTGGAGGCTTCATCTTCTCAGTCTGTGGGTAATAAGTCCCCCTACTCAGAGCTAGCACACAGCTTGCGGCTGCTGAAGCATAACAGTCAGTCACTATTCCAGAAAATCATTTCCTTGCACTAAGTTGCAAAAAGAATGACAAAAAAAAAAAAAAAGACCTCTTCTATCATGCAATTACACCACCAACTTTGCAGAACAATAATTACAGACAAAACACTTGATTTTAGTCAAAAAAGCTGGATGAGTTATGGGTTTTTTTTGTTTTGAAGGGTCTTCTCCCTCTGAATGAATGATTTTATTTTATTCTAGTGCTTTGATTCATTTCATTCATAGAATCATAGAATGGTTTAGGTTGGAAGGGACATCAAGGATCACCCAGCTCCAACCCCCTGCCATAGGCAGGGACACCTCCCACTAGAGCAGGTTGCTCAAGGCCTCATCCAGCCTGGCTTTAAATGCCTCCAGGGAGGAAGCATCCACAACCTCCCTGGGCAACCTGTTTCAGTGTCTTACCACCCTCACTGTAAAGAACTTCCTCCTAACATCCAGTCTGAATCTCCCCTCTTCCAGCTTAAACCCATTCCCCCTCGTCCTGACATTACTAGACCATGTAAATAGTCCCTCCCCAGCTTTCCTGTAGGCTCCCTTCAGATACTTCCATTGATGGAAGGAAAAACAAAACAAAACCAAAAAATACTTTTCTAATACTCAGCTTCTTACTGTAGAAGACAAATACATCCATCAATCTAACCTTCTCTTCTTTTACAGCAGCAGCCAATGATGCTTAAGGGAGAGTAAAGACAGATGAACACACTATTCCTCCAAATACCTCTTGGGAGAGTAAAGACAACACACTCTCCCAGTTTTCAAGCAGTTTCAATTTAGGAAACCTCCTGAACTGTGCAGTGTTTACATGTACTCTGCAACTCCCACAGTGTTGCTCTTTCAGCAGCATGTTTAGCCTCTTTTCTAGTCTACCAGCAGTTGAGTTGTCATCTTGGGAGAGTCCACATCTTTAGTCCATACTGGCTAGAAACCCCTCTCCACCTTTGCCTTGTCTTGGACTTGGCTCTTACTAGGGTCCCCTTCTGTTCCCCAGTTGCATGTTAGTTTGCAACACAGTTTTGTTGTCATAATATAAGCCCCACAAATGATGTACTGCCATGCCACGCTCACAGTATCATAAAAACAGAAATCACTTGCAGAGGAAACTACTGCTCATCACCTGAGATTCCAGTAATTGATCACATGCTAACCATCAGCCAGTCACCAAAGCTTTTAGTTTAGACTGCTAGGGTACAACTAACACATTTTGCTTTACAATTACAGTCAGGAATACATCCACAGTCACTCTGGCTCAGCTGACAAGCAGACAATTGTCAGCCTGGATTAACAAGACCACTTGCAACTGCTTCTCAAATAGTTAGGTTACATTTTAACTGCCATCTGCCATTTCAGATTGTTTACTAAAAGAGTTTATTCATGCATGTTCTTCACACTCCCTGGCACATACTACATTCACATGATTTGTCTTACATGTGACAATCTCTCTTAAAGAACATTTGAACAGGTAATTTCATGTTTCATTTTAATCCTGAATATTTTAAAGTAGTCTTGTGGTGATTTGTGTTTTTTTTTACCTGGACTTCAGGAGAGGTTGCATCTTGTGCCAAAGCCAAGAGAATACTGACGCTAGTTTTCAGATGCTGCCCAGAACCTATTCCACCAACATACCGATGGAGACAACCCAGAGCCAAAGAATGGCCTGTTCTTGATACAACATCTCGAGCAGACTTCAACCTATCAATGTTTAAATAAAAAGAAATCATGTAATTTGCTAAGCTTGTCACAAAGAAGCCTTTAAGTACCATCGCAGTGCAAATGACTAGCAGAATTTTGCAGGCCACCTTACAAGATCTTGAGAAGCCTTAACAACAAAAGCTATGTACTCATCTGTATTGCTATTAAACCAGATTACATGTAAGGTAAATGTGGGGGAGAGGGGAGGGGGAATAACAAAAAAATATTTTAGTTACTCTCTTTCTGCCTGGTCAGAACTTGACACCTGAGATGAAGAACAACTTTGGAAGTGAAAGAATGTAGAAGAAGCATCTAGTGTTTACCCATGCTTCATGCAGGCTAATTTAATAACCAGAAAAGTCACTGCTAAACCACTGCAGTGAAAAGGAACCAAGAATGGAAAAATGACAGCATATACTGAGAAACAATGAAGAAATCTATAGCTGCATCTTCCACTGCAAAGTCAACTTCTTAACACAGCAGTTTTCCTTTACAGCTGAATTCTATGACTTTTCCAATAAGGCTACCTTTCTTCTTTTAAATAAAGAAAGAATTAACAGCACTCTGAACGACCCTGTTGTATAAAGCAACTTCTAAGTATCTTCCACAACACTTCTGCTTCTGAATGCATGTTACATAACTTCAATTAGAATCTTTTCAGGGGGTGAGGAAAAGATAGAAATAAAGGACAGCCTAATTAGAACAAATAAAAAATACATTTTCCTAGTTGTCCATATGAAAGGGAAGCATGCTCTTAGCCAGCAGCAAAGTAAATGCAGATCTCCCACATTAAAACAATTTACTTTACAATGTCAACAGACAGGCAGTCATTAACAACTTGAATACCAGGTAAGAAACCCAGGAAATAGCCCTAGTAATAGAAATTTGAAGAGAGTAAATAATGTACTTCATTGCAAGATAAAATCATGGGGGAAATGGCTGGAATAAAGCTGTATGTATGCAGTTGGCTAATAAAAAAACACAGGGTACAGCCCTGAGGCAGGTGTATTCTGATTTGCAGATGTCTTAACTTTCAGACAAAACCTGGGAAATGTGCTGTCTTGTTATATGACTAGACATCTTGCTAAAGACTTGAGATGAACAACAGAATATGAAAAAAAGGTCTGGGCCAGCAGGTAAGTTAAATCACAAAATCACAGAATGACAGAGGTTAGAAGGACTCCTGAAGATCACCTAATCCAACCCCCTGCCAGAACAGGTTCACCTACAGCAGGTTGTACAGAACTGCATCCAGGCAGGTTTTGAACGACTTGAGAGATGAAAATTACATCACCTCTCTAGACAGCCTGTTCCAGTATTATACCACCCTCAAAGTAAGGAAGTTCCTCCTCATGTTTAGATAGAGCTTCCTATGCTCAATTTTGTGCCCGTTATCCCTTGTCCTGTCACTGGGCACTACTGAAAAAAGAGTGGCTGCACCCTCCTAAAACCCACTATTTAAGTGTTTATAAGCATTTATGAGATTCCCCACTCAGCCTTCTCTCCTCTAGGCTAAAAAGCCCTAAATACTTCATCCTTTAAAATTACTATGTAAAGAGACTGTTTAGATGAAACAGAACTGTCCTCACACAATTAATATTACAGACATAATAATGTACAATGCATTTATCTATCTGAAGCAGCTTAGTCACCTTCAAGTAACTTAGCAAAAATTATTAATTGCTATTGTTTCACACTGCAAGTAGTTTTAATGATTTAGCTTTTATTCCTGAAAGAATCACATGAAATAGATCCAAAAGAAGATTTCATTTCAAGGTTTGTTAGAACTACATACTCATAGCAATGATGTGTGGAGAGAATAAGCAAATACAGTATTTAGTAGAAGAATCTTCCAAACTATGTTAGATTCTTTTTAATTTCCTATTCTGAATCAAAACCAACTTACTTATCAAAACTGTATTGAGCCATTCTAGCAATGAAAGAAGCTTCTCCAACCACTTGAGCCATCCTGCCAAGAGCTTCGCCTGCTGCACATCTCAAAATCGGGTTAGGATTATCAAGGGCTCCCATTACCAGCGTCAGAGCAGACTTGCGGACCTCTTCCGGTCCTAATGTGCTTTTATTCTCAGCTAAACCCTACATGAAACAAAGGAAATCAATTCCAAAGCAAGGCAGAAAGGGATGATACATGAACAACTTCAACATATTTGAGATCTTCATTTAAAAATTAAGCACTTTCGTTTACATTTGTGGTCACTTAATAATTAATTAATTAATACATTGGTTGAAAATATTCAAAACTCGAAGCCAACATATTATGTTTGCCAGCACTCTATTTCACATGCAGACCTGCTGCATCAGTCTTTTTCATCCAATGCATGCACCCCAGCATTACTGAACCTAAGCATGCTTTACACAGGATACCCCAGAAAGAGAGAGAAGCTTTAAAATCCAACAGCAGTATCTCTTTCTGCCAGACAAGAAAACCACAGCTAAGTTTCTGCAAGAATCACTTAAATCAAAAGCATTTTAAGTACACGAAAACATTTTTTTCTTAATAACCACATCTTTGCAAACACTTATACAGCCTGTTATATGAACAGTCCATAGAAGAATAACTCTGAATACAGCTTCTGCGGCTTCTCTGGTTTCCATACTTCACTAATAGCAAATGACCTTTCACTACAGCTTTCAAGAAGTCTTGGACTCTGGGAATAATTAAACACGTGTAGCTCATTTCAGCTCAAATTTGGCAACTACTCAGCATCACATAGAGAACTGCAGGCATCTGTCTCAGAATCTACTTTTCGACTGGAAGCAACACTGTTTGCATTTCTAAGAACAAAGCAAGGAAGAGAGGTGCTTTTTAGGCACATCAACCAAGGACATGGAGCCTCAGTAACAATTAGCTTAACCTAGGCAACCAGGTTTTTTGCCTCTCAAAAGTCAGACAAGAAACTAATCAAGTTTTTAATTACAAGCTGGCAGTCCTATGAAAGTAGGTTTCTCCATGTACAGGAGTTAATTCCTCTGAAGATGAACAAAGATGACAATGACAGATATTGTCTGACAGACTCATTGTGCTAGCTTGAAGCAAGCTAGAATGTTTTGGTGAGAAGAACTAGATTACAGCTGTGAAAGGAAAACAATGGTGATGTCTACTTCCCTCATAGGCTTACTGAGATGTATAGAAACAAAAAGCGAAACACAGATAAGGGAGCCTCTCACTTCTTCTGCTGGGGAATTGGCTGAGCTGCATCTCTAACCTCACCCTCTGTTTCTTTTCTAATCCACTTTGCTTCCTAACCCCCCTGGCCAAACCCCCATTCTTCCTTGTGACTGGGGTAAGGTAGAGAGGGGTAGGGGGAAGGTGAAGGAGTGGTTGGGAGCCCCTCCTGGGGACTCAGGTTTCTGGGAGGGCTGTTGTGTTTCTGTATTCCCTTTTACCTTGTCTATTTCTGTCTATAACTGTATATACTGTAAATATCTGCTTGTATACTGTGCCAGCTGTAAATATAAGCTTCACTCATATTTCCAGAGTTGGCTGAGTCTAGTCAGGGTGATTTCCAAAAGAGTGTGTGTGGGAAGGGAACACCCAAACCATCACACTCATGAACTGGAAACTATACAAAACAGCATTAGGAAAAAATAGAAATGCCTTAAGACATTTGACAAGTAGAAATAAAATCTTGTCCTCCAAGATACTACGTTTCAGAAAGCCTTGAGGCAGCACAAGTTAGTGAAACCAAGTATTTCTCATGAATACTATTTGTGATGTGCTGGCTAGCTTCCAGACTTGGTAGAACGAGACTGAATGTACAGGTGTAGACATAGAATACAGAGCTGTAACTGAAGTCAGTGGGACTGGACGTGTTAAGAATGACAGAAGGCCTTAGGTTGGAAGGGACCTTTAAAAGTCTTCTAGCCCAGTCTTCACACAGTGAACAGGAACACTGCTAAGTTGATTAGGTTGCTCAGGGCTCCATCCAATCTGATTTTCAGTGTTTCCAGGGATGAGGCTTCTACCACCTCTCTGGGCAACCTGAACCAGTGTTTCACCACCCTATCTGTAAAAAGATTCTTCCTTGTATCTAGTCCAAACCTATCCTTGGTTTAAAAACATAACTCCATGTCCTGTTGCAATAGGCCTTGCTAAAAATATTGTTCCCATTTTACAGGCTCCCTTTCAGTACTGAAAGGCTGCAATAAAGTTGTTCCCCTGCAGCCTTGTTTCTCCAGGTTGAACAATCCCAACTCTCTCAAGCCCATCCTCATAGAAGTGCTACACTTGTCAAATCATTTTTGTGGCCTACTTCCACACCCAGTCCAAAAGGTTAATATTCCTCTAGTGCTAAGGGCTCCAGAGCCCTAAACATCTGCAATTCTATGCAATACTAGGGAGTCTAAGAAGGAAAAAAATCAAGTTATCCCAAACTAAAACCCAAATCTATTTTTGCTTTTATTTGTATGGGCCTTATCTGTGCAATAGTCTATGACATATGGCATTTTTTGAGCATATATGACCAAGTACTTAAATCTATGAGTTCAGAGCAAATAAAACTAGAAGACTGAATTAGGAAAAAAATAGACAGTCTGTCTACCACAGAATGCTAACAACATAGCCTTATCTGTTCTTGCCAATAGGCTTAAAACATGTCCTGGCTTGCCCTACCCTTCTGCTGATGGGGGAAGCAAGAGCGGGAGAAAAGCAAAGGCTTGGGCCATTATGTCCCCTCCCAAAGTGATAGGTACCCACAGGTATTCGTGCACTTATTAGTGTCTTGCCCAAATAAGGGTAAGCANCATGCACTTATTAGTGTCTTGCCCAAATAAGGGTAAGCAAACCCTGGTTTCATCTAACATGGTCAGTTTGGGCAGAGTGCCATTCTGATTGATGAATCTCTGCAGACAAAGGAGCCGTTACACTTGGGCAAATAATATACACGCAGCTAAGTTGTAAGCAGTGTACTCTGCTCTGACAACATGCTCTGCTCTGCCTCAGTGTGCTCTGCTCTGACAACATGCTCCAGACCAGCTTAGGTTTGATGTACAAGCTTTGACTATCTGAAAAATTAATGTTCTTCAAGTTTACCAGAAGGAATTAAGTGCCTCACAAGAAGTGCCAAGGACATCGTGCTCTCTGCACATCTGCAAGATGTCCTGCCTGCACCTCTGCAAACCTCCGTGCCAAGTCTGACGTCCAAGGGGAACCAGGATGAGGTCAAAGATCATCTGCCTCTCTCCCAGCACCCTGTTAGAGCCTGGGAAGATTCAGAAGCCTCAACGGCCTTCAAGACACTGAGAGAACTCCTACAAGTGTTTGGGTACTGTCTGGAAAGTGTAGTTAGCCCCAGGAATGCAGAGATACTATTTTTGTGAGTAAATACTTAAAGCCTCTAACTAAATCCAAGTGCCCTCTGCCTTAAGCAGAAAGGAGCTTCTTGACTCCTGTTAGTGGACAAGCGGTATACCAACCTCAAGATTCTCTTTCCAATGTCTAATAGTTGAATTAATGTTTGTTATATTGTTGCTAGTTATTTCTCAAGCGTTCTAGATTCCCTGTTTTCCCCATGTGTAATACTTTTCATGACTGTGTAAAGAACCTATTATTAAAAATCACAGCCTCTGGCAACATCTCTGAAAATCAAAATTAATAAACCACATTAATTTTGGAATAGATCCTGCCCATATCATTACAGTTCTCTGTACTGATACAAGCAGACAGAATATTACACTAATAGCGGGAAAAAAAATAATCAGTTTTGGTGGTTTTAAACATTTGACTGTTCAGCTGTAACTTTAGTAACACTTTTCTAACAGCCTTTTCTATCAAATACAAATTTCTGAACTTTTGCACCCATTCCAAGTTTACAGATTTTACCTTCAAGGCACTAAGAACAGCTGTAAAGATATTAAGCTGCACAGCTTGCTGACGAACACCTTTAGCCTGCTTGACACATTCAGCAAAGTGATCCAACATTTGTAATCTGAAACAAAGGAAAAAGACCTAATGATTCTTTCACAATACAAACTAAAACACAACTGGTTAAAAAAAAGGCAGAACACACACAAAAAAAAGGGTCCTTTTAAGTTCAGTCACAAAATTTATGCTTCAAAGGCTGCACAAGTTGTTTGTTTTAGGCAGAAAGGGTTGAATTATTCTGAACGTCTCTTGGGTGGTTCTTTCAGCTCATCCACAAATGTCTGTGCTTCCTTTTGAACAAAACACTACCAAGAGGACATGAATCTTCAGATGTCTGTATAACCAGAAAGCTATGAGGACAAGAGCAGGTATCTCTTTACTACCATTCAAAACAGTGTTGCCTTCCATATTCCTATTATTTTTCCAATAGTTTTCCCCACTTAATGTCAAAAAGTATTACTGGGGAGAGGACTACTCCTTGGAAGATATCAAGAGAAGTATAATGAATAGTCTACATTCTGAACTACTTGGCAGTTCCCCAGATAAATCTCTCCATAGCTAAAAACAGATATATAAATACAAGTTGAATTATATTAAAATCATAGAATCAGTCAGGGTTGGAAGGGACCACAAGGATCATCTAGTTCCAACCCCCCTGCCATGGCCAGGGACACCCTACCCTAGTTCAGGCTGGCCAGAGCTCCATCCAGCCTGGCCTTAAACACCTCCAGGGACAAGATGGCATGAAATCTATCCTGTGCTTACTCAAAACCAAAATTGACTGCTGAGGGAAAACTCTTTCTGTGAGGATTACATTGAAAGAATTTTACTTTGAAATGTGTCTAAGAGCTACTTTCACTCTGTGTTTGGTGACAAATTAGCTAAACTGAATGACAAAAAGAGTCCTGACAACTCCTAACTACACAAAGGTAACGTGGACCACAAAGTAAAATAAAAAGAATTCAATTCCCTCTTTTTCACCATGCAAAAAAATTACTTGTCAACTGCAAGCCAAATAGTTTCAGCCATGGAAGCTAAATGAAATTCAATGTATACCACTGCTTTGCTTTGAAAGCTGACCTGAAATTAATTGTAATGGACACATTTGCAGGAAATTCTGGTTGCAGAGATATCACTGCTGTTAAATGTGGCAAGAGCAGAAGAAGAATCTAATCTCCACCTCTAAACCTTAATCTTCAAAACTACTAAAACTCAGAAAACCACCTTATTTCTAAGATGAGTAGATATATTCTGGAGTTCTGATACACTATTAACATCAAATACCGAAGTCTGAATTTAAAGACACTTGATATCAAAGTAAGCTTTTATTTCAAGGGAAGGAAAAACATTAAACATAATACTATCCAGAGAATAAGACATCAGATTCTGAAACTGAATACTGATGTAAACTGACCTATGTTTGTAAGAGACATGAGGAAAAACCACACCAAAGAGAGCCACCGATGCGTCAATGACGGATACTCCTAAAGGAAGGGGACCAGGCACAGCTTCACCAGCAGGGATGCGCAAATAAATAGAAGATGGATCATGTTCCAAAGCTCCACTTCCAGATGCACTGTTTGGCTGAAGCTGAAAGAAAAGGCACATAACATGAATACCTCTGAGTATATTTTTGTACATAAGATTTGGAGCCAGAAAATAACCAAAATGCATATACAGTAGCTTAGAACACAACAGCTTACAAAAGCCTGAATGCAACTGCAGTGTCCCTGTGCATACACACACTGGCATTACAGAGCCAGCTAAATCCTAGAGGATCAAAGCAGTGAACAGCTTGATAAATTCACAAACTACCACTCCTGTCAGTAAGCAATGGAAATTAGAGAAAACCAGATTAATTCTGGCACTAATAGTAGCTTCTGCATCACTGACTACAAAGTGACATTGTTCAGAAAAAAGGTTTTTCACTCACTTTGAGCACTTAATTGCAATACATTATATTAAATATTTTGGCTGCAATGATTCTTTACACAGCAAAGATTTCAAAATATTATTAAAATTACCAGCATTCTTGTCATGAAAACACTTCTTAATCATCACTCCCTCATGAAACAATTAAACAATCATCTATTTTCATACCTTATTTATTATTTAATCGTGAAACAAAATTAGAATGTAGTAGCTCTGTATTCTTCTTAAAAAGCCACAAAACAGAGCAAACATTTCTTGAGACATCCCTAGTTCTCAAAAATATAAATTGTGACAGAGCACAAGAGAATCCTTGTGATGGTTTGGGTGTTCCCCACACTTTGGAAATCACCCAGACTAGACTCAGACGGGTCTGGAAATTGAATGAAGCTCATTATTTACAGCTTAGCACAATTTACAAGTAGATATTTACAGTATATGCAGTTATAGACAGAAATAGACAAGGTAAAAAGTAATACAGAAACACAACAGCCCTCCCAGAAACCTGAGTCCCCAGGAGGGGCTCCCAACCGCCCTTTCACCTACTCCCACCCCTCTCAACCTTACCCCAGTCCCAAGGAAGAATGGATCAGCCAGGGGGTTAGGAAGCAAAGTGGATTAGTCAGAGAAACGGCAGGTAGGGTTAGGAGAGAGAGATGCAGCTTGGAGCTCACCAGCAGCAGAAGTGCCTATCTATGGCTTTATTTCTTGTTCTTATACATCTCAGCAAGCCTATGAGAGAAGTAGACATCACCATTGTTTTCCTTTCACAGCCTGTAATCTAGTTCTTCTCACCAAAACATTCTAGCTAGCTTCAAACTAGCACAATCCTGTAATGCACTACAGGGTTTCAGTTACCAACAGTGACATGTTTCATAGGTTAGAGGGTTTAAAAAAAAAGAAAAAGTGGTGGAGGGTCCCAGAAGGTTTTGTGGATTGAAGACTGTACTGGAAATCTACTGTGTTTATCATAGCAAACAAGGGAAATCTTAAAAAAAAAAATCTTTTTCCACTTTGATGTGTTGATCTATTCTCAGAAAGTTTCTCCACAGTATCGCGTGCATTCCGTGCGAGCGGGACAGGACGACACATCAATATGATGCAAATCCAAATCCCACTTTAATAGGGAAGTTACATGCCTTATATACTATTCAGAATCCCGTACATACGACCACCTACCCAGCATGCATACAATGATTGGTTAGTTTGTCTTGATCATACGACTTAAGTAGGGTAATAATTGGTAGGAGGAATAGTCACTCTTTCTACGTGTAGCTATTGTTATCAGACACCTGCTTCTGTTTTTGCCACAAGTATGCTGTTGTTTTCTGGGAAACATCCTCTTGTTTTGTGAGAAAGTATCCTGCCTCTGCAGGCACTGTGTAACATTCACACGTTGTTTTGTGAGAACATCCTGCCTCTGCAGGCACTTGTGTAACTTTCACAGTGTCTTCATTCTTTTAACTGATCTATCTTACTTCTTCATGATCATACAGCACAGCCTGGTCCCCGACACCACAGTGTCTCACATTTCATATCAGTCTTGGTTTTTGGATCTGCTCGGTCAAGACAACTGCCTTCCAAGACACCTTGCCATTATTACATGGGCTGTGGCAGAAAAAGGCATTTTCAGATCACCCTTCTCCTTTCACTTATGTCCTTACAGAGATTCCTGAGGAGCTGCAAAGCTTATGATGGCACAGTTCAGCAAAGGTTCAGAAGGATTAGCTGTCTAGAGAATAGAGTTCACCATTACATTGGTGAGCATACCCAGTGTGCTAGTTTGAAGCTAGCTAGAATGTTCTGGTGAGTAGAACTAGATTACAGGCTGTGAAAGACAAACAAGGGTGATGTTTACTTCACTCATAGGCTTGCTGAGAGGTATAAGAACAGGAATCCAAACATAGATAAGGCACTACTTCTTCTTTTTCTTGAGGCACTGCCTGAGCTGCATTTCTCTCTAGCCTCTCTGCTAGAGAGGGGCGAGAGAAGGTGGAAAGGCAGTTGGGAGCCCCCCCTGGGGACTCAGGTTTCTGGGAGGGCTGTTGTGCTTCTGTATTACCTTTTATCTTGTATATTTCTGTATATAAATATATATATACTGTAAATATCTGTATATAAATATACATATATACTGTATATACTGTAAATATCTGCCTGTATATTGTGCTAAGCTGTAAATAATTAGCTTCATTCAACTTTCCAGAGCTGGCTGAGTCTAGTCTGGGTGATTTCCAAAAGTGTGGGGGGTGGGTGACACCCAAACCATCACACCCAGAGTGACAAACATTTTTTTCCATGTGATTAGATCTTGAAACACATGAAGGCAAATGCCTTGAAAAGAGGCAGACAATCCCTTCTTTCCTAACTTGTGATGAGTAAGAAGAGAGTCCACTACCATCAGAGTTCCCTCAACTATATTTAACATCAAAAAACTTTTCGGTATGTTACATTTTCTGTCCAAGAGCCACAGGAAAAATGCTAACTGGATCAATATTACCAGTCAATCCAAAAATAAAGACCCCATAACAATACTTGCTTTGTTTATTGAATTTTTTTTAGTTCTGTGTTTCAAGTGCACCAAGTCCCTTGGAACACCAACCAAATTGTGTCAACACTTTCAAACCAAGATTTCATACACTTATAAAGCTAGTTACATCTTTTTTGTGATGGTAAGACCATTTTGCAATACTGACAGCACTTCTGTTGTAAAACATGCTAAGTGGAACTTACATTTCTCATGATTCAAAAAACTAATCAGAGAATGTATAGGGTTAACACTCCAGGGGGAGAAAACCCTGAACCTGACTCTAGGTGATGGTTAGCCCACTCCCTCTTCCTGTCCCATAAAAGTAGGGGGACTTCCTGTTCACTCTCTCTCTGGACCACTCTTCAGCTCTTTCTGCACCCACTTGGCATCTCTCTGCATCCCTCAGACTCGGTCTTACCACCATTACCAGCTGTCTTACCACGTGGCCATCGCCCACGAGGCAGACAGAGCCACCACCATCACAGACTCAGGTTGTATTTATATCTTTTGTATTTGTTATTTCCCCTTCCCTACACCTTTGTAACCTCAATACCTCTGATACCCTTTTTAATTATTGTTAAATTTTTCTTTTTTTAAATTCCAAACTGAGTGAGATTGATTTGTTTGGGTGTCCTTATCTTTCCTCTCTACTTCTAATTCCTTTATTTTATTGGGAGGGAGGGAGGAGAGGGAAGGGCACTTTACAAATTGTTATTGGTTCTATCAAATTTATTAGAGTCTCTGGAAATNGGAGGGAGGGAGGGAGGGAGGGAGGGAGGGAGGAGAGGGAAGGGCAGTTTACAAATTGTTATTTGGTTCTATCAAATTTATTAGAGTCTCTGGAAATTTAAATCAGAACCAAGACAGAGAACAAGGTGGGGAATGCTGTTTTCTGTTAAATAAATTAGGTTAGCTCACTATCCATAACCATACAATCAGTGTTACAAAATCTGCATCTCAGCTGCAAGCAGTATAAATCAAAACAGTATATCGTAAGATGGAAGGGTTTCGACTACCAAACCTCTGAAATGACCGGAAACAAGGCATGAAGCTTCAGTTTTAGATGGCTTCACACACACACAAGCATCACACAGATAGTGCAGATAATTCATTATTCTTCAAGGTTTTGTACTACCTGATCTTCAATCGACTTATGATCTGTTTCCTGCAGCCATGAGCCAAGAAGAACACTGTCATCGTAATGACAAAGAGACCTTAGGAGTGACGTGGTTGTGTTTGCAGTGTTGTCTGTCAAAGTAAATTCTGCTACCAACACTCGAAGAAGTGCATTAAATGATCCTAAAAGGACACATATTAAAAAGAATCATTGCTGCTTTTCACACAAAACACTTCAGCTAGCGATCACAAGTTACAAATTAAAGTATGTACCATTACCTTAATTTTACAAGTCACAAACAAAAGAGAAAAGTAAACTTGCCATGACTAGAGTCGACAGCAAGGCTTCAAACAGAACCCTGGGCTCCCAATTCCCAAATCAATTGGGGGGGGCTGGACAAGATGCCCTTTGAGGGTTCCTTCCAACCTACTGCAATCTATGAATCTGTGAATGTTATAAACAACAGAACACGCCATCCCCTGAAGGATGACAAAAAATGTGCTCATCTACATGATTACATGAATGAGTTAGAATCATAGAATCAAACAGGTTGGAAGAGTCCTCAAAGATCATTCAGTCCAACCTATCACTCAGCCCTATCCAGTCTACTAGACCATGGCACTAAGTGCCCCTTCCAGTCTTTTCTTGAACACCCCCAGGGTGTTAGAACTGGTATTCCATAAATTAACAAAAACAACAACAACAAAAGACCGCTAATCTGTCAGACCATGTCAGATCATGTGACAGTGCCTGGCAATTTATAGTGTAAATCTGTCTAATAGATCTGATCAGGTTTAAATAAAAAAAAGGAAAATACCAGAAACCAAAATTAACTCTTCATTCTCATATCTGCCCTTTGAATATACTAGAATCACAGAATCAACCAGGTTGGAAGAGACCTCCAAGATCATCCAGTCCAACCTAGCACGCAGCCCTGTCCAGTCAACTAGACCATGGCACTAAGTGCCTCATCCAGGCTTTGCTTGAACACCTCCAGGGACAGTGACTCCACCACCTCCCTGGGCAGCCCATTCCAATTGCAATCACTTTCTCTGGCAACAACTTCCTCCTAACATCCAGCCTAGACTTCCCCCGGCACAACTTGAGACTGTGTCCCCTTGTTCTATTGCTGCTTGCCTGGCAGAAGAGACCAACCCCCACCTGGCTACAGCCTCCCTTCAGGTAGTTGTAGACAGCAATGTGGTCCCTCCTGAGCCTCCTCTTCTCCAGGCTAAACAACCCCAGCTCCCTCAGCCTCTCCTCATAAGGTTTGTGTTCCAGGCCTCTCACCATCTTCGTCACCCTTCTCTGGACACCTTCCAGCACCTCAACATCTCTCTTGAATTGAGGGGCCCAGAACTGGACACAGCACTCAAGGTGTGGCCTGACCAGTGTTGAGTACAGGGGAAGAATAACCTCCCTCGTCCTACTGGCCACACTGTTCCTGATACAGGCCAGGATGCCTTTGGCCCTCTTGGCTGCCTGGGCACACTGCTGTAACTTTTATATTTCAGGTGTTACTCTGAAAATTTTCTATGTTCATACTCTGTAGTTACTCTGTCAAGATGACATAGAGAAGAGGAATAATATAGTACTAGACTCTTGGGAGAGTCCTAGTATTCTATTTTGAACCTTTCATGTGCTTCAAAGGCCAAGTACCAAAGTACATCAAAAGGAGTAAGGAGAACTTTTACTTTAATGAAAATTGTTTAAAAATGTACCTACCTTCATAGGTCTTTGGAGGCAATAAAGCCAAGATATCATAAAGCCTTAAGCGGACCATAGCTGCACTTGCTTTGAGATGAGTTCCATGGGTTTTAGTTACTGATGGAATGCTGTAGAATCAAATGAGAAAGAGACAAGCAGAAACATTGCAGATACTGAAAAGAGTATTTTCAGATTTCTTTTCAAAAGGTATGCCTCTAGTCAAGGCAAGAAACTAGGACAGAGTAAGGGGAAAAAACAGCCCAGAAAACCCAATCCAAAACTTCACTTTTTCTTATATTCTGTAAAACATTTTACATCTTTTCATTAGTACATCCCATAAGGAGAGAGTTTTGCAATTAATATCTAGTACATGAGTATCTTATCTCAAAAGCCCAATGAACTGGAAATCTAACACTCAATTAACAGAAATTACCACAGTAGGCTCTTCAAAATAAGCTATGCAAGAATATGCTTTTTAAAACCTAATGACCAAAAACACAATGCTCATAAAATGTTTTGTCAAGATGGACAAGCAGCATCAGTGCAGTGCTAGGTCACAATATGAGCTAAAACAAATGAATTCTAATATTTTAGGTCTGGGAAACAGCAAAAGTCAATAAAGAGCAAAAACTGCTTACTTACTGGGACATCATCGTCATAGCACATTCTATGGGTGTCATCAATTTCCTGATCACATCCTCGGTAAGGAGCTCAGGACAATGAGCAACAAAACTTCTCATAGCTAAGGACAAAATAGTTAATACTTTACTAGAAAAAAAGAAAGAATCAACAAATATAAAGCGTGATGTGCTAGTTTGAGCCTAGCTGGGAAATTCTAGTGAGAAGAATTAGATTATAGGCTGTGAAAAGAAAACAATGGTGTTTACTTCACTTACAGGCTTGCTGAGAGGCATAAAAACAAGAACATAAATATAGATAAGGGAGTCACTCTCTGTCTCTTGGGGCTACACAAACTTCTCTCTCTAACCTGCCTGACTAATCCATCTGCTTCCTAACCTCCCTGGCCGACCCTCCAAACTATGTTAAACGTATGGCAAAGTCTGGGATAAGGTAGAGGGGTGGGAGGAAGGTGAAAGGGTGGTTGGGAGCCCCTTCTGAGGACTCTGGTTTCTGGGAGGGCTGTTGTGTTTCTGTATTACTTTTTAACTTGTATATTCCTGTATATAGCTGTATATATTGCAAATATCTGCTTGCATATTGTGCTAGGCTGTAAGTATAAAGCTTCATTCAATTTCCAACTGGCTAAGTCTAATCTGGGTGAATTTTCTTAAGTGTGGGGAGGGGCTGGTAACACCCAAGTCATCACACATGAGCAGGATACAGACCCTAAGAGGAGTATCAAAAAAAAAAAAAAAGCAACAGTTTTAAAATTGTGTGACATATTCATAAAACTAAATGCCAAAACTAGGTCACAATGATGAAAATCTAACATATCTTACTCTCAAACACAGGGAATTTACAAGGCTTCCTTCTATAGTATGTGGGATAACATACCAATTTACTGCACAACTCTCTTGAGGTTTGAAATTCTTACCACACAGAGCTCCAGCACGGCCTTCCAGTGTTACTTGCCAGGTAAAAGAATCTCCTCTTGCTTTCTCTGCTTCCAGCTCCTTCAGAGAACGTGGAAACACATTGCGCCACAGCAGTAACATCTTTGGCAGATGGTATCGAACAACAGAAGGTCCTACACAAAAAAAAACCAAAAACGACAACTTAACAAAAACTTGTATTTCACTGAGTGAGGAAAGCCTGCCAAAGACTTTTGTACTTTAAGCTACTATTCTTTTCCTTTTCTCTCCACTTGAACAAAACAGAAGAAAGCATTTGTCATTTCTAGGTTGAAAGCGTGGCTAATAAATAGCATATGTAAATCTGCTGTTACTGATCACATAACTCATTTAATTGCCAAGCTTAAAAAAAACTTCTGGAAAATCTCCAGAAGATGCAGTGCAAGCGAATTGAAAACAAACTGGAGAAGGACAACCAAAATAGGCTTGCATTGTTAGAGAAAAACATGACAACAAGCTGACAAAAACCCCAAGCAATTTAGAGAAGCAAGATGAAACACAAAATGGTCTTTGCTGAGAGATCAAAGTATCGCAGAATGCATCAGAACATTATCGCATTTTCCAGAATTTAAGAAAAAGGAAAAAAAAAAAAAAACCACACAAAGAAACAAACTGTGGAGAGATTTTTGCTAACAGGGCATGAATTGATAAACATGAGCAAACCCACGCTGCGAAGTGTCCTTGGAGTCAGGAAGCCAGGTGGCGGGTGCCGGCTCCCCACATGCAGCTGCAGGAGGTAGAGTGCCAGCTGCAGGGGAAAGGGTCAGCCAGCCACAGGGGACAGACTCTACAGGTTGTTACTGTAATGTTAGCCTATCTGTACCACGCATATAACCCTGGACCAATCTGTACTTTCCACATGTACCAATCTTAAACTACGTTAGCTGTGCACACCTCTTCCAAGCAAGCATATAAGTCACTGTAACACAGAAATAAAGGGGAGAACGACCATCTAACCATATTGGTGACTCAAGAGTTGTTTACGCCAGGGTGCAACGCGGGCAACAAACAAAAACTCAGTATGCTATTGCTGCAAAATTCAATACTTATAACACCTCAGAAGATAATTTCTTCTATTTCTGTGATGGCAGATATAAACATTGAGACCAGCTTTTTTTAAAGACAACTGAAAAGCTTTTCAAGCTTCTAATCATCACCGTTGCCTGTCCAGAGACACACAGGTAATTTGTTGGAATGGTTATTGTGTTTTATTTACAGTCCATTTCTTCTGTACCACAGTATTAAGGAAGGCAAACTAGGGGCAACTTTGACCATTTTTAGAAATTACTACAGGCTGGGTTTCTAAAAACAGAGCTGTATTTTTTTTTTAGGTAGGATATTTTCTACTATCCTTCAGTTTACATATACATTAATTTTCAGTTCTCCCCAGCAGAAACAACAATGCTGAAATAAATGTATTAACACTCTCGTTTCCCTTGCTGTAACTGTTGTCACAGGTACTGGACCGATTATATGTAGAGATCATTTGCCACAGTGGATAATCAGGAATGTTCTACAAGCATTACAAAACAAAACAAAAGCCAACTGGTTTTGCAAACCTAAAGTCATAAGTGCTCCAAGCAAAAGCCATCCAGCCTGAGTCCGCTGTAAGGAGAGTCTGCTGTTCTGTGCAGCAGTTCGTAACAGATCCTCAGCAATACTAACCACCATCTGCAGCAATAATAAAAAACAACAGACTTTAAAACCAGAGGTTACTCTGCAAGCTAATGCTATACATCCATCCTTACAAGACTACACATAAAGATGTTCTCAAATCATTTACAAAGAATGAGTGCAGGTTACACTTCACATCGATTATCATTGTCTTATGTGCAACAATACAGGCACAAATATTCTCTTCAGCAATCAATTATTCATGAACACACCAAACAAGAATGTAAATTTTAAAGAGAGAGGAAAAGATACTGGTAAATATTGCAAGTGAAATGATACAAACACATCCATTGCTTTTTTGCTAGGCACAAGTACAATTTTAGTTATGCTGTAATTACCATGTCACACATTTTGCAAAGTCACTGTTTCTACATTTTAAAGAAGGCACTTTTTAGTACAGAATAAACACTCATTATCTCACCTTTCCTTTGGCATGAGGAATACCTAAGGGACACTGATGCACACCACCTAACAGAGCAGCCATTGCAAAACTGTATCCACTAACAGCTTCAGGGGAGGTCTTCAGATTGTTGAGTCTTTCTGCACATCTATCTAAAAATGGAGTCAACTGAAAAGGCAATGCCACAGCTACACATCGCAAGCACCATGCAGCAGCAAGTCGAGCAGCCATGCTGGGATGAAGGAGAACTGAAGTTACTGTCTCCAACAGACCTACAGAAAAAAAAGAGTTTACAGTTGTGCTAGTTTGAGCCTAGCTAGCATGTATTGGTGAGAAGAACTAGATGATAGGCTGTAAAATGAAAACAATGGTGAGGTCTACTTCGCTCACAGTCTTGCTGAGATGTATACAAAAGAAGAAAGGCAAAACAAAGATTAGGGCATTTGCTTCTTCTCCTCGCTGGGGAACTTTGCCTGCTGGGGAGCTCGTGGCTGCTGGCTGGACTCCATCTTGCTTTCTAACCTCACCCTCCTTTGCTTGGCTGCTTCACCTTGCTTTTTAACCCTTTTGGCCGAACCTCCATTCTTCCTTAGGACTGGGGTAAGGTTGAGAGGGGTAGGGGGAAGGTGAGGGGTGGTTGAGAGCCCCTCCTGGGGACTCAGGTTTCTGGGAGGGGAATTGTGTTTGTATTACCTTTTTTACCTTGTATATTTCTGTCTATAACTGTATATACTGTGAATATCTGCTTGTAAATTGTGCCAGCTGTAAATATAAGCTTCGTTCAAATTTCCAGAGCCGACTGAGTCTAGTCTGGGTGATTTCTAAAAGTGTGGGGGGCGGGGGACACCCAAACCATCACAACAGTATTACAAATTATGATGTGCTTTTAAATACACATAGACAAGTAAATTCAATCAACTCCACACAGGAAACACCTAAGTTAAGAAAGTCAGAATAACAGTACTTGAATTTTGTCACTTTGCCTTTTTCTTTAAAGCAAGGGAGAAGTGTTACTAGCACTACGTTGCTCCACATCAGCTATTACTGGCAAAGGTGGAGCTGCCAGTGATTGACTTCTACTACTTGTGCAACTGAAGAGAGACAGTAACCCTAGATAAGCAAAGAGGAACTGGAAGTTGTTCACAATGAGGGTAGTGAAATACTCGCACAGGTTGTGCAGAGATGTGATGGAGGCTCCATTGCTAGAGACATTCAAGGTCAAACTTGATGGAGCCCTGAGCAACCTGATCTACTTCAAGATACGGCTGCTCAATGCAGGGGGCTGGAAAAGATGACTTTCAAGGGTCCTTTCCAACCTGATGCAATGATTCTATTCTGTGATTCCTACAACCTATCCATCTTTTAGAGAAACTGCCAGCAACAGAGCAACAGTAAGACTGATTTTTGGTTACACTGTATACAAGCACATGCTATAATGTCACTGACTGACTGCTGTACTATGCTTCTGACACACAGCTGCCTCCCCTACGCCAAGTTACCATCCTTCTACACTTTCCAAACCTCCACACCTAGCTAATGCTGCCTTGTAACTGGGAGCTCTTCATTCCAATCTGTCTCCACAGCATCACCTTCCTTATTTTAAATCTCCAACTTCACAAACTTCAAAGCCCCAAGCTCTGCTTTATCTGTTGCATTCTCTGTAGCTAGTGAACAACTACCCACACACTTTGCAGGAGCTAGGAGAAACACCACTGATACAGTCAACTGTGGTCCTACAGGGCACAGCAGGAAGGAATAAGCGAGCAGCCATCCTCACCCTACAGCTGGAGCCAAATCAGTATGAGAAGAATGTCATGTCTATCAAGAAAACAATCTATATTATAAAATAGTGTAGTGTCTGGGTACTGTCTGAAACTGTAGTTAGCCTCAGGGAGTCTGAAGATTAAGATTCTCTGAGTAAATACTCAAAGCCCCTTTAGTAAAACAGCAAAAAATCTAGAGTGCCTTCTGCCTTAAAGCAGAAAGGAGCTTCCTGAGTCCATCTAGTGCGTGAGCAGTATAACTGACTGCAAGAATCTCTCCTCCAGTTCAATTAAGTTTAACATTTGTGTGCTAGTTTGAGGCAAGCCAGAATGTTTTGGTGAGAAGAACCAGATTACAGGCTGTGAAAGGAAAACAATGGTGATGTCTACTTCACTCATAGGCTTGCTGAGAGATATAAGAATAAGAATCAAAACATAGATAAAGGCACTTCTGCTGGCGAGCTCCGAGCTGCATCTCTCTCTCTAACCTCACCTTCCATTTCTTTGACTAATCCACTCTGCTTCCTAACCCCCTGGCCGAATCTCCATTCTTCCTTGGGACTGGGGTAACGTTGAGAGGGGTAGGGGGAAGGTGAAGGGGCAGCTGGGAGCCCCTCCTGGGGACTCAGGTTTCTGGGAGAACTGTTGTGTTTCTGGGAGGGCTGTTGTGTTTCTGTATTCCCTTTTACCTTGTCTATTTCTGTCTATAACTGTATATACTGTAAATATCTGCTTGTACATTGTGCTAGCTGTAAATAATAAGCTTTGTTCAATTTCCAGAGCTGGCTGAGTCTAGTCTGGGTGATTTCCAAAGTGTGGGGGGGCAGGGAACACCCAAACCATCACAGTTTGCATCACTGCTAGTTATTCCTTAAGTGTTCTAGATCTTGTTAACCCTTTGTATAATGTTTTCATGACCATTGCAAAGAACCAATTAGTATTAAAAATTACCAGGCAGGCAGCAATAGTCCTGGATATCAACACTAATAAAACAGTATTAATTTAGGAAAATCCTATCTCATTCATTAATTACCCTCCATAACAACTGGAAAACATACAGACATCCATAAGCTGGAAATGAAAAAAAAAAAATACATGCAACGTTACAGTATAAACATGGACTCACATGTTAAAACAAACAAGGAAATCCCACACAAAACCCTTGTCAAGTTAAGCCAGACAGCTAGCTTTTTAAAATGGGACTATCCACTCCTTCATCTCAACAAAATGCCCAAACTCCCAACAGAAATCTGGTATCTAAACACAATACAGCTTTCCACAAGCAAATATTTCAGACCTTATACAGTAAGACAATGTACTTCCTCCAATGTACTCTCTGTTACAGGAAACAAAAATGTGCTAAAAATCACAACCTTCCAGCTCTACTCACTCTAAAGAGCTTCGGGCACACTTTGACCAAAATAGTTGCTCCATACTTTGCCAGATGAACTACAGTAGCATAGTAAACACAATGAGCTGGATGGACATAGCTGTCTGGAGTGGCTACAGTGGATGTTAGATTCATTAATTTATTTGTTACACATTAATTTAACTAGATTAAATAACATTACATATTCATTGCTCAAATGTGTTTATTTCCATACCAATAGAGGGCTCTTGAATAAGAGGAGATGCAGTGGCATTCAGACTCTGAACCAGACTACCCAGTTCCTGGAGGGCACACACCATTACATGTTGGCTTGCAGCTACATCAGCAGCTCCGGATTTATTTTCACTGTTAGCATCATTCACCACTGCTTCTGCAGATAAGAAAACAAAAGTATCTTGCTTAACCACCATGTCAATCACACCTGATTACACACAGGATAGAAAGGTACAGTTCAGATTTGACATCAACCCTGCACTAAAAAACACAGCTTTGATCGTAACACGAACTTCCAAAACAAGCACTCTGAAGATAAACAGTTCCACAGTTCTATGCCAAACACAATCATCCAAAGCCCATAAAAAACTGGTGCTCATCAAGTACTACAGCCAGCAATGCATTAAGAGCTAGGATTAATAGTGTAACACAGCAAATGCAAGTATACACACACAGAGGATCTGTGTACTGTACCTACATACTAACTGAAAACAGAACCTTGATGTATCTATGTTCTGCATATAAATGTGTATGGATGTACATAGAGAATGAAGCAAACAACAAAAAAAAATCCAACAAACACCCCAGGCCTTCAGTAAACAACCATAACCTCTCGTGACCTTGAAAGTTATCCAGTTAAGTTCCTGGATCCCACAACAGGTTCCTTCTCCCGCACCACCCCAGAAGCAACAACTATCACTTCAAAGGAAAAAAACTTCAGTACCAGCTTAATAGTTACGTGTCAAATGCAGTGCAAATATAGCAAATTGTCCCCCTTAAAGGAAGGGAACTGACCATTACCAACTAAAAATCCTTCCAGTTTATCACATTTATCAGAAATACTCCAAAAAATCAAATTATTATTTTGATCATCCAAATACATAAGGGAATTTCCTGCAACTTTGACAAGGCAGACAGCAGGAGGAGGAATTTCTGCAACTGTTTTACTTCAGAAGTAGCATTTCCAAAAGACTTTTTCACAGAAGTAATACTTAACTGTAATTAGAACCTTTTTAAGGTTAAAAAAATAGTTCTGAGAAGAACATGGCAAAGTTTCAAAACCGATTCCACTTCCATATATTAAATAATTACTTTACACTCAAATTAGATGTCAACAGAAAAGGAGAAGAAACAGATACTTGCTAAATGCATTGTTGCTCAATTCCAGTTTGCTTCTGTTATAAATGATCTTAGGCACAAACCAATTAGTACCAAAGACAACATACGTTTTACCTGTTATAACAGAAGCAAGCAGTGCTGGGCATGAAGGGCGACTGCGCTCTCGCGCAACTCACGCACGAAGGGAGACTGCACTCTACCAACTCATGCAACGGGCACAAGTGCGATAGAAAAAAACCCTGCCAGTCCCCCTGTTAATTCTCCATCCCAGGGAGGTACATCTCCCACCACCTTTTTGTTTCCTCCCACCATGAATCATGCTCCTATTTATCATGCTTTCTCAGTTTCCAGTGTAAATTAACTTATTTCATAGGCAACAAATGCAAACACAGTTTTGTCAGTCGTCCAAGTAACTTTATATTCTGCAAAGTTATGCCAAGGTGCTTGTGGAAGATAAATGGCCTGGCTTGCCCAGGCATAATCCCATGGTCCCCTTCCCTCTGCTGGGGGGTGGGGGAGTAGAGCACAGGGAGAAAACAAAAGGCTTGGAGACACCCACTTTGAGGGTCCAGGACTTGCCCAGATGTGTTCCTTCCAAATAAAGGAAAGCAAGCTCCTAATATGGTCAGTTTTGGCAAAGTGCCATTCTGCTTGGTGAGTCTTTGTAGACAAAGGGGCCATCACATTCGGGCAAACAATAAATAGGCTTTTGCCACCTGCCTGCTTTTGCTTTCGCTCTGTTTTGCCTGCTCTGCCCTGCCACATTATGCTCTGCTTTGCCTGCAATGACTTTCAGGACACCAACACAACTCCCTTCAAGTGTTTGGGTACTGTCTGATACTACTTTGTGAGTAAATATTCAAAGCCTCTTTGTAAGAAATTTCGTAGATTCAATTGTGCGTTCTGCCTTAACCGCAGAAAAGAGCCTCTTGAGTACCCTAGTGTCCAAGCAGTATTAACTGAAACTAAGAACCTCTTTCCAATTCTAAGTTTAATGTTAGTATTTGCTAGTTATTTCTTAAGTATACTAGTGTGCTAGTTTGAAGCAAGCTGCAATGTTTGGGTGAGAACTAGATTACAGGCTGTGAAAGTAAAACAATAGTGATGTCTACTTCACTCATAGGCTTACTGAGAGATACAAGAAGAAGAATCAAAACAGATAAAATCACTTCTCCTGCTGGCAAGCTCTGAGCTGCATCTCTCTCTAACCTCACCCTCTGTTTCTTTGACTAATCCACTTTGCTTCCTAACCCCCTGGCCTAACCTCCATTCTTCCTTGGGACTGGGGTAAGGTTGAGAGGGGTAGGGGGAAGATGAAGTGGCGGTAGAGAGCCCCTCCTGGGGACTCAGGTTTCCGGGAGGGCTGTTGTGTTTCTGTATTACCTTTTACCTTGTATATTTCTGTCTATAACTGTATATTTCTGTCTATAACTGTATATACTGTAAATATCTGCTGGTATATTCTGCTAAGCTGTAAATAATAAGCTCCATCCAATTTCCAGAGCCGGCTGAGTCTAGTCTGGGTGTGGGGGCCTATTCCCTGTGTGTATAAATATCCAAACCATGCATTTCATATATTGTAAATAAGTTTTCTGGCGAGATTTAATGTTAGTAAGCAATTCTCATAGTTATTAAAAATCTTTGCCTGGATATCAAAATTAATAGTTATCATTAATTTTACATAATTCGTAACAGTGCTACGTTTATCTTGTCTAATTCCAGTCTTCAGATTACATCTGTATCTGTCACCTTTAAAATTCAGTTAACAGTATGGCTATCAGTAGAGGATCCACAAGGACTTACAAGAACCTGACCCACAGGATCTTCAAGACTTGTAGTAAAGAACTCCGCACAGCTTTTGATACAACCTGTCCCACAACAGACTGCAAATGCACACCTTTTTCCCCACTTCCATTCTAAGCAAATGTTGTGCCAAAAGCCCCCAAAGGATAACAAGCCAGATTCACAGAATCCCTCAGCAAGTGGAACTCACGTTTTGGATATCACAGTTCAAACAGAAAGCAACTCAAGTATCTTTTACCATAACAACAAAATTGCACCCTACAGTAAAAGCAAGCTGAAGAATGACTGATCCAGTGTATTGACAGCAACTTTCAATTGGTCTCAAACAGAAGAAAAATGGTTCTCACCCACTGCCTTCATTTGTTTACCGATAGCTTGACAAATATCTTTCGCAGCTGCAATTTGTGCTTTCTCCCCAAGTAAGCTGCCCACAGTTGCTCTCAAAATAAAGGACACGCATCTTCGAGAGTAAACTGCCTCCACGTGGGTCTGTGTTGCACGAGGATGGGAGACCAGATCAAGTACGTGTGACAAAAACGTTGCAAAGTTGCGCTCTAACCACTGACCTCCTAGGGTTGTAACAAAGACAACGTAGGCCTGCAAATTCAGAAGTTACATAACAGATCAAATTAAAAGAGAAACATAAGACTACATTCAGTTGCCACAGAATGAAAAATAGTTACACTTATGCATAACACACTACAGTAGCAGTACCAGTTAGTAATAAGCAATCCTAATGAAGTTAAGCAGGATAAATCAATTCATTAGTCAGGTTTTCGTTGTTGGAGCTAAACTGTTTCCAGTGCCACAAACAGCATCCAAAATACAGTTGAGATGACAGCAAGAAAACCCAGTCCACTACTATCAACATGTCTCTTTTTTTTAAACTTTAACATTATGTCACTAAGCAGCAGCAATATGAAGGTGGTGTAACTCACAATGAAGACAGGAGATTTTCACCAAGTTCACTTTAAAAACACTGAGAAAAATAAGAGGGTTTCATAAAATACTCTACAGTCAAAAAATACAGATTCAGCCAAGTTACTGCAGCATACTGAAATATATGCCTGAATTGGAAGAAGTGCTGCTGCCACCTCTCTTTATCAAGCAAGTGAAACTTCCACATTGAGATTTCACCTACTCAAGGCAGACTTGTGGAGAGAATAAACACAGTTTAACAAAATCAATATTGCACATATTACCTAGTAGCTAATATGAGAGCCAGCACACACAAAAGGACAATAGTGTATCCTCTCTGAAAAGCAGTGAAGTTTAAACGTGGAGCTAAAGTCTTTAAAATACAAAGTGTTCAAATACTTCTACAAGTTAATCCTACTGTGTGTGATCCTACACACGGATCAAATAAAAGTCCTTAGCACACTAATCAATTGTTACTGCATATCAGTAATAAAAGAAAGTAACTTAGGTGAACGACATTGCATGAACACCTTACAAAATAGGTAATGTCACACTAGACTTTGAAGTTGACTTATAAGCAAACAAATAACAGAAGTGTGTACTTCTCCTCCTAAAAGGGTTACCATTAGGTATAAATGTTAATTCATTTTCCAAAATACATTACAGCTTATGACAAACCTGGGTAACACCAACTCGCACTTCCCTGTTGACAGATCCTCCTACTTTTAGCATCTCTCCACCACTCTTGAGGAAACCGGATCCCCCTCGCAGAAATCCTGTGGCCATGAGCTCCAAGACCTCCTCGAGCGTGGCTCTCTTCACGTTCTGTCTCATTACTTTCACAAAGAGAAAAGCAATCATTTAATCCAAAAGTTACACCTGATACAAGCAATGATCTTGAAAACAGACTTATCAATTCAAAATCACCTTGTGAATGTAAATCTAGGCAATAATTCAGGTAACAGAGCATTTTTATACTTAAAAAATAAGCTACTCTTCCCATGTGATTTTTGGTAACTTGTTCTCACTTTCCATTCCTATAGCAGAGATTTTACTTTCTTTCCTCTCTTTAGCTTAGGATTCAGAAAACTAAGCCATCCACCCACAAGCTTCTATCTACCAGAAAAAGTGAATCTATACAATGCTGTCACGTAACAGTGTACTGAAGGGACAGTTTGTCCTCTTGGAAACAGAATACAGAAGGACTTGTACCTGCTGCTTGTTTTGGTATCAGCGCCGTCGCCATGACAGTCCCCAAAAGCTTTGACACTGCAACTCGCACACCATAGTTTGAGTTTTCAAGAGCTTTAAAGCACAGTGTTGCAACATTCTCTAGTTCAGCTGTCCACATAAACACCGCTTCATTCTGTAATTCCAGCAGACACTGTAGGAAGAAAAGACCTGGTGAACATCATTCTTACCTTTTATCAAACTATCAGGATAACCATCAGGTTTATTCAGCAAGTATTTCAATTTAAAGATTTGAAGAGTTAATTTACACACATATTGTTCCTTTTACCCAGTAACTTACAATTAAGTAAACTACCTGAAGTTTCATGAAATTAGTTAATGCATAAATAAAAATTAAGAGGAAAGCACCACAAAAGAACTGTTACCAAATATCTTTATTGTATTTTCTCTCCTATTTGTTTATGAAGTGAGGGTTGTTTAGCCTGGAGAAGAGGAGGCTCAGGGGGGGACCTCACCGCTGTCTACAACTACCTGAAGGGAGGTTGTAGCCAGGTGGGGGTTGGTCTCTTCTGCCAGGCAACCAGCAAGAGAACAAGGGGACAGTCTCAAGTTGTGCTGGGGGAAGTCTAGGATGGATGTTAGGAGGAAGTTCTTCACAGAGTGAATGGCATTGGAATGGGCTGCCCAGGAAGGTGGTGGAGTCACCGTCCCTGGAGGTGTTCAAGAAAAGCCTGGATGAGGCACTTAGTGCCATGGTCTAGTTGACTGGCTAGGGCTGGGTGCTAGGTTGGACTGGGTGATCTTGGAGGTCTCTTCCAGCCTGGTTGATTCTATGATGGTATTACAGTACTGCCATTTACATTAAGTAAGTCAAATGCCTGAGACTTGAGCATAAACTATTATAAGGACCTACCTTGCCCAAGTCACCATCAAATTTCCTGTCATAAAAAACAGGTCTCAGCTCAACCGCAAATACTTTGCAGTCACAACACGAGAATCTGTAAGACTGGTGACAAACACCCACCTTAGCCACCGCGCATCGTACAGCCATAGATCTGTCTGTCAGCAGAGATCGAGCGTTCTTATAAATGTCACGGTGACAAGAAGCTGCTGCTCCTCCAAGCCCATTTAGGACTTTCTGTAAACTCATCAGAATTTCACTGCGGCCCTGAGACTGCACACACACAAAAAAATACGTTCACGTAAAAATATGGATGCATTACTTATATCAAGAACCAGGTGCCTAACTGTCGTGGAGGGCCCATAGGCCCAAAATAGGCTTATACATGCCTTCTCTTGCCTGGACATGTTTTTCTGCCCATACCATGGGTAAACACATTAAAGGGACACAATAGTCTTGGCACCATAAAGTCTGGCCTGCCCAGGGCCCCTGGTTGTGTGAGTGGTTTCATAAGCCCACGTGCCCAGCTTATGGCCCACCGGGCACAAGGCCCATGTGATTCCCATATTTGGAAAGTCCAGGCTTGTGGCTTTTGCCTATTATGGTATGGTTTGGCTAACTGCCAAGCTGATTGGTCATTCTGGTGGCCAAAGGGCCACTAATCTCGGCACACATTTGAGAAATAGAGGTACACAGGTAAACAACTTGCTTCTGCTTTTGCTTGTGCTTCTGCTTGCCTACCTGCCTGCATGTCTGCTTGCTTAGCCACTATTTGCCTGTGCTATCTACTTTTCTCTAGGGAGACAGTCTCCCATGGGCTCTCAGCCAGCCGTGCACACCTGCACGCCACTGCGGTGAGTTACCAGGACTAGATCCTGCATTGCCTGCCTGTCTCTACAGAGCTCAGTTTTCCGTGCAGGCGTGCACCCTACTGCACACCCACTGACTTATCACTGCCTGGTAAGCTCCACTGCTGTGAGTTATCAGGAGCAGACCCTGGATAGTCTGCACGCGATTGGCCTGTGTGGTCAGCGTGACACCGTGCTGAGACTGCACGACATCTTGCCTCTGCACCTGAAGGTCCTGCCTAAGAATCTCTGAACAGGGCGTCCAGAAGAAGCCAGGAGACATGGTCAGAGATCGTCTGCAATTTCCCCTGAAGCCGGGAGGATTCCAGCCTCGACGTCCACAGGCAGAGTCCCCTGAAGATTGGACACTTGTATAGGCTGTGACATAGCCTATACAAGAATTTGTGAGTAAATGCTTTAACGCCTCTGTAATTTCTACTGCCTCCTGCTAGAGCAGAAAGAGCTTGGGTCCATCTACTGGGCAAGCAGCATACTGACCCCAGGCAGTATTTGGCCGCAGGGAAATTCCTCTCTCTGTTTACAGTTTGAATGTTTGCTAGTTTTTAACAAGTTACTGTTTGATATTATTCCTAGAATGTCTTCCATAACTGTGTAAGAACAAATATTAACATTAAAGTTCAGTGGTTGGGGGTAGCTAGAGTTCAGAATGTTAACATTAATAAATTATATATTTTTATAGAGTATCATCTCACACCAATTAATATTTTTCCTTCTGCAACACTAACTCTGCATTTTCCTGCTTCCATGCAGAAGTACTTCTGGAAACACTGATAAAATAGCTCACTGAAGGCATATAACATCAATACCCAGCCAGCACTTTTACCAAAACTATCTCAACTGTCACATAAATTTGCCCTAAACAAGATGCTTCTGTCCTTTATCTACCATGGCCTCAAAAAACATATTTGATACGACAGAACCGGAAGACCAAACAGTCAACAGCTTCCTACTATACCTGCACACAAGCAGGTACTTAAAACTGGAGAGCACCCAATAAAATTCACGCAGGTACAGCACAGAGCCAGGACAAGACACAAACAATCAGTACTCCTTCCAACTTGTCGTGAATCTTAAAAAATAACAAAAAACACAACACAGGAGCAAACAAAATCCCAACAGAGATATTTGCGGCAGATTAGACCCACTAACAGTGCAGGACACATTCTTTCAATACTATGACACACAGTCTCAAGGCACAATGTGTCCTGCAGAGTAATGTCTCTGGTGCTGAATTCATTTATTATTTAGTTTTAAAAACTGAAGGTTTATTCAAGGTACAGGAGCAGAAACCTTAACAGAGCAGCTAGAAATGTTACTGACAACCATTCTGCAATTCTAATTACTGATGCCACTCTGAAGCAATTGCTATAGAACTGATATGAAAGAAGCCTAAACTCTGCAGTAAAACTACATCCACATGTTTCACTTGATACTATGGAAGTGATTTGCATTTTAATATGCAGAAGACCAAAGAATCCAAGCATTTCGGCAAACATCTTTGGAGGAAGTAAGTTTCATTTTAAATGGAATCAAGACTACATATATGTAAAACAATCTGAAACTTACCTCTGCACTTTTCAGAGACTTTAAAAGATTATTCACTGTTTCTGGAAAAGAACTTCCCAGCATTCTGCCCATTTTTTCATAAAATGCTCCAACACATGCCACAGCAGCCCTATGGAAAAAAAAAAGCATCTGTATCATCTAAAAAGCATCTATATCATCTAAATGAACCCTATCAGGAGAGGCTGAGGGAGCTGGGGTTGTTTAGCCTGCAGAAGAAGAGGCTCAGGGGGGACCTCATTGCTGTCTACAACTACCTGAAGGGAGGTTGTAGCCGGGTGGGGGGTTGGTCTCTTCTCCCAGGCAAGCAGCAAGAGAACAAGGGGTGCTGGGGGAAGTCTAGGCTGGATGTTAGGAGGAAGTTCTTGCCAGAGAGAGTGATTGGCATTGGAATGGGCTGCCCAGGGAGGTGGTGGAGTCACCGTCCCTGGAGGTGTTCAAGAAAAGACTGGATGAGGCACTTAGCCAGGGGCAGAATAACCTCCCTCGTCCTGCTGGCCTCACTGTTCCTGATACAGGCCAGGATGCCACTGGCTCGCTGGGCTACCACTTGAGTGGCTGAAATAACTTTCAGGGCACCTTATAGGATGAAACCCTTCCCAAGTACACAAGTTCCTCACAGAGTTCCAACAACTTCAGACAAAGGGAGGAAAATATCTCAACAAAAGGTGGCCATTTCAGATCATATTGTTAAAAACTATTTTTATGGTAATGACTGAAGGCAAGGCCAAATTAGGATTCACTAGACACGGTGAACATATGAACTAGACCTGAGAAAGTAGTAAAAACAGTTTCAATGGAGGCTGTTTGTGGTATTAACCAAATTCCTACTAGTGAGACTGCTCCTATAAGTAAAGATGACCTGGATCACACATACATGTGTGACTGTTTAAAAAAGGCTTGTGTAGTTTATTACAGTAGAGGACTAGATAATAGGCAGAGATAATGCTGTTGTTTGAATCTGCAGGTTCCATCTTAAATGGGGTGCTTGACTACAATCAGCAACAATCCCACTGGTGGAATTTCTTCATTCCATTACTTCATCAACTGTTATCCTCTCCACAACATAAGCATGGGAAGAACCATAAGACAATCCCCTGTCTAGAGGAAAGCATCTGACTTTCAGATAACTATCTATGTGCCACAGGATCACAGGATATCAAGGGTTGGAAGGGACCTAAAGAGATCATCAAGTCCAACCCCCCTACCAGAGCAGGACCATACAATCTAGCTCAGGTCATAGAGGAACGCATCCAGATGGGCCTTGAAAGTCTCCAGAGAAGGAGACTCCACAACCTCTCTAGGGAGCCTGTTCCAGTGCTCTGTGACCCTTCCAGTAAAGAAGTTCCTCTTGCATTGAGGTGGAACCTCCTGTGCTGCAGCTTACACCCACTGCTCCTTGTCCTATCCCAGGAAGTAAGTGAGCAGAGCCTGTCCCCTCCTGACATCCAGCCCTCAGGTATTTATAAACATTTATTAAATCCTCTCTCAGTCTTCTCTTCTCCAGACTACAAAGCCCCAGGTCCCTCAGCCTCTACTCATAAGGCATGTGTTCCCTAATCATCCTGGTAGCCCCCTGCTGGACCTTCTCTAGCAGATCCCTATCCCTCTTAAACTGGAGAGCCTAAAACCGAAAGCAGTCACCTTTGAGATCTGTCTTCTCCAGTCCCAATCCTGCTCTATTCTCTGCTCTATCAAGTACATGCAAACTCCAAATCAATATAAGCAAACGTAACATGCACATATACATGTGCATGATAAAAATCATTTGTCTTTCCCGAGCAATATTAAACATACAGTTTTGTGGGTAGGTAGGCTGCAGTATCATCCTTGCTCTTGATGATGTCATTACACTTGTCAAGTGTCTGAAAAACAGTAAATGTGTCTCCGATGCTGTAGAGAGCAGCGAGGTTTTTCGCTAGTAGTTTTCGTGTAGGTGGCCCAGGAGAACTGCTGATGAGTCCTGTTAGCTGTTCCACAAGCTTCTTCTGTTTCTCCTTGACATCTGTCTGTTAATGGACCAAAAATAAGTAACATTAGAAAAGTCTTTTCATTCTGTGTCTTGTTCCAAAACCCAGAAAAACCTACATGGAGTTGAAGTAAGCCTTATACCACTCCCACATATAAGCAGTTCAGCAAATTGCTCATCTGAAGGACATTTAAGATACACTCAGTAACAGCAGAGACAGATGCTAAATGCTCAGAATTAGCTGTTCATCTTTACATTTTAATTTTTTTAAATCCTTACTCAAAATACAGTAATATCTGCCTAGAACATCTTTTAATGCTCTTTACCACGAAGAATCCCTACTGTGGGAGGGAAAGGTTGCCTTCTAAATATTTAAAATAATGAAGAACTCAAACCAAGCTACGTGTTACATACAACAGAGAGACAGACTGACTACCTGTAATTAATAAGTACAAACTTAAGAGTTTCTTCAGTCTCAATCTAAAAATCACACTGTTATCATGTGGCCATTAGTCGTCTATCTTCTCTAGGATGAAATTCATACAAGTATTTTAGAAAGGGGGGGAAGAGGGAACATTAAATTACCTTGTTAGCAGCTACCAGGACTTTATCCAAAAATCTTAACCACTCAAAGATAAAGACTGGTCTCTTGGCTTCTGTAATTTGAGCCAATGCTTCCTCATTCAGTAACAAACTATGAGCCAGCTCCATGATTGATTAAACTCTTGTCTTACTGTAAATTTGTGTAGCAACTCTAAAAAAAAAAAAGTAAATATTAGTATAAAGTGTAGTACAATAGTGCAAAGCTTTGAAAATGAAAATGGAATCTATAAATTACAGTAGCATAATTCCAAACTACTTAAACTTGTCTTATCTAAGTAGTCCCTCGTAAAATCTACTCATATTTACAGCTGACTAAATCCATTAGCATTTCAGGGAACAGAGTTGTTAACTGTAAAAAGAGCACCTACAGGCATCTTCAGGGTGCTAACTCTTAGCAAAGAAACATATAATGAAATCCCTGTTTCATTTTTTTTAAACCCATAACACACACACACAAGGTAAATGAGTCATCTCACTGTTTCCCCTTATATAAAACAGAACAAGGATTGTCCCTAACCAAGACTCCTGACCACACTGATGAAGTTTGGGCATGATCCTGGTCACCTTCCCAACACCTTCCACAGACAAGCCTACCACAAGTAGGAGCTCCTACCCATCACATGTTTGAGAGAGGCAGAAACAGTGATGGCATTTAGCATCACTGACCTGAGACCTCCCAGATTCCACTAGCCTTCCCCTATGTGCTGGACAAACAAGCCCTCTGAAATCCAGAAAGCCTGACACGTAACAGCCTGGAATACAAGCAGTAGCCAAATGACTGCAAGTCTACATAACAAACAAAATACTACAAATCAAACACTAGAGACCCTGCTCAGTAAATGGGAAGCAGCAACAAAGCACTACCAAAAGCACACCATCAACATAAGTTCTCTGCAGATAACTTAACCTTAGCAAACCACACTTGAACAAAACATAGCTGTTTAACACAGGACAGAAAAAAACATAACTTAACCCACAAAAATAAGTAAACCATCTTCAGCAAAAAGAAAAAAAAGGAAGACAAACTAACTCAAAACCAAAAAACCCACAACACCAACAACCAACCTCAAACCAGAATTCAGTAACACTGAAACTAAGATCTTGGACAAGAGAAGAAAAAGCAAAGCAACTAAAGAGTATTACACAAGGCATTATATTTTGACAGCTGCACCATCCACCAGTGCTCTCCAGTGCTCACAGCACCTTCTCCACTCACAGCTGCACTCAACAAGTTCTTAAACAAAGTGATTTAAATTATATGGTTTGAATTATTTTTTAAACAATTCCCAGGTTAGATAAGAGGTGCAATTAATACCACAACTGTATAATTCTAAATTCACCTTAATGATATATTGCTGATGAAACTAAAGCACCACAGGGTCCATAATATTAAGCTTATTTTGTGCTCTTTGATATCTTGCCTTATAATATTTTCCACTGCATCTCCAGAGATAGATCAGCAAAAGTAGAAGAGCCAAATACAGAAGCACACACATTCCTCTCACAATACCTCCAAAGAAATCTTCCTTTTTTTTTTTTTCTGAAGTCTTAAGGAATTGAGGAGGCACTGCCTGTCTATAAGGCAAAGACTTCAGTAAGTCTGCAGGTGACACCAAGCTAGGAGCAGGTGTTGATCTGTTGGAAGGTAGGAGAGCCCTGCAGAGGGACCTGGACAGGCTGGATGGGTGGGCAGAGGCCAGTGGGATGAGATTTAACAAGGCCAAGTGCAGGGTTCTGCACTTTGGCCACAACAACACCAAGCAGCACTAGAGTCAACCAGGTTGAATTGATAGAATCAACCAGGTTGGAAGAGACCTCCAAGATCATCCAGTCCAACCTAGCACCCAGCCCTAGCCAGTCATCTAGACCATGGCACTAAGTGCCTCATCCAGGCTTTTCCTAAACACCTCCAGGGACGGTGACTCCACCACCTCCCTGGGCAGCCCATTCCAATGCCAATCACTCTCTCTGGCAACAACTTCCTCCTAACATCCAGCCTAGACTTCCCCCAGCACAACTTGAGACTGTGTCCCCTTGTTCTATTGCTGCTTGCCTGGGAGAAGAGACCAACCCCCACCTGGTTACAGCCTCCCTTCAGGTAGTTGTAGACAGCAATGAGGTCCCCCCTGAGCCTCCTCTTCTCCAGGCTAAACAACCCCAGCTCCCTCAGCCTCTCCTCACAGGCTTTGTGTTCCAGGCCTTTCACCAGCTTTGTCGCCCTCCTTTGGATGCACTCAACTGGCCCCACCGAAGCACAACGGATCAAATTCAAGAGCTATACAGACACTTAGCTCACTGAAGACTCAAACATACAGCTATGTAGGCAGGCAACCCAAAGCTCACCTACACTGGCAAAGGTTTTACTCCAAAATTCAGCCAGAAAGGCCTACTAATAAGTTCTGCTGATTCTGGTGAGGGCTGAGTCGCCCTGGGTATAAGCAATAAATGCACTCCCACCTCTTACAGGCTGCAGAGCAAAAACATCGAGTAAGTTGTGTTGAAGCATTATGTAGTGATTATGAAACGTTCAGATTTGGTAGAGTTCCATCTCTTTTTTCTGTAGCTTAAACCAGCTAACACAGACCATCACCATGCACACACTTCAGCAGAACAACTCAGAAGACTGAAAACACGGCGAAGTTTGGCAGTGACAGCTTCCTGAAGAACTCGGTCAGCTGAAAAGGCTTTTGTGCCTGGGTCCTTCCAGCTGTGTCCGTTACTTCAGTAAGCTGTAGCACCTCTTCCAGAGCATCTTGCCTGCTTCAAAACCCCTCAAGCACTGACGCCTCAGCACCGCTTTACCGCGCCAACTACACAGCAGTCCCTCAGTAAAAGGAATGCTAAACAACAGCCAGAAGCGCGCTGCCTTCCACACGCAGCCCCCCCACCACCACTATTCGCGCCCACTGCGTACTTAGGCCACACATGCACACAACGCTGCCGCCTCTCCTCCCGCGGCAGCCGGAGCAGATTCACTGCCCAGCTCCGCCGCAGCCCCCCGCGCCGAGCCGGGCTGACAGCACCCGCCCGCCCCCGCTTCGCCCACGACACCCACGACACGCGCGTCACGCTCCTACCGGACGGCGGCGGCGACCTACCGGCTCCCGGCTGCGCGACGCGCGACGAGGACCTGGTGGGCAGGACACGCTTACGGACACGCGTGGGGCCACACGCACCCCTTCACTCTCTCCACAGGGAAGGAGCCATTTCCAGTGGGATAGGCTGCTTCAGCCCCCACCGTGCCCCGGTTCAGCTGGCAGAGAAAGAACTGGCGGAGCGGGGTAACACACGAGAATACGACTTTGCCCCAACCCTAACGCAACTCAGAAGCGCTGGGGTAGCGCCGCCGCGCAGCAGGAAGCGTAAGGTGCGCAGGCGCCGGCCGGCGAGGGCGGCCGTGCGCAGGCGCGCGGGGTTCTTCCGCTGCCGCCTCCGGTCCCCTGCGGCTGTGCGGGAGCCTCGGCAACGGGGCTTCGAGGGGTGCCGCAGTTGCTGGTGTCCGCGTCAGCGGAGGTCCTGCGATCCGTCGAGTTGACGTCCGTCAGTCCCTTCAGCCTCCGGCCGCAGCCCCGAGTAGCAGGCGTTTCTCCCTTTGACAGCGGCATCTGCGCTTCGGGTAGCCTGCAGCGAAGTGCGTGCGTGAGAAAGCTACTTGAGGGGTTTCGAGGAACGGAGTCGGAGCAGGGTATGCGTGATGAACATGGAGGACGATGAAGAGGAAGACTACATGTCTGATTTATTTATTAAGTAAGTGGCTCTTTTATCCCTCATGAGCGATTGTAAACATGCAACAATACTACTTTTTCAAGTGCTAATATTTGCTGGAATTGTTACTCGTTAGACAGGATGTCAGGCCAGGCTTGCCCATGGTGAGGCGGATGAAGGAAGCTCTTCAGAAAGAGGAAAAGCAAAAAGAAGCCAATGAGAAGAACAGGCAAAAGAGTATAAAAGAAGAAGAAAAAGAGAGACGTGACTTGGTATTGAAAAGCGCATTGAGTAATGATAACAAAGGCTTTGCTTTGCTGCAGAAGATGGGTTACAAGAGTGGCCAGGCCCTTGGCAAAACTGGTAAGCTTGTCGCAGACTGGACGTACGTGCTTGTGTTCAGCTGCACCTTTATATTGTACAGACTGTAGCTGATACTTCATTTGTAGGCAGGGTCTGAAGCATCTCCTTGAGAGACCTAAGGTTACTGAACTGTGAGTGCATTGTGGCAGAAAAAAAAAGGCTGAGAGCAAAGGTCTAAAAACTGACCTAGAAACGGTTCAGACTGTCAAGAGCTCCTGCAAGGAAAGCACTGTAGAATCAGAGAATTGTTCCAGTGTGAAAAGGTCTCTAACATCATTGAGTCCAACCATCAACCTAAGACCACTATGGCCATGAAACCTTGTCCCAAAATGCCATGTCCACGCCATGTCACACTTAAGCCACATTCTTAGGTAACTTATTCCAAGCCATAAAGAGTTCTTTCCATAAAGAATTTTTTTCCTAATATCCAATCTAACCCTCCCCAGCACCATTGCAGGCCATTTCTCTCATTCTATCAAGTTAACATTTCACTTAAGTAGCATTCTTTAAAAATACAGCACACAGGCCAAAAGTGGAGTTCCAGCTGGGTCGTTTCTAATGCATTAGTGGTACATTTGCTTGGGATTTTTCAACTTCCAAGCAACACAACCACAAGAAGTAGTACAGATTACCTGCCTGAATACACTGCACACATCATAGTTTGAGAAGGAACTAATTTCTTAAATGGACCTTTTGTTTTCCTCACAGGAGAAGGCATTGTTGAACCTATTCCTCTGAACATAAAAACAGGTTTGTAATACTTCCTAACTTAACTTGTCTGGGCGTCAGAGCGTCTCAACTGCTCACATTCATCTTCTGAACTTACACAGGCAGAAGTGGGCTTGGTCATGAGGAACTAAAAAAAAGAAATGCTGAAGAAAAGCTGGAAAACTATAGGAAAAAAGTCCATATGAGAAAACAGGCAAATGAACAAGCTGCAGATCAGTTCAGGTAAAGCAATGTAATCTTCAGTGCAGCCTCTAAACAGCAATGCTGTTTAGGCTTTAAGTTTGGTTATCATTAACGTGCTACTGTTAATGTTTTGAATGAGAGGCTAGAGTTGAAATACAGTGTCGTTATTTCTCTGCTTTAAAGCAAAAGCAGATAAACACTAGTAATAAAAGCATGTGCTGCATCATTTTGGTTGTGTTAACAACACAATGTACAAACTAACTTTGCTCAAGTCATTTGCAATTCTTTAAAGCACTTAACCTTGGCATCTTTTTAAATATAACATCCACAAATAATCATGAGCAAGGTAGTGGTTTTAAAAATCAGGGTAAATTGCCTAGGTTTTACTGATTTGTTTGTTACATGTGGAGAAGTAGAGCTTAGGGAAGGCTGTGTCTTTTGCAGATATTTAGTGAACCACCACATTTTTCATGTCTTAATAAAACCTGATGTAGAAACAGTGTTCAATGTAGTGTCATCATGAAAAGCACAGTTTTGAAGATATAATTCTCAAGAACTAGATGCATGCTTTCATAGGATCTGTGTTAGAAGGACTTCTTAACTGCAACACTGTCTTGCTCTGAGAGAATTAACAGGGCTAGATTGTTAGATTTTTTCCATTTTTGAAAAGCTGTTTAATGCGTCTCAGTGTCTGTCTGCTTATTTTAGCCATCTACTTTCTCATAACAGATTAAGATTCAAAAACAAACAAGAAGAACGTAAAATGGAAGGGGACCTCCGAAGAAGCCAAAGGGCCTGCCAGCAATTAGATATGCAAAAAGTAAGACCTATTTTTTTTGGGGGTGGGGGGAGGGGGGACTGGAAGGAAGGTTTACATGTCAGAGATGCTGCAAGCATGCAGTGATCCAGTTTTTGGAGGTTCTCTGAAATTGTGGGGTAAGTAGTCTGAAAAGTCTTGATGTTTGGCAACACTTCAGTCCTCTTAAAATACTTCAAAGTATACATTTGCACTAGTAAAATAATTTAAGGTATCTTACTTGAGGACCCCTGTTAATTTGCGTTATCAGAGCTCACCTGTTACTGCTTCTGCATTCCTGTACTTTTGAGCTCTTCGAGTATCTTTCAGTAGCCAAAGTCAGGCTCTCCTGAATGATGGTACTGTTTGCCTCAAGTGAGGGAGCAACATCATTGCAGAGTGGTTGATGGTAGGAGGAACTCTCTTCTAAACCTCCTGCTCAAGCAGCATCACACAAAGCACAGCGTCCAGGTTCATGTCCTGACAGCCCCTGATTTTTCTCCAAAGATTGGGATCATCACCATGGCAATCAGCAGCTTTGCCAAAGAAGCATTGAAGTAACAAACCTAAACCAAAGTACCTTTCACCTGAAAGGGATAGCATGGGAAGTAGCAGTGAACTACTGTAACTTTCTGCCACTTGAAAACTGCAGGCATTTTTTTCCTATTAATCCGTTAGAGATTAATACCACCTCACAAGTACTGCTGAGACTGTTCCATATCCCTTAGGCTGCTTCAGATGAAGTCATCTGATTTAGCTTATGTCATCTTTGATGACTTTTCTTTCTTTAACTTCACTTGAGGTGGATTAGAAAGCACTGTCTTCTCTTGGAATCCATGCTGCCCCAAGTTACTTCTGTTTCACCAACTGATGACAACAACAAAAAAAATGAAGGAAAAAAAGGAATCTCTGTTCAGAGACACAGTGTGAGATTATGTTGCTGAGTAGTGTTACACCTACTGAACACAGATGGAACAGAACTTAATGTTAGCATGCACTGACTTTTTTTTGAGAAATGATTCTTTGTGGACCACTGCACATTACAGCTGTAGTGATTCTTGGTTATACTGTACAGGAATGTTTTAAAACCTAACATATTGCATAATTCTCATTTAAATTCTTCATTATTTAAGGATATTGATGTTCCTAAGGAGCCGTGGTATTGGCTAGAACCTGAAGAAGAAGATGAGAAAGATGAGAATGACAAAGAGGAGGAATGCACAAGCTTAGACATAAGTGTAAGCTCAGAAACTGAATTAATGGCTTGATTCAGAATTGAATTTAATATTCCTTCTCAAAGCACGTGCATATGCATACGTACACACACATTAATGGAATCATAGATTGGAAGGGACCTCAAAGATCATCTAGTTCCAATCCCCTGCCATAGGCAGTGATGCCTCCCACTAGAACAGGTCACTCAAGGCCTTAGCCAGCCTAGCCTTGAACACCTCCAGGGAGGAGCGTCCACAGCATCCCTGGGCAACCTGATCCAGTGTCTCACCACCCTCATTGTAAAGAACTTCCTGACATCTAGTTTAAATCTCCCCTCCTCCAGTTTAAACCTATTGCTCCTCATCCTGTCATTACAAGACCTTGTCAGTAGTCCCTCCCCAGCCTTCCTCTAGGCCCTCTTCAGGTAGTGGAATGCTACTACAATGTCTCCCTTTCTTCTCCAGGCTGCAGAGCCCCAACTCTTGTAGCCTGTCCTCATAGGAGAGGACATATGTGTACGTGTCATTTTCCAGTCAGTAGTGAATGGCCTCTTTGCCAGTGACATAGAACACATAGAACCACTGATTTATTGCTTATCTGGTTTGAAGTTATCTTTGGGAAAAGTAGCCTAGAGAGAGAACTCTAAACATTTCTGATTGAATATGTGATCTTGCATGTCTTGGCTAAGACACAGAGTTACTTGCTTTTCAGTTTTATTTTTGAATGCCTCATCTCACATTTGAGGCTGAATTTTAGAACCACTAAGTAATTTCTGAAAACACTCCACAGATTATCTCAAGATGGACTGAAATTCACCTTGAGAACTAGATTAGACAGCTGGTTTTGGCCTTATGTATTTGATTTGCAGAGATGAGGTGTGCAAAATCCTAAGGAAAATACCATATACTTGAAATAAGGTAGCTAGGTAATATTCTCAGTGCAGGCTTCTTAGCAGGAAAGAAGGATGAGCAAACAACCATTGTATTTTCAGAGATCCTGAATTCCTGTGCCCTGTGCTTCAGTTTAGGAAGCTACTAAGCTACAGTAGCATAGGTTTCCCATAGCAAAAGGTTATACAATCTATTTTAGCAAGGCTGTTTTCTCAAACTGTTTTGTGTCATGATCAGATCAACACCTACCTACATCTGCCTCTAGGTACCAGAAAAGCTACACATCCTGACTGCGTATTTAAGAGAACACCACTTTTATTGCATTTGGTGTGGAACAACCTATGAAGGTAAGAGTAAACCTGTCTTCATGTTTTACTTATGCAACTAGACCCAAACAGTGCAGTTTATCCTTTACATTTCTCTTATTCTAGTCTTTTAAATCTATGTAGCAAACTTCCCTTCCAGGCTGCTGGTGTTTGCACAGAGCTTTATATATTCTGATTGATTGTAAGAAAATGTTTAGGTGTATGTGCACAGCAGGAAAAAAAAAAACACAAATGTGAAAACCCCAACAACACAAAACCAAACCAATAAAACTACCAAACAGAAACTAAATGTATTGATATTAATTTGCATTCATATGAATTTTGTTTTGAGAAAAGAGCTACAGAAGCTGGCAGATGTTTCCAAACAGTTAAAGTGCTGTCCAGTTTCACTGCACCAAAAAGGGTAGAATTTTAAAACAAAGTTTGGAATTAATAATTTGCAAACCTGTTTGCATGGACTCTTCAAAGATTCTAGCAGCTCTGAGGACTTTTGCTTCCTCTGAGATGGAATTACTCACTTTTTCTCTGCTTTAACCTGTAGACTCTGAAGATTTATCTTCAAACTGCCCTGGAGACAGTGCTGCAGATCATGACTAAAGCTTTTCTAAAGGAAGGAATCTTAGATGAGTATGTATAATATATATTCATAATATCTTTTAGTAGGTTCAGAGTTGTGCCATAGTTACGTTGACAAGTTAAATTCACATTTCATTTTACAGATTTCTCTGCTTGATGTACAGTTAGTAGGAAGTAAAACTTTGCACTTCTAATCAAACTATTATAATTGAGAGGCAGATTAAGTCTTCCACAGTCTTTGTTTATGTCTTGCCCAACTGAATCACAGAAACATTCTGGTTGGAAAAGACCCTCAGGATCACATTCAGCCAGTATCCCTGCTCTACAAGGTTCACCCTAAACCATATCCCTAAGCACCACCTCCAAACAACTTCTAAGCACATCCAGGGTTGGTGAGTCACCGACCTCCCTGGGCAGCCTGTTCCAATGCCTGACCACTCTTTCCCTGAAAAAAAAAAATTCCTAATGTCCAGTTTAAACCTACCTAGTTGCAGGATAGGGTTAGGGTTAGTCGAGAATAGTGAAATGCTCAGCATATCAGGTTAGGAAAACTGAATAGAACAGATAGAATTAAATCTGGCCAGAGACATGAAGGGGAACAAGCTTCTACAGGTGGATCAGCAGATAATGTCTGTGCGCTTCCTTGGGAAGCAGGGCTTCAGTACACATTCTCCAGAGTAACTACCTGAAATGCCATTAATGAATGTCCCTCACATCATTCTTTCACATAGCTTTTATATCTGATCTGACATCATACGGCACGGGATACCTCTTTGGCCAGTTTGGGTTAGCTGGCCAGGACAGCAGGTTAAGGGAGGCGATTCTGTCCCTCTGCTACACTCTAGTGCCCCTTTTGAAGTATTGTGTTCATCTCTAGGACACCAACATAACAACAACATGGACCTGCTTGAGCAGGTCTTGAGGAGAGCCACAAGGCCAGTGGAACACCTTCCCCATAAAGACAGACTGAGAGAACTGAGGTTGTTTGGCAGGGAGATCTTCTAGCAGCCTTCCAGTACTTGAGGGAGGCCTACAGGAAAGATGGAGAGGGACTTTTTACAATGGGTAGATTTAAATTAAAGGAAGACATTCTATCTTGTGAGTGGGTTGAGACGCTGGAACAGGTTGCCTAGAGAAGTTGTAGATGCCACATCCCCAAAACCGTTCAAGGCCAGGTTAAATGGGGCTTTGCACAACCTGATCCAGGGGAAGGTGTCCTTGATGTAGTCTCATCTGCTGCACATCTTTTAAGGTCCCTTCCAAGTCAAACCGTTCTCTAATTCTGTATTTGTGACCCATGATATGGTTGGGGAAAAAAAGACAACAAAACAAACTTTAGGCCTTAAAAAAGGATGTAAAATCAGATTCTTATTTAGGAACAAATATTCACAATGACTCACCAGTGCCTCCCATAAGACTATAAAAATTACTATGCATACACTTCTATTGCTCCTTTTAAACAAGCACCCACTTTGAAGCCATTAAACATTTCAGAAGAAGTGTACCACATATTTTACTACATGTAGGCCTATTTCACTGCTTAGAAATCTCTGCTCATTTGTCTTCATGCAGTTTCACAGGCTCTACAGTAACGAAAAGTTTGACAAGATAGAGCTCAAAAGACGAGCACTTGAAAGAGTAACGTGCCTGTCTTTCACCCCTGCTCTCCACCACCACCCACAATTCTTTCAATCCAGGCCCATTCTGAACTGTGAAGTATATATAAGTTAAAGAGTAGCAGGCAAACTGCTGTTACCTTTTGTGGGGCTGACAGTAAGGCCATCACAAGTATTCAGTTTGCTTGTTAAGGGTTAGGTATACCTCGGTATTAAAATAAGGGATTAAAACCTAGCATCATGGGAGGGAATATTCAAGGTGCTCTCTTAGCACCAAGGGCTATTCTATGAGTCATCTGAAATTCATTGAAAAAATTACCCACACACCTATTCCTAGCGTCTTGTATACCAAAATTAGACTTTGAATCAATAGGAGTGTTCCAGTAATTATTAGAAACATCACTGAACATATCTAAGAGTTTTAGATCCATACCACAAGACAGCACTTCTTCCTTGGAAAGGAAGAGGTAATCTCAACTGGTAACAGGTGCAGCACAGTTGAAAAGCATGCATACAGTGATTTGCCACAGACAAGTTAGCACCACATGAGCTTAGTCTTCTAGCAGACAAGGCCTAGGTTCCTGTACTTATTGAACCTCTCTTTTCAGGTAAGAGTCACACATGATTGCTTCCAGAAGTATGCTGTCCTGTTCCGCAGCTGGTGGGCATGAATGGTGATGTGACCTTTTTGGCCTCAATGGCAGAAGCTTGCTGTTGCTTCTGACTTTTACTGTTACTTCATCAGTTTCAAATGCTGTCAAATTCTGGATTTAAGCACAGTCTGGAAGCCTTTTAAAAGGACATTTACTGAGTGCGAGTTTTAAGTGACTTGTCTTTATCACTGTCCTTAAAAAAATTCAGTATTTCAGATGCAGAGTATCTTCCTGAAGGGTCTTTTGAAAGCATCTTTTTGATTATGGCTGCCTGCAAGAAGAAATTAGACATCAATACATTGTTTTTTTAGGAGCAAATAAGGTAACTGAAATACTGTATTAAAATCCCATACCTCTACGGGAAATCCATTGGTGAAGCTCTCTGGAAGTTGACCTTCTCTAATGTCAGGCCATACCTGAAATTCATGAAAGAGGACAGCAGGTTTTCAGCAATTGTGTTTTGCATCTCACTTTATGACTTATGTACTTAAGTAATTACAAAAATACAAATGACAAAAAAAGGGTAAACTTCAAAAGAAAATAACTATAAACAGTTTGAAATTGTTTCCATTCAGGTGTACTGTTCTGTTTTTTTGCTGTTTTTGTACACTGCTGTCACTTTTTAAACTTAGAAGCTTCACACTGTACAATGATGTGTTTGTTTCAGCAGTCTTCACTGTTTCAGAACCATTATCCTTTCCCTAACTGAGAAGTGGTGGCCAATTTAAAAAGAGGCAAGATGACTAAATTTCGTACTTTGGATGTTACTATTTGCAAGCAAATCTCTACTTCCTCCCTTTTACCTTATTCAGTACCACACATTTATTTCTATGTCATTAAGCTAAATGATATGTGGAGTTCAAAGCAACTCACACGGAGAGAATGTCCAGTTAGATACATGGAGAAAATGGTTTTGAGTTATAACTATTTCATTCCATGTGATATAGCTTTCTGGGCAAAAAGAGCAGGCCACATTGTTCACTTTGCTGCTGACCAGTATAATCTGTATTGGAAGATGATGACAGTCATATTCCCACATACTGAGCTATGGGTCATGAAGCATGAGCTAGTTTTATGGATGCTCTAACTTGGCTTAGCAAGCCCTTATAACCAATATCCCTCAAAAAAACAGCTCCCATGAATGTCAAACTTTCCTGTTCAGGAGCAATCTTAGGCCCTGTGCTGTGACTCTACTGGCTGGTGATCATCAGCCAAATCAGTTACTCAGCTCATAATCATCAGCTTTGCCTTTGCACAGTGTTCTTTCAGGAGGGCTTGCCTGCACCACACAACAGACCATCATGCTTTATCAAGTGAAATTATTTTCTAAGCTGATGGATCATCTGAAGACCCTCATAGCACTCCCCAGTCCATAGGACTTCCCCACCTGCATACAGACAAGATCCTATGGAAACAGGACTAAATAATTGGTGTTGCCCTTTTGACTGTGAACACCATGGGACTGTTGACATTGGTACAATCAGCTGTGAGCAGGAACACCTTGTCTTGGGAAATACTGCAAAGTAGCTAAACAGAGCTAAGCTGAACCTGAGAGCCAAGCAGACACATCGGTTTGGCTTTCTTATATTGGCAAAAGGACCAAGCTAGCAGTATTATAAACTTCTGGGGACCAACCATATACATTGTATCTTATAGCTATTTTAAACAAGGCAGCTACATCACTATCCTACAAATACGAAGGCTTGAGCATAGGAGTAATTACACCAATAATGTACAAAACAGCAAGAAAAAGTAAGTGACACATAAAAGATGCCTTCAAAAAAAAAAAAGCTTATGTACCTGATTTTCTTCTTGAAATGACAGCTTTTTTTCAATTGAAGGTACATATTACAAATCACTTTTGGTTTCGTTTTGGTAAACTACAAATGTTTTACTGCTTAATAGGCTTTTTTCTTGCTCCACTGTGCAGTAAAGACATAGCAGAGACAGAATTCGCACATTCATAACTTTTATTTTCAAAAATTAGAGAAGCATTCCTTCCAAAAAACCATGTTTGCCAGAAACTTGAGATCTTTTTTTGCTAGACACTATTCTTTAGCATGCTGATGCTTGTACTGGGTATGTCAATAGGACAAAAGTAATGCTTCTTCAGCTACTACATTTCCATCAAGGTGTGAAGACTTAAGAGAAATTTATCAAGGGGAAAATTTAAATAGAGGGAGCATTTCAGGTATACAGATTCCTTCTGGTGTGCAGTCAGTATGCAATACCATCAGTAAGGCCAAATAATGATTTAAAAGTTACATACCTCCATTTTCTCCTGACGAAATGAGAATGGTGAAAGAATTTCAAACCAAATTAATCCCAATGCATAAATATCTACTTCCTTTCCATACCTGTCCCCAACCTACAAAGATTAGAACAATGTAGACATCCAAATTCAACTGGACAGTATTTAAAGCAAAATTTTAAGTTAATAGAAATTTCTGCCCCCAAGGCTACAGGATTGGCCCTACTTGATCTTAGTAGCCATTAACCATTTCTGCTACAGACTATTATTGCACACTAAAATTAGGACTGATACAGACACGGCCTGCCAGTATCTCTCACATATAATAAAACAAACAGGAGAATTCAAATGCCACAGTTAACAGAAGCTCCAAATTAAAATACCAGGTTGGCAGCCTGGTACAGCAGTATTCCTTGCAGCATGCATTGCCAGACCCTGCAGGTTCTTGCAGCTTTCTCCAGAATACAGTTAGCATTAGAATCATAGAATCAACCAGGTTGGAAGAGACCTCCAAGATCATCCAGTCCAACCTAGCACCCAGCCCTAGCCAGTCAACTAGACCATGGCACTAAATGCCTCATCCAGTCTTTTCTTGAACACCACCAGGGATGGTGACTCCACCACCTCCCTGGGCAGCCCATTCCAATGCAAATCACTCTCTCTGTGAACAATTTCCTCCTAACATCCAGCCTATACTTCCCCTGGTACAACTTGAGACTGTGTTCCCTTGTTCTCTTGCTGGTTGCCTGGGAGAAGAGACCAACTCCCACCTGGCTACAACCTCCCTTCAGGTAGTTGTAGACAGCAGTGAGGTCCTCCCCCTGAGCCTCCTCTTCTGCAGGCTAAATACCCCCAGCTCCCTCACCCTCATAGGGTTTGTGTTCCTGGCCTCTCACCATTGCATACAGTCATGCCAGGCAATTTAAAGCAACTTGCTCTAGTACTGAGACTAGGACTGCAAATATCTAGTGCCAAGTTTATAATGCAAAGCTAGTTACAGAGCAACTAATATAGCAGGATAATTACCTGTTCTGGTGCCATATATGATTTTGTTCCTCTGTTCTCAGTGAAAGTCTCATACTCCACAGAAGTCACAAGACCAAAGTCGCCTATTTTGACTTTATCTTCCCGTGATATCAATATATTTTGAGGCTATATATTAAAAACCAAAATCACTATATTACCACAGTTTATCATCAAACATAACCAGCCACAGAAGTACTCCATGCAAACTTTTATAATTGTTCACAGAAATTAACATCAAGAAACTGCTGAGTTGGGAAACAGGAAAAAAAGTTCAATTAACTTTCAAAACCACAAGCTAAATTTACAGTATTATGTGCCACAGTAACTACAACTTTTTCCCCCCCACCACTAGTTGAGTCATGATTATCATGCTCTAATATTCTTTAAATACATTGTGTGTCTAACGCTTCACATCCAGAAGTGCTTTTTAGTCTTCAGCCCTAGCCCTGAGACTTGATACACTTGGGCAAAGCATTTAGGCTCACACAGAAATGGAAATGCTTGGATTAAGTTTCCTAAAGAAGCTACAGAAACTGCATTTCTGTATGTTATTAAAAGAAAACCAAATAGTCTCATGCTATATTTTACTCAAAGCATCTGTGGACTGTAAGGCTAGGAGAGACATAAATGTATCACTGCTTGAACCTAATCTGCAGTTTTGATTCTGATGCATGAAGAGCTCAGATGGACAAGCATCTAAGCTGACTGCAGATCAAAGCAGGGAGAAAAGTTCCTAAGTTCAAGTGCCACCAAACAAGTTAGCAATAAGCCTTGGAAGCAGGTTACATCCAAATGCCACAGATAAGGGACTGGGGCAGCAGACTCACAGGAACAGTGGAAAACAGGAGATTGAGATGAGAGAAAAATAAACCAGGACTGAAGGGCCATGAAAATAACAAAGCACAGAGAGCAGGAAGAGCTAAGAATTAATGGCCAAGGAGCTTCTTTTTCTGAGGCATCTAGGGAAAATCACGAGTGTATCTTTGTGGCTCATCCCAGTATTGTAGCAATAAGCCTGATATAAAAGCTCTAGGAGATAACGATTCTAGAAGTGGGCAGGGAACACAAGCTGGAACTACACTGCAAATGCAAAAGGCAAGATACCAATTACTGGCTCAAGAAGTCCATACATTTCTTGTTAATTCAAGTCTTGAGAGGAAGAAACTATGCATCAAGGACAGCACCACTGTATTATCTCTTGGATCTAATGGTCTCTAGGTGGTTTGCATTAGCCACAACGAGAAGAGTGACATCATAGATCAACATTTAATGTAAGCCACTGTAGCTGTTTCTAGTAGCATCACCACACTATCGACTTTTTCACTAAGTGATTTAAAACTCTTGTAAGCAACATGATAACCTGGCATATGAAGCCCCAGAGGCTTGCAACTTTGTCCTTCATAATCTTTATAATAAAATCTTTCTGTGATTGTGCATCTGTAGAGACTGAAATTCTATCCCAGAAAGCAGCAAGCATTTGTATGCATGATACAAGATGAACTAGAGTATGTTGTTGTCAAACAAAATATGTATTAAGATAGGTAAGTTATCCCTTTACAATATGGAATGAGCAAATTTCCTAGACCAAACTTTTCACTTCTTCTATTTATTTAACCAAGTAAAGTTAGCATTTCCCTTACAATAGGCAGTCTTGTGACCCAGTAACACATAATATACTGAAAATGCCTGTTAGCTCGTTGTTTGAACTACTGCATTCTTAGATCCTCCAATTTACCCTCTGATCTTAGGATTAATTCCAGGCACTTGCTGAAAAAAACATTACTAAGAGGAGACATGCTACAAGGGCACATATTCTAGTCTTTGTCAGGTCTATTCATTTACATTTTCCTGCAATTCAGTGAAGTACTTTTAGGGTTTTTTTCTTCTTTAATTACCTTTCGTACTTACCTTGAGGTCTCGATGAATTAACCCTTCAGAATGAATATAGTTCACTCCTTTCAGTATTTGTAAGAATTTGTTTTGTGCCATCTGATGGTACTTTCGGTGTTGATTATTCTTTTCAATCCAGTCATCCAATGACCCTTGTTCACAGAATTCCATTTGGATGAAAAGATAGGTATTTGATTTGTCTGATTTCTGCCTGCAAAAGAAATTTAGATACCATATGGAAATTGACAAGATACAGTTCCTCCCAAACCACCAATGATTTTCAAGTTCCTCTTGAGCAAAAAAGGGTTTTGTTAATTATTATTTTAAGAGTTCCCAAGACAAAGTCTCCAAGTTCCTTGATGTTTGAAAAGATCCTAGACCAATTTGTAGTAGATACAAATAAACAGAACTGCAAAGTAAAGAATTTATGCTCAGTTGCTATGTATTCCTGGAACATTCCTCATGTTTTGCTTGCTTCCTTGTTCACACAGGAAGTGCCAGATTATGCTGCACTCCTATCTAGAGGCATATCCTATACAGGAAAGAATAGCACTGCCCTTGGCTCCCATCTTGCACTCCAGGAACTGCTGCAAGTTCCATACCGGTATGCTCTATTCTGGTCAACAAACACAGCATAAACCTTCTGCTGTAGCAGCTGCTCTGCAGGATGAGAGCTTGCATATGGAATTGCAAAATACTATCTAGCTGACCAATTACACATGGCAAAGAATAAAATGACATCACACAAGAAAACATTCTGCAGAACCAGTACTCCTTACCTGCTATAACATTTCACTGGAAGCATGTTTTAGTGTATAGATATATATATGTGGATGAGTCTTACTGGCCAGGGGATTGGCAAGAAAGAGAATATAAACAGCCACTGAGCAATAAAGAGGCCTGAGGAGTTTTAGGGATATACTGCTACGCACATGCTCAGGACTTCTGCTGCTGCTGTTAGCAACTTTGTTAAGGACTTCTGTAAATGGGACTCTTAAGACTCTGTAATGCTGGAAATTCTGCAACACTGTAATAAAGGACTACTGAGAAGACTTCTGAGATTCTCTGCCCTCTGCATTTCCAGAATTCCATTATGCAATGAGGTTCCTACATTTGTCACCCAATGGCCCTCTGTTTTACAGGGATACTACGGCAACATTCGGCTCTCCCAGAACACAGGAGCGATAACCTTCTCCTGTACCTTCAAAAGTGTAGCATTGTGACCGTCTCTAATATCAGTCTGTGAGTTAGAGAAACTCTTCAGACAGCTGAAAAATCTTGATTAAATATATTCACTCAACTGACAGCCTCACACAAAACTCCCTCTGCATCAGCCCACAGAGCAGGCTGAGGCTGGAGATGGTGAAGGGAAAGACAATGCGAAGAGGAGGCAGCATCATTTTTCCCTACTTGCACTGTGAGATCAGTGTGCCCTGGAATAAAATCACCTGAGGCACTGAAAGAACGAAGCACTACATGGCTTGGAACTCCACAGCCTTGAAGTCAGAGCAGTAAGTAGAATTCTAGGTTGAGACCTCAGCTTTGAGGACTTTGTTTCTGTGTTTTACACAATAACTGTTCGATATAAACTGTGTAAGTGATACTGAGACTCCAACATTAAGTTTTGTCACAAGATGGTTTTTTCCCACCTTTATTACTCATTTACATATACTACAGATATCACACCAACTATAAGTTTGAATACATAATACTTTATGTCTCAAGCTATCTGGAAGCTGTGAATTTACAGATAGTGAAAAAAAGCTTACCACTGAAGCTTTGAAAAGTTAATGATCTAACTGAAGTGTAAAACTCTCACCACTGTCTTCACAGAAGTCTTAGGTTTTAAACATGTCCAGAGAAGGGCAACAAAGCTGGTGAAAGGCCTGGAACACAAACCCTATGAGGAGAAGCTGAGGGAGCTGGGGTTGTTTAGCCTGGAGAAGAGGAGGCTCAGGGCTGACCTCATTGCTGTCTACAACTACCTGAAGGGAGGTTGTAGCCAGGTGGCGGTTGGTCTCTTCTCCCAGACAACCAGCAACAGAACAAGGGGACACAGCCTCAAGTTGTGGTGGGGGAAGTCTAGGCTGGATGTTAGGAGGAAGTTGTTGGCAGAGAGAGTGATTGGCATTGGAATGGGCTGCCCAGGGAGGTGGTGGAATCACCATCCCTGGGGGTGTTCAAGAAAAGCCTGGATGAGGCACTTAGTGCCATGGTCTAGTTGACTGGCTAGGGCTGGGTGCTAGGTTGGACTGGATGACCTTGGAGGTCTCTTCCAACCTGGTTGATTCTATGAAAGATTACCTCTAAGTGAAAGAGCATTTAATTTTGTATTTTGGGTTTCAGCAACCAAAACTGTTTCAGGCATCATGGTTAAAATGATAACTTAAAGGAAAAAAAATATATCTATGAGAGCTATTGGCTGACCAGTACTTATTAAAAACAAGAGATTTCTGACTGGGAACTTGGCAGCCAGTGGCAGATGGGTTTTTTTGTTTCTGTTGTTAATTCAAGTCTTGAATTTTGAGTTCTGCATTCTTACATTCCTCTGTGGCTTCAGCAAGGAGAAAAATAAAATCACTTAATGCATTTTATTAATCAAGGAAGAGAAGATGCAAGTTAATAATATACAACCTGCTGCTAAAACGTACTGTGACTTTTTTTCCCTAAAGTACGTAACTATGGGTATGCTTCTGTATTTGTATAATGATTTATAAGCCATCATCAACCTTTCTTTATACAACACAAAATTCATTATTCAAATTTGAGTGCAAATTATCTTGCAGTTACCTCGAGACTGGACGAGTTACACGGTCATTACCTTCCCAGCTATCATAATAGCGCACGATGTTTTCATGCTCGAGTTTTGCAAGTGTTGTTACTTCACGCTCTACGTTGCTATTTGGAAGGGAAAAGCAAAACAGAAATTAAAACCAAGACAAGCCAAAACACACTCCAACACCCAAATGCCATTTCACTACAAAAATTTAACATTAAAGGCATGGTATCAAGTAGTATACAGATAGTTTTACATTAATTTAAAGAACATAATGCCCTCTTTCATACAAGTTCAAAACTGTACTTAGAAATTCTGTGGGGTTTATTTCATCCACTGAGTGCAAAAATGTTTTAATCATATTAGATACAAAAGCCCCACTCAGAAAAAAAAAGCTGGAAAAGGCAGATAGTTGCAATGCATTAGGTAGCCAAACACAATGTGAAAAACACCCATATGTCCTTTCTACCTCTCTTCAGTTGTTTGTTTACATACACAGCAGACAGTCATGAAGACCTATTGCTTAGTTTGGCCTGCACTTTGAACTAGTGAAGCAAGTTCAAATCCATCAGCAGCTCAGCAGTCTTTACTGAAAAAAAAACATTCTACTGATTCTTCAAATATAGTTCTCAGGATTGAAATACAAATGAAAATAACTTTTACGAAGAACACAAGAATCTGGAGGGCAGTTAGACAACATAAGGGACAAGTATCTCGAAACAACTTGAAACTTTCTAAGACAATTACATTAAAAGAAGGGTTGTTTTTTTTTTCAGCTGCTGATGAAATACTCCACTAGGTACTGGTTACAGAAAATTACTTAGAAAAACTACAACTAAGATCATAGAATCAGTCAGAGTTGGAAGGAGCCACAAGGATCTTCTAGTTCCAATCCCCCTGCCGTGGGCAGGGACATCTCACACTAGATCAGGCTGTCTCATCCAGCCTGGCCTTAAGCACCTCCAGGGATGGGGCTTCAACCACTTCCCTGGACAACCCACTCCAGGCTCTCACCACTCTCGTGGTGAAGAACTTCCTCCTAACACCCAATCAGACTCTACCCATGCCTAGCTTCATTCCAATCAGAATCTACCCATGCCTAGCTTCATTCCATTCCCCCTAGTCCTATCCCTGCCTGATATCCTAAAAAGTCCCTCCCCAGCTTTCTTGTAGGCCCCTTTCAGATACTGAAAAGTCACAATAAGGTCACCTCAGAGCCTTCTCCTCTCCAGACTGAACAGCCCCAACTCCCTCAGTCTCTCCTCATAGGAAAGGTGCTCTAGCCCCTCTGATCATCGTTCTCTGGTGATGTATATAAACATCAAGTAAAACAGTGTGAGAATAATGACTACATGGTTCATATATAAAGCCTTTTCCAATTACAAACCACAAAATGCATTACTTTTTGTCTATTTGCCCTAATTACAGTCATTATGCATTACTGACATGTAAATTCTCCATGCAATCTGTCAGAAGTTTTAGCTTTGAAGAAAACTTGCTGATTAATAAAACATTCAAACACATCTTGCAATATTAATAACCAAGAGCACTAACGTGTTCAAGGAAAGTAGAACATATACCACAGGCCACCAAGCTAGGAAGAAGCTGACAGTGAGGCCTTCTACAGGCAACTGGAAGTACCCTTGAGATCACCTGCCCTGGCACTCATAGGTGACTTTAGTCACTCTGGTATTAGTTGGAAAAAAATCACACACCCAAGCATAAACAGTCCAGAAAGTTGTCATCAGTGTACCACAGGACCCTTCTCCTACAGATAGAACCAACGAGAAGTGTGATGCTGGACACTGTATTAACAAACAAAGGACTGGTTGTAGAAGTTCAGTTTGGGAGTAATCTTGGCTGTGGTGACCATGACATGCTAGTGTTTTGTATCAACAGACAAAGAAGCAGGATGATAAGTAAAATTTCAACCCTGGACTTTAAGAGGGCTAACTTTGTCCTTTTCAAAACTCTGCTCAGAAGTATCCAGTGGGCTACGGCTCTAGCAGGAAGAGTGCTAGTTTGAAGCTAGCTAGAATGTTTTGGTGAGAAGAACTGGATTACAGGCTGTGAAAGGAAAACAATGGTGATGTCTACTACCCTCATAGGCTTGATGAGATGTATAAGAATAAAAGCAAAACATAGATAAGGGAGTCTCGCACTTGAGCTGCTGGCGGAGCTGCATCTTACTCTCTAACCTCACTCTCCATTTTGGACTAATCCCCTTTGCTTCCTAACCCCCCTGGCCAAACCTCCATTCTTCCTTGGGACTGGAGTAAGGTTGAGAGGGGTAGGGGGAAGGTGCAGGGGTGGTTGGGAGCCCCTCCTGGGGACTCAGGTTTCTGGGAGGGCTGTTGTGTTTCTGTATTACCTTTTTACCTTGTATATTTCTAACTGCATATACTGTAAATATCTCTTTGTATATTGTGCTAGCTGTAAATATAAGCTTCATTCATATCTCCAGAGCCAGCTGAGTCTACTCTGGGTGATTTCTAAAGTGTGGAGGTGCAGGGAACACCCAAACCATCACAAAGCAGGTCACCCAAGAGAGCTGGTTAATATTCAAATATTGCCTTCTCCAAGCTCAAGGGCTGCTGACGGAACTGACTGTTGCTGAGGCTCTCTCCATCATTTTTGAAAAGTCATGGAGAACAGGAGAGGTGCCTGACAGCTGGAAGAAGGCCAGTGCCACTCTACAAGAAGGAATACCCAGGCAACTAGACATCAGTCAGCCTCACCTCCATCCCTGGAAAGATGATGGAGCAGCTTATTCTAGAGGTGTAACCACATGGAAGAAAAGAGGGTTATCAGGAGTAGCCAACATGGATTTACCAAGGAGAGATCTTCCCCAACTGATCTGATAGCCTTCTATGAAACCATGACCAAATGGGCAGACAAAAGAAGAGCTGTAGATGTCATATACCTTGACTCCAATAAGGCTTTTGATACTGTCTCCCATAACATCCCTGATAGAAAAGCTCAGGACATGTGGCATAGACAGTTGGTCCATGGATTGAAAAGTGGCTTGAGAGCAGAGTTCAGAGGGTAGTGACTGGTGGCACAGAGTCAACCTGGAGGCCTGTGGCCACTGGTGCTCCCCAGGGATCAGTAATGGGTCCGGTTTTGTTCAATATCTTTTTCAACAACCTGGATGAGGGCATTAAGTGTACCCTCAGCAAGTTCACTGATGATACAAAACTGGGGGAGGGAGGGAGTGTGGCTGACACCCCATTAGGCTGTGCTGCCATCCAACGAGATCTGGGAGAAGGTAAACCTCGTGAAGGTCAGTAAGGACAAGTGCAGGGTGCTGCACCTGGTGAGAAATAACAACAGGCACCACTACAGGTGGGGTGCTGCCATACTGGAAAGCAGCCCCAGAGAGAAAGACCTCAGAGTTCTGGTGGACAGCAAGTTCTTCATGAGACAGCAATGTGCCCTTGTGGCCAAGAGGGCCAATGGCATCCTGGGGTGCATCAAGAAAAATGTGTCCAGCAGGTCTAGAAAGGTTCTTCTCTCCCACTACTCTGCCCTTGTGAGACCACACTTGGAGTATTATGCCCAGTTTTGGGGTTCCCAATTCAAGAGAGAAAGGGACCTGCTGGAGAGAGTCCAACAGAGAGCTACAAGCATGATTAGGGTACCTGAGCATCTTCCCTACAAAGAGAGGCTGAGAGACCTGGGGCTGTTTAGTCTGGAGAAGTCTGAGACGGGATCTGATCAATATCTACAAATATCTGAGGGGTGGGTGTCAAGTGGACAAGGCCAATCTCTTTTCAGTGGTGTGCAGTAATAAGGAACAATGAATACAAACTTGGACATAGGTTTCACCTCAACATGAGGAGAAACTTCTTTACAATGAGGGTGATGTAGCACTGGCACAGGCTACCCAAGGGGGTTGTAGAGTCTCCTCCAGAGAATACCCTAGGTGACCTTGCTTTTGGCACGGGGGTTGGACTCCATAATGTCTGGAGGTCCCCTTTCAACCTCTAACATTCTGTGATATCAAATCTATTTTTTTTACAACTGATTCTGAAGTTATTCCAAGGCATACTATTTTCAGCTTCACCTGGAAATCAAGAGAACAGTTTAACAGAAAGAATGGACAATTAATAATGAACATTTCTAAAATGCTTCTAGGATTACTAAAGAGGTAAAACAAAGTACTAAAACTTTGATTTAGGTTGTCCTAAAATTAAAAGCAGGAGAAAATGTACAGTACATACTTTGTGAATTCAACTCGTTTGATGGCATAGGTTCTCTTATCAAGCTTTGCTGTTGCTTTGAAAACATTCCCAAAACCACCTTCACCAATAGGCTCTATATTTTCAAAACTCGTAAGGAATCTTTAAAAAAGAAAAGAAAAACATAACTGAAGTGCACTGTATACTTTACATTACATTTACAAGCTATAAAAAGTGATCCCAAAAGATCTAACACCTCTGCTGAAATATCATTCTACAGAGATCACTCAACACACGTAGAAGTCTAAATCATAATCTTGAAGATGAAAACAAACAAGGGAAACTAATCATGAAAGCACATAGGGCACTTACCCTCATATCTTCACACAAGTTACATTTGGTTATAAACATTCATAGAATCATAGAATCAACCAGGNTTTATAAACATTAAATACCATCACATGTAAGTTACTATACTATATTTTAAGTTTTCAAAAAGAAAAATATCTCAAATACCAATTTTTCTTTCACATTTATTTGTTTAGGCATAATTTCCCACGTTCTATAGGGGAAATATATATTGTGTCCATACCTGTATTGTGTCTATATCTGTACTGTGTCTATACTGTAATCACTGCATAATGTAATTGCCATACAGATTTTATTCAAAACCAACCAACCAAAATCCTTCTTACCTTTCATTCACAGTGAATGGACTTTTATTCTCCTTGCTTGTATCTGTGTCCAAATCTGGCAAATTTTTATCTGCATCTGACATCCTTTTCCCTTCCTTGTTTCTTGCATGATCAAAATTAGCTGCCAATTTTCTTTAACAGGGATAAAAGCAAAACTTACAACAAGCTGTTTTTCTAATACATGACAAGAGAAAATTAATGTGTTGGCATTCCTTTACTAGACAGAGAAACACTGAAATGGTTTGCAATGTAGTTTATGGGAGACAGCAATCTAGAAACAAAGACGTACCTTTTGGATTTTAGGGCAGAACTTGATGGGTCCATCTACATGAGAAAGTAAAAGAAAAAACAAAGACAACCACCTAATTGAGATATCCTGCATATTTCCATTGTACTAAGTTTAATATATGCCTGAGAATGTATCTAGAAAACATCTATAAACATGTTTATAACTTATATTAAAAATACAATAAGAACAGAGCCACAACTCAGCTATTTTTTTTTTTGTAGGCTATGTATGGCATCATTTTTCTTCCCACAGAAAAATGTGAGCTTAGTTTGACCCCCTTTCTTGGGAATACTGTCAATTTGGTCATCAGGACATAAGTTTGGTCCACAGTGAATTACTAATGGTTAACAGTGTGCTAGTTTGAAGCTAGCTAGAATGTTTTGTTGAGAAGAACTAGATTACAGGCTGTGAAAGGAAAACAGTGGTGATGTCTACTTCCCTCATAGGCTTGCTGAGATGTATAAGAACAAGAAATAAAAACATAAACACTTCTGCTGCTGACGAGCTCCGAGCTGCATCTCTCTGTCCCCTAAACCGCACCTGCCGTTTCTTTGATTAAACCACTTTGCTTCCTAACCCCCTGGCCTAACCTCCATTCTTCCTTGGGACTGGGATAAGGTTGAGAGGGGTAGGGGGAAGGTGAAGGGGCAAGTTGGGAGCCCCTCCTGGGGACTCAGGTTTCTGGGAGGGCTGTTGTGTTTCTGTATTACCTTTTACCTTGTATATTTCTGTATATAACTGTACAGACTGTAAATATTCTGCTAAGCTGTAAATATAAGCTTCATTCAATTTCCAGAGCCAGCTGAGTGTAGCCTGGGTGATTTCTAAAGTGTGGAGGGTCGGGGAACACCCAAACTATCACAGCAAGAAATGACTGAATGTTCTTAGGAATTAATATTCTTACAAATATGCCCATGTGTTTTCTAGTGATTAGTGGATAAAGGCACAAACAAATGCTCTAGTCTGTCAGGAAGCTTGCTCTATTCGGAGTGTAAAATGTACTTACAAGGGAGATCAATTTCATACTATACCTGAGAAGGTGAAGGACATATTGCCAAGCCTTTCATTTTTTCTACCAAATTTGCAGATGAGTCTTCAAAATAAATACTACTGTTATTAAAAAACAAAAAAGAGTACTTTTAAGTGAAAGTAACACAATAATAATTAAAAATAATGCCAGAAGAAAATTTTTTTTTTAAAGAGGCATCAAAGAAAATGTATTTTTAAAAGCAAAACCTGAAAAAGCATTAATGCCACAGGCTACATATTAACAATCATGACTGATGTAAAATACAAACCCTTGTGCTGGAAAGCTCATAAAAATACAACATTTTGTCATATGCTCCTTTATTTCTATGATACAATATCATGATAAATAAATAACAGAATATATATCATGTATCTAGGTAGGTTAAATACAGATGTTTATTTCAAGGCAACACAATCATCTAGTCTAGTATCAACTTCCTCTATAGCTGCACAAAGAACGTAAAAGAAGTGGTAGAAGATCTATAGTCAAATTACCTGTCGCACACCAAAGGCTTGACCTAGGGTTCCCAAATCACAAATGAAAGTTTATGCACATTCATTTTATTTTGTTAAACAAATTTTCCCCCTTTGGTGGACGTAAAGGTGAGAGTGACAAAAAAAAAATTAACAAAAAAATAGAAGACAGCAGAACGTGGAGCACAGGAAAGTATCAAAACTGAATTATACTGAGTTCACAAATGTCACAATAGGAAGATAAGTGTTTAAACAAGAAACGATGTTGCTGAACGAGGCCAGTTAGTCTGTTTATATCACAGTAAAAAGGCTTCTGGAAGAACTACTGAGCAAAATACATCAGAAAGCTCTAAAATTATTGTAAGCTATATTGTATTTGGCTGAGCTGGGGTTAATACTCCTCACAGCATATTTCTAACACTGTGTTTCGCAGTACTATAGCTGTGTGTTGATAACACACCAGTGTTTCGGCTACTTGCTGAACCAAGCACCAAGGCTGTACTTTTCCAACGTTTTCCCACTCCAAGAGTACCAAAGGGGTATTCCATGCCATATGACATTAGCTCAGATATATAAGCTAAGTGAAAGAACAAAGTGTGAGGAGATTTCTTGAGGGTGTCTGTCTCCTGGAGCAACTGCTACACATATTGGAGCCCTGAGTCCCGGGAGTGACAGAAACACCATCCAGAAGTAAAGAATAACATCTTTCTTTACACTTGCTTCCACATGCTGCCTTTGCTTTTGCTTTGCATTATTAAAATGGCTTCTATCTTATTCCAGGTCTTTTGTTGTATTTTCCCCTCTCCCCTGTCCATCTAAGAAGGGGAGTGATAGAATGGCTCTGGTGGAAATATGGCCCCATAATGACTCAGACAAAACTGCACAAGTACAACAAATTTTCCTCTGAAGTCTAAGAAATATGGACCCAAATTATGCTTTATGTCACAATGAAGAAACTATGACAGACTTCATTTATAACTAGATCCAATGACCCTCTAAGATTAGTAAAACCATTTTGTTTGTTATCACATTATCAGTGAGCACAACTTACTCTGAATCAGACTGAGTTGGCTCTTGAGAGAAATCACTGTGTTCACTACACGTAGAATTGCGGTCAGATTTTTCAGTGGTCATCTGAAAAAAAAAAAAGACAGGAAAACGACAGAAAACAAGAGTGGTAAGAAAAGCATGTGAAAAAAATGCCCAGTGCAAGAGATAACATTCAAAGAGGGTGGAGGAAAGATTACAAAATCCAAAGTGAAAGTTGTTAACTACAGTGAACATTTCAAAGTCCTGCAGAAGAAAGGCATCTACCTGACTTCCACTCAGGGGAGTGAAACAGGACCCTGTCACAGTGGGTGTTTTCCCACTCATATTGAGACATATTTTCAGAAGTAGAAAATCAGGATAAGAGCAACAGTTACTAAAAGCAAGTGTTTTATTTTTTTACTGCATATGCAGTCTGTCCGTGTAGAGAACAAGATACATACAGGCTTTGGTATATGTCATCAGCAGAACTTAAACTCTGAGTCTGTACAAAAAGTTGTTCAATGTTTTCAGTGTGAAAACCCTGAAAAATTTGCATTACTAAATTGGCATCAACTAAAACAATTAATCTTAAATACCTAGTAGAGGTTCTTCCCCCATTTCATAAGAACATAAATGTATCATTAAAAGCAACACCTACAATTGTTACAGACCATAACTTAACAAAAAGTAAAAAAACTTCCAGGTTTATGTAGTGGTTTGGGAGGGTAAGGTTAGAGAGTAAGATGCAGCTCAGCCAGCAGCCCAAGTGAGAGACTCCCTTATCTATGTCTTTACTTCCTGTTCCTACACATCTCAGCAAACCTAAGAGCAAAGTAGACCTCACCATTGTTTTCCTTTCACAGCCTGTAATCTAGTTCTTCTCACCAAAACATTCTAGCTAGCTTCAAACTAGCACAGTTTATATGTCAGTGATGACCAACAAATGAAACCTTTTTTGTTTGTTTGTTTAATTTAGGAGCACCAACCTTTTATCATCTTTTGCTAGTTACATTTTGTTTGTAACACAGACATTAGTAAAAATTAAACCAAAAACAACCCACCCCAAATTTAGAATAATTCACATAATTGTTTTGGTTGGAAAAGACCTCTTAGATGATTGAGTTCTACCATTAATGTGACACCATCATGGCTATTAAACCATGCCCCAGAGTGCCACATCCACACATTTCTTGAACCACTCCAATAGCAGTGACTCCACCACTTCCCTGGAGAACCTGTTCCAATGCCAACCACTCTTTCAGTAGAGAATTTTTATTTAATATCAAATCTAAATCTCCCCCAGCATAGTTTCAGGTCATTTCCTCTCATTCTGTCACTTGATTGTAGAGAGAAGAGACCAACTTCCACCTCACTACAACCTCCTTTCAAGCAGTTGTAGAGAGCAATGAGGTCTCCTCTCACCCATACTAAACAATCCCAGTTCCCTCAGCCACTCCTCATAAGACTTGTTCTCTAGATCCTTCAGCACTTTCATTGCCCCTCCCTGGACACATTGCAGGATCTCAACGCCTTCCCTGTAGTGAGGGGCCCAAAACTGAACACAGTATTTGAGGTGTGGCCTCATCAGTGTTGAGTACAGTGGTGCGACCACTTCCATACTTCTGCTGGCCATGCTATTCCTGACACAGGAATTGTGTGGCCAAAGGTTATGCTTGAGGTAATACATTTCAGACGTTGATGAAAGTGCAGAGAGTCACAAACTGATCACACAGGAAAATATTAAGGAACGATCCTAGAGCTATAATATGCTGTTAATTGAATGGTTACTTAAAAACAACATAAAAGAAGCATTGAAAAGTCACTGCAAACAGCCAAATAATGAAAGAAGTACTTAAAAAATACTTCTTCGGCCATACTACCTTCCTTCCCTTTAAACTACACTTCATTTAAGTTAGCTCATATGTACTGCTCTGTGTATTTCAGAAGTGGGTTTCTATCTCCAATAGAACTCTGATCATTTTTCATGTGTATGAAAATACAATCATAGAATCATCGAACATCACAGCTCTGCTCTCCAGAGAATGTTGTTAACCTCTTCACTAGACTGCCTTAGAACACTACAGAAGGCAAGTCCTGTGGATTCTCAATCCAGCTATTGCCTTTCTCAACAGATTTTTCATCCAACAGAACAGAATAAAAGATTTATGTTCACAGCCAGTAAGCTTGACAGCATTTCACTCAAGACGACCAGTATATTAGCCAGGATTCGGATGTTTAACTTATGTGCATCCTTGAACAACAACACATCAGACCACATTCTGAAACACACAGAGGTATCAACTGTGAGGTATTCTTTTTTCAATCCAGCATTCAAATATAGAAACACAACATAAATTTTACCAGCAGAATCCTGCAGCCCAGCCAACCCCCAAAATAGAATTGCTTCCCTCTTAAGTGGAATCCCTGGAGCCAGTGGCATTCTGGCCTGTATCAGGAACAGTGTGGCCA